>OZ025297.1:122363975-122701475 GCA_964019185.1 Maratus speculifer | reverse complement strand
CTTGGTTTGTGACTTCATGTTCTGTGACAATTTTACATTCTTTCGATAGCTGCTATCACCCCCTTGATTTTGTAAAGCAATTTAGACTCATATACAGTGAGTTCTTAATACGTCTATCAGATAAGTCGATTTTGCGTTTAAGTCGATGTTTACTTGATGCCCTTTTATTACAATTCAACATTGAAACTTATCGTTTTATCGGAGTCTACATCTTTTATGTTGGTTTTTCCGATTGAGTGATAAGAGTATTTAGACTAATAATTTCAATTTTTGAATCGCAGCTCAAAAATACTGCCAGTTTATATTAGATAAAAAATTTCTTTTCGACTAGATGTGTTTGCGAGTTTGTGATTTCAATCGTTTCTCCTACCCTATTCATTTATCTTTTATTCCCTTTCCTCAACATGATTTCTTTCAAAACCAAGCAAGTGGCTGTGTGTAATTTAATTCGTCAAATTTTCCACGCTTGTATGAAATATATATATATATATATATACACTGTTAAAAATAAATCTGTGCATTCACGGTAAAACTACTGGCAGCAAAGTAGACAACTTTTTCCGTTCTGTTAGTAGATTTTCCGTTGTGGGAAATACAAGAAAGGAAAACTCCGTTTGAAGAAGCAGTAACTTTCCGTTACAAAGTTTGATTTATAATAATAATAATTTAATATAATTTTTAAAATTAATGAGTCATCAAAGAATTCGAAATTACTGAGTTATTTTAAGCTGTTATGCTTTTTTACTTAATTATTATTATTATATTGTATAATTTATTTCACGCTGTCCTGAGGATTGAACTCGGGACCTTTGGATAGCGGAACAAATCCTTACAAACTGAGCCAAAGCTGCTGATGATGGATTGTACAAAGTATGTCTTTTATGAGTTAGTGGGAAAATCTGTTTTTTTTTTTAAAGATTTCCTTTAAAATATATTATTTAGAATATTTGTAAATGGTTTATTTTATTTTATTTTAATCTGATGCATAATAATACTTATTATTTTTTAAAATCAATTTTATTTTTTTAAATAGTTTAAATAAAAAAAATCACTGTTTAAAACCACTGTTTTTTTCTGAATGAATGAATGAAAAAAAGTTTTTATTTTTTATTTTTATTTTTTTTTTATTTATTTATTTATTTTTTTTTTTTTACAAAAAAAAAGAAAAAAGAAAGAAAAAAAAGTATAGACATTTTTTTTGAAATTGTCGTACACTACTTTTTTTATTTTTTGGCTAATTAAGTAAAAGATTTTTTAATAAGAAATAAGAGAAAAATAAACAGAAAAAATGTAATTTAAAAGGGATTTTTTATGTTTTCATTATTCGTCAGTGGGACCCGAACACACAATCTGCGCTCGCAGGCGATTAGCCTCGACCACTCCGCAATGGAGCCCCCCCCCCCCCCATACACACACACACATCGGAGTGTCTCCGTTTTTTGTTTCTATTTCCATCTGTTTCGTTATTTTCAGGAAATATAGTGGAATTTTGTGATTTGTAACGGAAAATGCCCTTCTGTTGTCAAAAGGGACCTTTTCTGTGAAATTCAGGAAAATATGTTCGCGAATTTCAGAATTTTTTTAACAGTGTATATTGAATCTTTCGATTTATTTGAGTGTTTATTGGTTGCTCTTATATTGAGTCTTGTATTTTACTGTTTACTACTTTCACTCGTGATGCTGCTATTTGGATTTATAAAATAACGAAGAAGAAATTACTAATACTTTCTTAGAACAAGAGGCAAATTTGATAAAAGATATTAGAAACAAACCTAATAAAGGTCTTGTCAAGAGCCAAAAAACATGGCATCCTACTCCGTAGCTATCATACTGAACTATAAATATTTTTAAAAATGCATAAGTCAAGTGTTAATTCAAAGCTCATTAGAATGAAGATTTGTGCCTTCACGCATATATAAACAGCCTTCATAAAATAGTTACATATCACATGGCACAGAAGTCTGCAAACGCTTTATGTGATACGATGCTTCACAATAAAGCTTTTGGATTCGTAAATTTATCGGAAATTAAATGTTTCTCGGTAAGGACAGGATAAGCTTAAAAACATTAAGACATAAACAACAGTGTGTTTTGGACACGGTAAAGTAAAATATGTGGTTGATGTGCTTTGTGATAAATGGAAGACAGTTTCATTACCCAAAGTTTTTGCTAGCTACGATTTCTACGATCTAGCTGCGATAATGTTTTAAATATGGATGAAATCATAAGTTGTTTACAAATGTATTCGTAACACGACATTGGTGCTTACGGGGGAATCATGTTCTAGTTTAAAATTAACAATTTAAGAGTCCTAACAGGATTTCTCCATCAAGTAATTTCTGAATTGAAAGACTTATTTAACACAAGATTGCGATTAAAGTTAGTTTTTGAATTGCATAAGATAAATGAATATATAAGGTTATTAAATTAAAATTTTCATACCAATATTTTTGGCAGCTATTATTTTATAAATCGATAAACATGAATGAAAGAATCTGTAGGACGCTTAAATGGTTAACTAAAACCCTTTAAATGTGCTTGTCGGAACAAATACTTCTGAAGCTGAAAACGTACTTTTACAAGTCATCAATAATTACAGATGTACACCCTGTTTTAAAAATAAAGAGCCACTTCATATACATGACAGACCAAATAGAAATACTTAAACAATTCTGATACAGATCGAGGCGTACATCAGAAATTTGGATGTAAATTTTCATGCAAAAAAGTGTGCTAACGTATTTATCTTAAGTGTATTTCTAAAACAGATATTTAGAATGTGTTTATAAATAAATTTATAGTTCTAAAAAATGATAGTTAAAATTCTAAAACGATTTATGGAATTAAAATAAAATTTATACTCCAGCGAAATGCATTTATAAGTTTTTTTCTGAAAAGTTCTACATGAAGACAATCCAAAATCACAAAATACAATAAAAAGAATAAATGAAAATCGAAATAATTTAAAACACATGCTAAAAATAACTGTTCTAGAGCATTTTTTTTCTAAAGAAAATTCTTTGAACAACAATCGATCAGGCAATAAAATATTCGTTAAACTCAAATGAGTCTATTTGGATAGCTAATGTTGTGCTTCTATTGTAATTTTTTTTCTAAAAAAAATGACCTCAAAGGGTTATGGAACTTTATATGCATGTATACTTCTTTTTGAGAATTTTAAGATTAAAATAAATCTTTTTTCTATTTTATTTTAAGTTTTGTAATTAAAAATCAGTTAGTTATAAAGCAACTCAAATTCTTATGTAATTCACGTTTTATTTATTTTTTTAATTCAAAGAGTAATTGTAAAATAAATAATATTACGGGAAAAAAATGTATAAAATTACAAAACCTAAAATATTATATTCAACAGGGTAAAACTGCTACTTTCTCGGAGATGAATTTCAGTCATTTCGGAAACTAACCACCTGCAGTTTAATACTCATTTTCTAACATGTAGACTGAATAATAGGATGCAGTTCAGAGGACAAAATTAATCCACAGGATTAAATGCACTCTGTAGAATCGTAACCTTTGCTTAGATTTGATAGCCTTGATTAAGTGGCTAGTCTTTGTAAACACACGGAAATGTTTCATTTTGCATGTTATGGCACCATAATAATTTTGTATACTATGTGTAAAAGTTAAACATATGATTTATATTTATTTATTTCTGAGGTTTCAATAGATTTTGCAGGAACTGGTATATCGGAATTTTAGAATCAAATAAAAAAACTACGATGGCTTTTTGTTAGAGATAGCGAGTAAAATATTATAAATCTTCAGAAATCCGGAAAACAATTAGCTACAATTTTATGTTCGAAGCTGCATTATGTGTTATAATTTTCATCCGATTTTCACAAAAATGCGTATCTAAAGAAGCAGTTTAGAGCTTATATTGCTTCTAAAAAATAGGTCAAAAGTTTATGCATGAAATATTTTTGATAACATTAAAAATGGGCTCAAGGGACCAAAAAAAAATCGGTTTTTGGGAGAAAAAAAATCATAACTTCGTTAATTCTCAAGATATCAAATTTAATTAAATTTATTGTACATCTTCTTCATATTATTTAAAACTTTTGTACTTAAAAGTTTTTGATAGGAGCAACTCATATTTGAAAGATAAATAAAAACAAAAAGTAAAAAGAGGTTGAAGAAGAAAAAAATCCATGAATTCGTCAGTTCTTAAAATGTCAAATCAATGCAGTTTAATTTTCATTTGCTAGCATGTAGAATAAAGAAGGCGCAATTCTGAGAACAAAAGCCCGTAAGGCATGGTGACGTCACTGCGACGTCGTTGTGAAGTCATATTGTGACTTTGTGACCATGGATTGTCGATGTGAAGTCACAGTGACTAAAATGTGAAGTCTTTATGGCCGTTTTAGAGCTTTTTTGTGATGTCACATTGTGACCACTTTGTGAAGTCACGGTGTGATAAATTTGAGAAAAATGTGTCATTTGTGACTACTTTGACATTAACATTGTGACGAAACTGTGACAAAAGCGACGATATTTAAATTGCCAGGAACATGTTTTTTTAAAATAAATAACATGTTTTGAAGAATATTTGTAATTTTCTAAAATTTTTTAAGCAAGTCACATCTCAGTCACAATGTGACGTCACTGAGTGGTGGCATTTTGGTCACAGATGTGATGTGACAAAAGTGACCTTGCATGCTATGAGGAAGTAATCCTCATGATTAACTGCTCTATGTAGAATCGTAACCTTTGCTTGAATTTGATATCCTTGATTAATGGCTTATCTTTGTAAACACGCGGACATATTTCATTTTAATAGTTTTTACATCATGATTATTTTCTATAATATGTGTAAAAGTGAAACATATGGTTTATATTTATTTATGTCTGAAGTTTCAATGGATTTTGTAGCAAGAGATACATTGGGAGTTTAATATTGTATAAAAACCTACGATGATTTTTTTTCGAGATGGCAAATAAAATCTTATAAATCTTTAAAATCCCTAAATAATTGCATTTTTCCCCTTGCAAAAATGCAACAAACATTATTTTGTTGTTAAAAAGACTACATTTCTTTGATTCATAATACTACATTATATAAAACGTAATACTTTAATGTATGTTGCTGACTCCGTTAGCGTAGGTCTGTACCTTTAAGAATTGATAATTATATACAAACGATTGAAAATTTACAAACAGTAATTATGTAACAAAGAAAAAGGGAGAAGAACAGATGCAAATCAAACCTATTTACAAAATACTATTGATCTTGCTATTTTTAATAGAGTTGAACACATATATATCTAAAGAGAAAAAGTGTAATTATTATTCAAAACAGCGGGCAACAATAATCCTAATAATGACAATGTATTGATCTTGCACAGTTAAAAAATTTCAACATTCTGTCCAGTCATTTGACTTAAAAAAAAAAAAAACGATTATATGACAGTAATTTAACTATATTCTGACCATAGAATAGGCAATAATATAGGCATAATCGCATAAATAACTGTTCTGCAACCATTTTGATAAAAATGTTCAAATGACAGGACAGAATACTTCAAATTTTTAACATTGTGGCAATAGAAAATGTATCCTTATTTAATTAAGTAGTTTTTCGAATTCGATTAATGGTAATACAAGATCAAAAAAAAGTATGCAAAATTCCATTAGGTTAATTTTCAAAATGCTGAAACATTTTTAACCTAGCTAGACGTAATTGATTTTGAATTTATCAAACATTAGAAAGTTTTATTAACTTTGCAACTTTTTTAGTTTTCGTTTACAAGGGAAAAATATACCAAAATAGTGCAATATTGTCATTGCTATCAGATCCTAAATACTGAATAAATATTAATCGAAATGCTATACTCTATTACTCTTGCGAGTGCCTCATTTGAGTTTCAATAATGAAGTATTTCATTTCGATTACAGAAAGCCGATACAGCAAATCGCACAAAACCTTTTATCAAAATAAATCCCAAAACGCTAATCCAATTCAAGCCTTATTCAGAAAATATTTTTGTTATTCAAATAGCATGGATGAGTTACTCAAACATTCATGCATTCATTATTCAGGCTTTCATTTATACAAACTCTTACAGTTCGTTTAGAAACGTGTAAAACCTTTCGATTTAAGTCATTGAGTTGTTGACATTGGACTCGTACAGCGGAGTCACCGATTATGTACCGACAGGATCGGTCAGTTACCAAAGCGTTCAGAGTTTCTAACTGATACACAACCAATGTTCTTCAGTGGAAGGAACCGAAGGAACTGGTAAGGAACAACAAAACTTATCGAGGGAAAAAATCTCGATTAGTTGTGCCAAATGATTGATTATGTGAACATTTATGACAACAGCAATAAAAGAATAATTACTGCAACGTAATACAGATGGCGCTACTAGTAAATATACCAAGGAAGTCCAGTAAATATGTTATCCGGTTAGAAACTGGTCACTAACTGTGACTTCATGTAATCGATTTATTTTCCGCTTTGGGTCAATCTGCTGAACGCGCCCATGGAAATAAGTGAGGGAACTGTACATTAATATTGATGTTGCTATTACACTTACTGGCAGCTGTACTTCGATTAAATGACTGTTTTATCCTCAGAGTACTTTATAAATGGGATAAATTTATTTTTATTGCTTCATATTTTATAGCGATAGCTTACAATGCAAAATTTTCCTATTTAAACAAAAAATCGTTCAATGTAAATAAATGCATAAACCTTTTATCACTTTAAACATAAAAATTCGTCAAAAAATAAAAATAAAATGAGAAAAAGCACTTTAAATGAAATGAGTGTGTTATTTAAAGTGTCAGCGGTGTAATAAAATTGATTTTAACTGAATTCATAATACTCGGACCTTTTAGAAATTTCATCAGAAAAAAATAGAGACAATAAAGTTCAATTTAATCAAAAAAATAGAAAATAGATAGTGTCTTGGAATGATCGGACCTATTTACCTCATATTGATATCGTTTCATTTTTGTATAAATTACGCTGTATTTAAATGTCCGTTAACAAATATTAAATATGCAATGTCATATTAAGTGCAATTTTGCTTTAAAAAGTTTAAATAATACAGTTATGTTTAAAGTGCATGATTTTTGTATGCTAATAGTGTGAACTTTACACGCATATTTTCAATAAACTTTAGTAAATAATTCTAAATGGAAATATAAGAGTACAAATACTCCAGAAAGATGAGAATTGCAGCTTAAATTTTACAATAAAGTTTCAAATGTTTATTTGAATTGATGGAAATATCAAACAATTTTCTCTTTTCATAAAAAGAAGTTTGAAGAGGATTTATATGTTTCTTAAATATAAAATGTCAGAATAATTTCGAAACAGGTAAGCAAAAGCAAAACTTGAAATTCAATTTACTTTTACAAAAGAAATCTTCTTTTAACACATATTAACTTAAAGTAAAAATCTCTGAAGTAATGTTAAAAAATAAACATTCTTGTGAATTTCTTTTTAATCTAAAATTTCTATAGATGAATTGAAACATTTTTCCCTATTTATTTATCTTTCATCAATACTTCACTTCTGTATAAACATAAAAAAACATTTTAAAAGAATCAAAGTTAATATCTTAGTTTATAATAATATAAATAATTCAGATATATATTTTAGCATGAATATAAATATTTTTATTATTATATTTTTCATAATTTTTAATGAATATTTAGTTGCAAAAAATATATATCGAAATAAGCATTTTATTTACTGGGTTTATTTCAAATAATAATAATAATAATAATAATAATAATAATAATAATCCCTACATTTTAACCTAAATAGACGCTGTAGATGGAGGACTTTTTACATTTGTAATGTTATGGACACATAACCACATGCACATTTCATTGAAACATCGTTATGCTTTCAAACCACCGTCAAATGAAATGACACAAATACATGGTGTAGCAGGGAATAATTGATGTGTGTTGGGAACAATTGCCATTGAATACAAACGACTGCCTTGAGCTCCGCAACAATGTTGAGTGGAATTTTTTTGGTGTATTTCTTAACCCCACTACACACGTAAGAGTTCGTCGTGTTAATACCTGGAGCTGGGAAACGAGGAAAGAAGTTGAGAAAGACATGTTCGTGTAATAGATACTCTTTGCTACACAAAACCCGATAGAATAATCTTGAGGTTGGGAATTTTCTTTGCATGTCGGTACCTTTTCGAGAAATTTATACAGCCATAGATCTTTTTGCGATTTTCTTCCTGGACATGGATATATTTTCTACCATCTGAGGTAAAAAACGACAATGCTGTTCATTTTTATGTTCTAACTTGTTAAGAAAGCATTTGGCTAACGGCGGTCGTTAGCCCTTCGAGAATATGTACACGGAGAGCCATCCATCTTTTTGCGATTTGTTTTGTATGATCTGTATGGGTTGATGCATAGTCTTGTTGAAACCTATAGGGATTCCCAAGTATATTATATAGTTTGGTTTGTAGTGAAATATTTAGAACAGATTAACAACTTAAATGGTTGAAATTATTGCATTGAAGATGCTTAACGTAAATTTGAAAATTTAAAGGTGATCAAAGTTCGTTCATCATTGAATAATAAAAAATGTAATGAATAATAAAGAACTCTTTAAATTTGAAAGCATGATATCTTTATTGGATATAGAATAATATGAAAATTGCAATTATCAGCCAGAGACCACCGAATTAGTTGTTGATATTTCGAAGCACAGAGAAGAAGTCATCATATTATCAGAAATAATTGCCAATGTGCCGATTCAAAACCTGGATACCTGGACCTTTACAACCCCAAATTTGTAACACGTAATGAATTTTCCAATTAAAAACAAGCCAACAAGACCGTTAATTGGTGTTATAACATTTCAACGTATGTGTATACATGCCAACGCTGAGTACATTAAGAAAAATTACATTAAGAAGCAGCAACCCACACATCGGGCGCCGATTATAGAGTATATATTTGCAGCCGAAAAGACACTTGTATTGACAAATAATCTGAGAATGAACATAGACAAAAATAGTATAAATTATTGGTGCAACGGGAGCATATGATTTAATATTGTTTATATACTCTTCGATCATAAGAAAGTATGCTTACACAGATAATGTTAAGTTTATGGATGCGTTATTTTCAAATATCTCGCTCAAATTTTAATCTTTTTTTTCCAAAGGATAGCATAGGACGAACTACAACCGGACTAGTTTTCACGTTTTCAATTTTAGTTATTTTTTTATACTATGATAGGTTTCACTTTTAAAATCGGTTCCAATTGGTTCTGAAATTCAAAGTAATTTATTAAGAAAACTCAGAAACCAAAATCGAAAAGGTAAAAATTATCTCGGTTGTAGATCATCCTCAGTTATCCTATGCAAAAAATAAAATAACTTAAAAGTATTAACATTTGAGCTAGATATTTGAAAATAACGGCCCCATAGACGTTACCTTCCTACACTGTAAAACATTTGTGTAACGTTACTACATAAAACTGGTGGCAGCCTTGCTGCCTCCAATTTGGTGGAGTATTTTAATCGATATAATCGGTGTAACATTGCAATGTCACACCAGTAATGCATGTTTTTATTACAGCATTATGTAAGTGAAAAATTACTCAATGAAGTGTAAATTGTAGCTGCCACCAATTTTATAGAGTAACGTTACCACAAATGTTTTACAGTGTAGTCTTTCTAAGTGACAAGTGTGGACACTTATGGTGGCTTTTGGTTTAGATCAGGTGATTATTTTGAGACATAAGTTTTTAAACCTGGCTTAACTCTTTGAGTTCTGGTGATTAAATTTCTTCAAAACTCCAAATGTCACATTGGCACCAGTATTTTACAAAGAAGAAAAACGGTTATCGATATACACGAAAAAATGCATTAAACATTTTTCAAATAAATTTGGTCGAATTTTCTGGTGTCGTTGTGACATTTTGGAACTAAAGTTATGTGGTGGAAAATTCTACCATCAGAGCTCAAACGGTTAAAAAAGTAGCATATCGCGGTCTAATAAATCTTTATTTTTTATTACTGTTTAAGAATTGCTAACAGGAAAAGTGGAATGTTTTGTAACAATTTGCTTGCAATATTCAGATTAAGGAATATCAGCTGTTTATAGATCGTATATTTCATTTTTAAAAAGACGAAAGAATTATTTTTATCCGATTAGTGTTGTAATGGAAAACGATTGAACACTTTTCCTGAAATACTGCAAAAATTGTGCGGAACAAGTAATTTGAAGTACTTTTTATGGTATTATTATTTTTCTGGTAATTTTGTGCTTGTTATATTTTTTTTGTAGTATTCTTATTTATATTGAATCACATTGTGATAAGGTTATTGTTGAAATTTTTATAAATTTCCTCAAAAAATATGTATCAAAATGAAACTGACTTCATTGAATAAAAATTGACTAGATATTTTAGTTATTAAAAGAGATATGTAATAATAAAATATACAAACAAACGTACGAGTTATGAAAATATATTATAAAATAAATTAAAATACGTCTAAAACTTTTAAAATCTTACATTATAATCATGTTTGCATTCAACTATTCGATGTTAAGTCTTCGCAATTTGGACTGCTTTTAAATTTCGTAATTATTTAATCTTCATAGAAAAAATTCTGGACAAATTAATGAAAATACTTTCTTAATTCTGTTTCCATTAAAGTAATCATTAAATAGTTATAATTGTAATTATGTAACATTATTCTGTTTTCACAGTTCAACATTTACATTTATAAAAATAAAAATTTATTCCTAAAAACAACATATCAGAAATTTACGAACTGCATTCTTATATCCATTTTTCCCAGTTTGTATGTTTAGTAAGGTATTTTAACACTAGACTAAAATAAACACTTTGACTAAAAATTACCTTCAGAAAGCATTACCGTAGATTACCATAAAAATTCCCTGCAACCTAACAACTTTCATTTAACGACTACACATTTTATAAATACTTCATGTAGTTTTAGGTAAATGATCCTTTATGGAATAATGTTTCATATCCTGAAGTTTAAAATCGACTTTTACGATAAAGTATACGAAGTTGATAAGTACATATGCCACAAAATGCATTCGTACAAATTATAATGTTATCTTTTTAATTGGGGTCTAAATTCAGTTTTAAAAGATTGTCTTAGTATTGTGATAATATATTGCATTTTAACCCTTTGGGGTTCGAATTTTTTTTCAGTTTTTAGAAAAAGTTAATTTTGCGTTAATAACTCTAACACTAGCTATCCATATAGTTTAATTATTGTTTAACGAATATTTAATTGTCTGAAAGATAACGTACGTTGTTGTTTTGCGTACTATTGAATTTATATGTATATGGCAAAAGGCTAAGGAAGAATTTTTGGAGATGTTTAGAAAATATTGTATTACAATAAGATTTGACTTATATTACAACATTCTAATACTTTTTGCACTTTATTAAACACGATTCTTTCTGGAAAATAACTTTTATTTCAAATTTAATGAGTGAAACATATGTTTAAAAAAATGAAAATGGCGCAAAGAGAATTCGAAAAAAATATATTATTATTATTAAATGCTGAAACGTAAATGAAGTCATTTAGTAAATGACTACATAGATATATACTAACATTACCACATGTAAATAGTAGCATAAGTATTTCTTAGAACAGAATAAAACTCCATTAAAAGCCATGTACTATTTCTAGTACACTGGACCCGAAAGGGTTAAATAAAACGATTTATTGTGAATATATTCAATTCATAAAATTCAGAACATATGACGCAATATATAAGAACTTTATTTTAGATTGATTTTTCTTTGGGGTCAATAACTGATTTTTTTAAAGCTTTCTGTTTAATTTATTATTATTTTTCTCCTGACATTATTATTATGTTTGTATAAATGATTTTTTTAATCATTTGTTCTGTTTCATCTTAATCTTTGATGTTAATGTTCTAATTTTTTATTACTGAGGCTTACATCTCTCATGGATTTCTAACAAGTTGAAGTGCTAACTTAGGGGGTGTGATGTAGAAATTAATTTAGTGAATAAAGTAAAAATATATTGATTGAAAGCTTCAGAAAGAAAGAAATAATAAAAGTTATAAAGCAACTAGTCAATTTTACAACATCTATGTATGTATCCTTTACAAGCGGGGTAGATAGCATCTGTCTGGCTTTACATGTATTCTCAGACAGATGCTGTCTAAGCCTCCGTCAAAAGAATATCCTTTTCACGGGTTGCGATTAAATGATGATTTGAATCACATGCCTCAATCATGCTGGACTCAATAATTATTTCCTTTACATCAGTGCGAAACACGTCAAATTTTCGTAGGAACAACCTTCGCGTAAAACAAGATCAGATATAGTTAGATAGACCTCTCTCAATGTAAAAGCACATGAAATGCGATGAATGGATTTTATTAACCCGTTGGAAATCGAACGAAAGAGTTCAGAGTAGAAGTAATATTTAAGAACTGCATTAAGGAATTTCTTGTATATAAAAAGAAGCAGTGTAAAGCTAAAATTACTTTTTATGTCAAGTTAATACAAACATTCCATTAGTTTAGGACTCATATCTGAGTCTTTAATCCATTTGAGCAAACAGGATAAAAAAGCACTGTATTATTTTATAACATTGTAGAAATATTACAATTCTGCATTGTCATTGAAAACACACCATTGTAGAAATTTATATAATTTAATTGTAGCAGGATTTGGTGTGAAAATCAATTGTAAAATTCCATCATTACACTGAAACACTGCTTGAATTTGAATGACATAAAATAGAAACTATTAATAAAATTTGAATCTGTTACAAAACCTTTTTATTTTCTTATTGTTATAAATAAAATTAATTTACAGTTAAATCTCCATTTAGCAGTCTTTAAAATTGTATGAAATTTTTATGATCATAAACAAATACAATATGCACCATTTTTCATTTAATTAACGACGGGAAATATTTTTGTTCATTACTTGAAATGTAATTTTAGTAACTAAGATTTTAGGCAATTTAAAAAGCTAGAAAAAACTGATATCTTTATTTTAAATATAAGATGTTTTTTATGAACTAATTATTTTTTTAAAATCCCAAACAAATATATGTATGCATACACTTTCTTTTACACTTACAAACAAATTTGTTTTACTAACACAAAAATAGTTTCGCTTCTATTCTTGGAATAACACCCTTTTTCTCTTCCTCTCGTTCAGTAATTTCCGCGAAAATTGCTGTTCGCCTGCTTCTCCGCTGTCAAAATTGATTGGAGGGGCGTGGTTAGCTATTGAGTGTCTAAGTGCTGGAACGGTGACTGTCCATGCCGAGTATTGTATGCTATTTCTATGCAGTTGCTTATATTAATACATTCATTGTCACATAACTAAGATATCTGAAGAAATAGAATAGAAAATCGATTTGTTAAATGAAAGTTTTAAGTGATGACGAAATACTCTTCAATTAAAAATTGTGTTAAACTATTTGTTATTTATGAAATCCAGATAAATATTTATCTGTAATTTCAAAATCTATAATGTTATAGATATTTCAGACGTTTTTTAGTGAAAACATTATTTTATCTTTCAGAATTTAAATAACAATAATAATATTATGTTTGGTAATCTATAAAAGATTTAGAAAAATAAATTGTTAATTAATCTAATTTACATTTAAACTAGTCGTTGGGGGCTACCGTAATACTTACCCATCATGGATATTCAAACTATAATATATGAAAACAAAACATGTGTAAACTATTTATAAAATGAATTGCAATTCCAAAACAAAATTTAAACGCATATTTAAGTATTTTTAATACATACTCATGCTCTATTAATAAATTGCTTATGAACACATTTCGACAAATTATATGAAACACCAAACTATTCAAGTAGTACTGAATTGCATAAAAGAAACATCCTTATAACTCCAAAAATGATAATCATATTTACTAATAATTTATTGCTTCGGATTAAGCGTCTCATTTTCAATTAAAATATATGTTTGAATTGAAATTTGAATAAAATACAGGGTCATGAAAAATCGAAGAATGTGGAAAACAGGATTAGAAATATCTCGACAACTTATATTCCGATAGACTTCCTTCTTGATGCAATATTTTTACTATTTTATTGTCGTTTACGTCCATACCTTAAAATAAAAAAATCGAAAATTTTTATATACCTTTCATCAGAACGAACTTTTCGAGAGTCCGAAAAAAATAGTTCCGGATAATCGAGGTTATTGATATTAAATAGGCTTCGTTCTATTCTTACATGCTAAGCACATACAAAATTTCAAGTCTCTATCTCAATTTGTTCGGGAGATAGAGCGGTTACAGGCAGACAGACAGACATACAGACACACAGACAGACAGACATACAGACGGACGGACGGCAATTTTTTTTTGTCTAAAAATATGTTTTTCGGAATATCTAGTATCTAAAACGTGTAAATCAGTCAAAAAAAATTTTCGATTTTCAAAACGATTGCAAGACTTACCCTATACTACGTATGATGGGTAAGTAAAATGCGTGAATTTATATTTTTTAAACTGAAAATCTTTTCAAATAAACCACATATAGGTATACATTTGGGAAATGGGGGGGAGGTGCAGCTCAATATTTGTGTATTTAAAATCCAAATATACCATTTTAAAATGAATTGCAGCACTATCTTTGAGTTGATGTTATGTGCTGGGATAAAAATATTTGGTTTCGTCGCGGCACCTTTTTTTAGTTATTTATTTATTTTTTTAAGCTATTGCATAGCTTTTTTCGCGGGCTTTGAGCGTGGTGACCGAATCCAAAAATTCCGTAACGCGAAAAATCCTAACACATTGGTAACGAAAAAACCTAACACTCGGCTAACGTCGTTTCCTTTCGGAAAACTTCGGAACGGTATCCTTCGGTAGACTTCGGCAGACATTGACGCGGTATTTTTCAGATATTAGAATATCAAGTCTCAAACTTATGTTTCTTATGATCTAATTTTCATAGCGCGGCCAAATTTTGTTTGGTAATTTATTATGAGACAGTGTTTATTTTGGTGGTCTTATCTATTTTGGTGACAAGAGACCCCCCCACCGTGAGGGTCGAAAAATTTAAAATGCTTATAACTCGCGATCTAACTTTCGTAGCACGGCCAAACTTTGTTTGGTAATTTATTATGAGACATTGTTAATTTCTGGTGACAGGATACACCCCACGGTGAGGGTCGAAAAATTTAAAATGCTTATAACTCGCGATCTAATCTTCGTAGCGCGGCCAAACTTGTTTGGTAATTTATTAGGAGACAGTGTTAATTTTTGGTGACAGGAGACCCCAGACGGTGAGGATCGAAAAATTTAAAATGCTCATAACTCGCGATCTAATTTTCGTAGAGCGGCCAAATTTTGTTTGGTTATTTATTATGGGACAGTGTTTATTGTTGGTGAAAGAAGACACCCCACGGTGAGGGTCGAAAAATTAAAAATGCTTATAACTCGCGATCTAATTTTGGTAGCTTGGCAAAATATTGTTTGGTAATTTTTTATGGGAGAGTGTTGATTTTTGGTGACAGGAGATCCTGCAAGGTGAGGGTCGAAAAATTTAAAATGCTTATAACTCGCGATCTAATTTTTGTAGCGCGGCCAAATTTTGTTTGGTAATTTATTATGAGACAGTGTTAATTTTTGAGGACATTAGACCCCCCCACGATGAGGGTCGAAAAATTTTAAATGCTTATAACTCACGATCTAATTTTCGTAGCGCGGCCAAATTTTGTTTGGTAATTTAATATGAGACTGTTAATTTTTGGAGACAGGAGACCCCCCACGGTGAGGGTCGAAAAATTTAAAATGCTTATAACTCGCGATCTAATTTTCGTAGCGCGGCCAAATTTTGTTTGGTAATTTATTATGGGACAGTGTTGATTTTTGGTGACAGGAGATCCTGCAAGGTGAGGGTCGAAAAATTTAAAATGCTTATAACTCGCGATCTAATTTTTGTAGCGCGGCCAAATTTTGTTTGGTAATTTAATATGAGACTGTTAATTTTTGGTGACAGGAGAGCCCCCACGGTGAGGGTCGAAAATTTAAAATGCTTGTAACTCACGATCTAATTTTCGTAGTGCGGCCAAATTTTGTTTGGTAATTTATTATGAGACAGTGTTAATTTTTGGTGACAGGAGACCTCCCATGGTGAGGGTCGAAAAATTTAAAATGCTTATAACTCACGATCTAATTTTCGTAGCGCGGCCAAATTTTGTTTGGTAATTTATTATGAGTCAGTGTTAAGTTTTGGTGACAGGAGACCCTCACGGTGAGGGTCGAAAAATTTAAAATGCTTATAACTCGCGATCTAATTTTCGTAGCGCGGGCAAATTTTGTTTGGTAATTTTTTATGAGACATTGTTAATTGTTAGTGACAGGAGAGCCCCCATGGTGAGGGTCGAAAAATTTTAAAATGCTTATAATTCGCGATCTAATTTTCGTAGCGCGGCCAAATTTTGTTTGGTAATTTATTATGAGACATTGTTAATTTCTAGTGACAGGAGACACCCCACGGTGAGGGTCGAAAAATTTGAAATACTCATAACTCGCGATCTAATTTTCGTAGCGCGGCCAAATTTTGTTTGGTAATTTATTATGAGACATTGTTAATTGTTGGTGACAGAAGACACCCTACGGTGAGGGTCGAAAAATTAAAAATGCTTATAACTCGCGATCTAATTTTGGTAGCTTGGCAAAATATTATTTGGTAATTTATTATAAGGCAGTGTTAATTTTTGGTGACAGCAGACCCCCCACGGTGAGGGTCGAAAAATTTAAAATGCTTATAACTCGCGATCTAATTTTCGTAGCGCGGCCAAATTTTGTTTGGTCATTTATTATGAGACAGTGTTAATTTTTGGAGACATTAGACCCCCCACAATGAGGGTAGAAAAACTTAAAATGCTTATAACTCACGATCTAATTTTCGTAGTGCGGCCAAATTTTGTTTGGTAATTTATTATGAGACAGTGTTAATTTTTGGTGACAGGAGACCCCCCATGGTGAGGGTCGAAAAATTTAAAATGCTTATAACTCACGATCTAATTTTCGTAGCGCGGCCAAATTTTGTTTATTCATTTATTATGAGTCAGTGTTAAGTTTTGGTGACAGGAGACCCTCACGGTGAGGGTCGAAAAATTTAAAATGCTTATAACTCGCGATCTAATTTTCGTAGCGCGGGCAAATTTTGTTTGGTAATTTTTTATGAGACATTGTTAATTGTTGGTGACAGGAGAGCCCCCATGGTGAGGGTCGAAAAATTTTAAAATGCTTATAATTCGCGATCTAATTTTCGTAGCGCGGCCAAATTTTGTTTGGTAATTTATTATGAGACATTGTTAATTTCTAGTGACAGGAGACACCCCACGGTGAGGGTCGAAAATTTTGAAATGCTCATAACTCGCGATCTAATTTTCGTAGCGCGGCCAAATTTTGTTTGGTAATTTATTATGAGACATTGTTAATTGTTGGTGACAGAAGAAACCCTACGGTGAGGGTCGAAAAATTAAAAATAATTATAACTCGCGATCTAATTTTGGTAGCTTGGCAAAATATTGTTTGGTAATTTATTATAAGGCAGTGTTAATTTTTGGTGACAGGAGACCCCCCACGGTGAGGGTCGAAAAATTTAAAATGCTTATAACTCGCGATCTAATTTTCGTAGCGCGGCCAAATTTTGTTTGGTAATTTATTATGAGACAGTGTTAATTTTTGGAGATATTAGACCCCCCACAATGAGGGTAGAAAAACTTAAAATGCTTATAACTCGCGATCTAATTTTCGTAGCGCGGCCAAATTTTGTTTATTCATTTATTATGAGTCAGTGTTAAGTTTTGGTGACAGGAGATCCTGACGGTGAGGGTCGAAAAATTTAAAATGCTTATAACTCGCGATCTAATTTTCGTAGCGCGGCCAAATTTTGTTTAGTAATTTATTTTGAGACTGTTAATTTTTGGTGACAGGAGAACCCCCACGGTGAGGGTCGAAAAATTTAAAATGCTTATAACTCACGATCTAATTTTCGTAGCGCGGCCAAATTTTGTTTATTCATTTATTATGAGTCAGTGTTAAGTTTTGGTGACAGGAGACCCTCACGGTGAAGGTCGAAAAATTTAAAATGCTTATAACTCGCGATCTAATTTTCGTAGCGCGGCCAAATTTTGTTTGGTAATTTATTTTGAGACTGTTAATTTTTGGTGACAGGAGACCCCCCACGGTGAGGGTCGAAAAATGTAAAATGCTTATAACTCACGATCTAATTTTCGTAGCGCGGCCAAATTTTGTTTATTCATTTATTATGAGTCAGTGTTAAGTTTTGGTTACAGGAGACCCTCACGGTGAGGGTCGAAAAATTTAAAATGCTTATAACTCGCGATCTAATTTTCGTAGCGCGACCAAATTTTGTTTGGTAATTTATTTTGAGACTGTTAATTTTTGGTTACAGGAGACCCCCCACGGTGAGGGTCGAAAAAATTAAAATGCTTATAACTCACGATCTAATTTTCGTAGCGCGGCCAAATTTTGTTTATTCATTTATTATGAGTCAGTGTTAAGTTTTGGTGACAGGAGACCCTCACAGTGAGGGTCGAAAAATTTAAAATGCTTATAACTCGCGATCTAATTTTCGAAGCGCGGCCAAATTTTGTTTGGTAATTTATTTTGAGACTGTTAATTTTTGGTGACAGGAGACCCCCCACGGTGAGGGTCGAAAAATTTAAAATGCTTATAACTCACGATCTAATTTTCGTAGTGCAGCCAAATTTTGTTTGGTAATTTAATATGAGACTGTTAATTTTTGGTGACAGGAGACCCCCACGGTGAGGGTCGAAAAATTTGAAATGCTTATAACTCGCGATCTAATTTTCGTAGCGCGGCCAAATTTTGTTTGGTAATTTATTATGAGACATTGTTAATTTCTTATGACAGGAGACACCCCACGGTGAGGGTCGAAAAATTTAAAATGCTCATAACTCGCGATCTAATTTTCGTAGCGCGGCCAAATTTTGTTTGGTAATTTATTATGAGACATTGTTAATTGTTATTGACAGGAGACCCCCCTCCGTGAGGGTCGAAAAATTTAAAATGCTTATAACTCGCGATCTAATTTTCGTAACGCGACCAAATTTTGTTTGGTAATTTATTAAGCTATTGCATGGCTTTTATCGCGGGCTTTGAGCGCGGCGACCGAATTTAAGAATTCCGCAGCGAGAAAAATTCCTAACAATCCGGCTAACGAAGTTTCAGTTTGGCAGACTTCGGGAAGGTATCCTTCGATAGACTTCAGCAGACATTGACGCGGTATTTTTGCATAAGTTGATAAAAAATGCTATGCAATAGCTTTACCGCGGCAGTCCCCGAGTGGCACACATATTTTTTTTAAATACGGTTTAGTAAGTATGTTAGTTAATTATATATATATATATATATAAACATTTAATATCTGATAATAAGATGCATCAGAACTCGATTTAGATAATTTTCATAACATAGTTTTAAACGGGTACTTATGAACAAACTTACGTTAATAATTGTTTTTTTTTTTCTTTCCATAAATACCTTTACCTCTGAACTTCAGAAAAAAATATATGAACTAGAATTGACTTCTATTTAAAGATTTTAGAGTATTAATTTAGAAACTTACTATTTAGTTCATTTAAACAAGTTAATTTAATTTCTAAACTAATAAAAAAGGAATAATAATAAAAAACCAAAACGCAATAGGTTATATATTAATAATTAATAAAATATTGATAAACGAACAAAATTTCGTTTAGAAGATACATAATAGTAATTAGTATATAAAAAAGGAATCAATTGAAATAATAAATTAAAAATTTTAATTTAAATAAAAAGGATTAAAAGTCATAGCAGCAATTAAAAATTATAAAAATTTAATAACAATTATCTAATTTGCTTAAAAATAAGTAATCGAATAATTAATAAAATATAATGAATTCATTAAAAACGATACCGATTAAATTGAAATCCCTATTTTAATTAAAAAAAACAATTGAGTATTATACTCCCGAATCATTCATAAGATGGCGCCAGCACTGTGACTTCCTGGGCACTTCCCCAAGAATGAATAACCGGGTACTTCTCCAGGAGTGATTTCCCAGGTACTTCCTCAGGAGTAGCATCCCTGGGAAGTTGCTCCGTGGGACGTTACTGGGAGTTCATTCCTGAGGACACCGTAAAAGACTCTTCTCCAGGACGTCCTGATCTTGTCATTTTAGGTTTAGGAGGAATATGGGATGAATTGGAGCTCCTGGGGAAGTATTGGGGAGGTTTTGTGCTATATGGGAAGCTATACCCAGGTGAAGCGGCACAAAATTCTCTCTTCCAAGCAAAAGTAATGCCGTTTTATACAAAAATGCACGTGAATACTGGATCTGACAACAAAGTTCAGTACGGCCAACAAAATTTTGGGTTGTCGAGTCACTGATCAATGCGACATCTAAAGTGGGAAAAATAAAAAATATGTTCATCTATCAGAGGGTTATCTTACGCAATCCGGTTAATGCGTCGTTTAGCAAGGTGTCATGAAATATGAAATAATAGTTTAATATGTAAATAAAGAATATTAAAAATCAAATGGAATTAAAAAAATAATGGGTTTTAGGGAAAGTGTTGTTTTAACATGTTCAGTTTATTTAGAATAAGAAAATAAAGAATGCGTTATTAAAGGTGTAAGATTCAAAATAATAAATATTTCGATATTACTAAAAGACAGGAAAATAGTATTATAGAGTTTGTTAGTATAAAAAAATTGATAATAATTAATTAAGATAAATGGCTAAAAATTTTTATTATATACATATATACACACTAAATATGCATATATATATATATAGATAGATAGATATAGATATATATATATATAATAAGGTTATGTATATAATTATATCAATTACATAAAAAATGTCGATTTTGTTTTTTATGCATTAAACATTTAAAATCTAAAGTGATCTAAACAGTTAAAATCTAAGTTAAAATCTAAACATATGAATACTTTATAAATGTCTAGTAACAATAAGATTTTTTCTAATCTTTCCTTTCAATATTTTTTTATTGGGTTTTGATTAAAAAATTATATCACTAATGTTAATTATTAAATTGTGATTTATTTATCATCATTTTCCCCCAAAGACTGGAAGAAAGACAAAGTATAGTCATTTCGGTGAACTATACACATACAAGTTAATTTTAGAAAGAGATAACTATGTATATACAAACAAAAAAATAAATATGATTTTCATTATTTTTTCGAGTTTAAATGATTCTTGAAAAGTCTATAAAGTGTATCCCAGATAAATAGAAAGTTTCAACTCTTTGGAGAGTTTGAACTATAAAAAATATACCATTTGTAAATAAAAATCCTCAATTTACTAAAACCATTAAACAAGTTTTGGTAAATGGAAAAATGGAAAATTGTAAAAGATTTTATAAGACAAAATGCTGGCTATTCACTAAAAATAATAAAAAAAGTAATAAAATTTATAAAATTTTAGAAAATCACTTCTATTTCAACAGCATATACCTTATGTGAGTGTCAGGAAATCTGAGATTTCGTTTTAAAATGGCAAAAGTGAATAAAATCTGCTGCGTCAACTTGCAATTGTCAATATGCTGTTTTTACAGTTAAAATATTTTGCTTCGATTTTCGGTTATATTTGAAAAACTATCTCTAGTTGTATCTTACCAAACATTTATTTATTTATTTGGGGGAAAGAATTTTGATCGTTTAACTCACAAAAATAAACGTTTCGTATATTTATTATAAGAAATCATTTGTTATTTGACGATATATTAAAATATTGTAATGAAAAATCAAAAGTAAAATTAACTGGAAGACATTTTATTATTTATTTTGTTAAAGGTTATAATGTCCCAGCTGAAAATTAACTGCAGTTTTTTCTATAGAAGTGTGTTTTTGAAGTTTTTCTACCGTTAACAATAAATTTTCTGTAGCGCAATCTCGACTTTAAAAATATTTCAGTTATTTTATGGCTAGTGTTTCGTATTTCTGCAGTAATTTATTTCAAACATACCGTGAGTTGTTAATGGCAAAAATACTGTAGTTTTGTGAAGTCAGTATATAATCATAAATTTGAAGGGGGAAAATGATACTTTATATTTCCAGTATAACTCGTAGTTGCCATGCCATAATTTTATGGACCTTAATTGGAGAAAAAAAAATATATTCTCAAAATCGAAGCAGGGACCTCCCACACTACCCACCTTTTCTTTAACGATAAATTTATTAGCTCTTTTTTATTTTGTTACTCAAAAATTATAAAAAAAAATCAAACAAATTTAAAAATATAGGCGGGGACAATATTTATCCCATGTCTTCTTTCCCCTAACGTAAAATTCTTAGTTATTTTTTAATTATAAAGCTGGCAAAAAATTCGAATTTTAATTCAAGGAAGGGGCAATGGCTCTCACCAATTCCCACATCCACTAACAGAAAAATCTTAGTTTCTTTATTTTAAGTTACACAAAATATTTTTTTAAGGGAGAAAAAATGAAATTTTTATTAACATTTTAAAAGACAGGGAGAGGCAAAATGAACTTCTCACTTCTCCTTCCACCCTCTTAGTAGATTTTTTTAATCCCAAGTTATTCGAAAAGCATAAATTTTACTACGTTTTTGAAAATAGAAGAAAAGAAAAAAAATAATGTGTTTTTCAAAAATGAAAGAGAAAAAAATAGTTAAATTGCAAAATCGAGGGAGGAAAATTCATATTTTTTTATGTTAATTTATTCGAAAAGAATAAATCTTATGCTTTTGTAAATGTGAGTAAAAAAATTACTAATTAAATTTCAAAATCCAGGAAAAGGTGATATGTCTCACCCCCCCCCCCCCCCCTCTCTTAAGTGAATATTTGTCATTTTTTTTGCTTAAGTTTTAAGGATACTCGAATATTTACAAATTATGTTTTAAGTGGAAGAAAAGGAAAATATAATTAATTAAATTTTTAAATCCAGGGCGAGACAACAGGTCTCATTTCCTTACCCCCCCCCCCCATCTTCATAACTAAAAAAATCTAGTTCCTCTTTTATTTTAAATTACTCCAAAAAAAAACAGTGTTGCTCAAATTCGTAGAAAAGAAAATTAAAAATTCGACGGGGAGGGGAGGGGATGTATTTCCGCATTCTTTTTTATGGTACCCATGATTAGAGCTTAAAAATACAGGTGAGTTTACCCCTTACTCATTGTATAAATTTTCTTTCTTCTATGACTTCCAGTTTCCTACGTTTACTTCATAAAAATCATTTATTAAAAATAAACTTTTGAATATATGATTCCTTTTTCAAACTTTTATAGTACATTTCTGATTCCATGGTGCTGTTTTTCCAGGAACAGGCGTACAACACAACTTTCGGACACGATTTATTTATTTGGAAATCGGGCGCGGCGCACTCTGTGATCTGTGCTTAAAAGTTCGTTTAGTTTATTTGCGAAAAAGAGAATTTGTTCTCTTTACTAAAGTTAAATTAGAATGAGTGATTAATATTTTTCAGAATTAAGTCAAATAAGATTACACAATCTAGATGATTGTGTGAATTTGGGATGAAAGTTTTAAGAGGATGCGCATGCCTGCTTTTACCTGTTGCTTTAAAAAATGTGCGTTATTGATAATGAAAATATATCATGTTTAGGGAACCTTTGTCAAAATGTAAGGCTACTTACTATAACAAATACAAATAGTTCATTGGAAGAAAATGTAATCACCTTGTTTACAAAAGAGTTTACGTAAGATTGAATTACTAATGATAACACAAACAAAAAAGAATTGTTTATCGAGAGAATTATACAGTTTTATACATGTTATACATATTTTATTTAAGATTTGAAATTGCTTCAATCTTTATAATTTTTAAAATAAAAAATTTCAGAAATTTTAAATGTAATACAAAATGTATGTTTCCTGTGAAATAGCATTTAATGTTCAGTCATAAAAATTCAACGCTGAACAACAAACTGCAGTTTTATATTTTTTATGTATCTACAATAACATCTTTGGAATAATATTTCATAGGTAAGTGACATATTTTCTTTATAGGAATCAAGCACTTTGTGTATAAAGCAGTTACATGGCTTGGAATTCAATTTTCCAGAGGAGGAGAGTCTCCCTACCAACATTTATAAATGGAGGGGAGTTGTCTGGGATGGGGGAAAATCTTTAAAACCTACTATTATTTTATGTGCTATTTAAAGAATTACACGAATACAGACATATCAAACTACCACTGAAGCAATTTTTATCAATAACACAGCATAATTATGCAAAATGTGTTTTTTTATTTAAAAAAAAGAGTAAGTTAAGATTTTGTACTGTCTATTTAGTTTTCAAAGGGATAAATTCTCTCCCTGTGCTAATTATTTTTGTTTCAGGTCTAGTAAACTCCATTTTTGGTTCAGGTTGATTTTAGGTTGAGTATAGATTGCTGCAAGTTGGGTTCGGTTTAATCTAATTTTTTTAAAGTTAGTTCAGTATATGTTATTTCCGATTAAAAAATACACCTAGAACAATAAAAAGATATGTTTGTGTGTGTGTTGTTTACCAAGGAGACGGCTGCATTTTTCTCCGCGACCCTCTGAAAAAATTGACATTTTTTTTGTGATTCTGTGATTGAATTTGCATTTTTAGCAGCCTTTTGTCCAGATTCGCATTTATTCAGCAACACTCTGACAAAATTCACATTATTTCTTTTTCGATTATTCCACAAAATTTCTGTATTTTTTGCAGCCTTTTGACTAAATTAAGGTTTATTAACATCCCTTTAACAAAATTCAGTTTTTTTCGCAATGCATTGTTTAAATTTGTCTGTTTTACACGATTCTGTGACAATTTGTATTTATTAAGCGATCCTTTAACAAATTTTGCATTCATTAAGCGATCCAAAGGCGATTCAGTTCTGTATTCTCCTAAAATCTAAGTTTTTTAGTTCTGGAAATTTATACATAAAACATAATACGAATTTCGACAAGTCGTAGCCCAAAAAAATAAATTTTATAAATCGTTCGCAAAAAAATCGTAATTATCGTCAGAGGTTCACGGGAAAAATACGAATTTCATCAGATAATCGCGAAAAAATTCAAATTTCGCCTGCAAATGTGTAAAAAAAAGAATTTTATGAAAGAAAACAAATTTCATCAAAGATTTGCGAAAAAACGCAAATTTCGGGTAGGAATCACAGTAAAAATAAAATATTGTAAAAAAAACGGAAATTATGAAATAAGAATCGCAAATTTCGTCAAAGGATTGCAAAAAATCCGAGATTTTTGTCAAAGAATCACGAAAAATCCACAAATTTCGCCAAAAGACCCTGAAAAATTTGTAAATTTCATCAAAAATTGTAAAAAATCCGATAATTTTTTTAAATATCGCAGAAATTATGCATTTTTTTCGAAAGATCAAGGAAAATTTTCAAATTTTGTCGAAAATACAAGAATTTTAACAGACGTTGCGGAAAATAGATGTATTTTCTAGAAAAATCACAGAAAATCGTCAAAAAATTAGGGAAATATGCGAATTTTCTAAAAAAAATGGAAATTTTGTCAAATATCACATAATACACGAATTTTGACAAAAATTAAGGAAAGTAGGTGTATTTTGTAAAAAAACTCTGAACTATTTACGAATTTTATTGAAGTATCGCAGAAAATACGCAAATTTTGTCAAAAAACATAGAAAAATCAAGAATTTTGACGAAGTATCAAGAAAAATATTCAAATTGTGTTGAAAATACAAGAATTTCGACGAAGTATCAAGAAAAATGTTCAAATTTTGTTGAAAATGCAAAAATTTTGACAAAAGTCGAGGAAAATATATGTATTTTGTAGAAAAATCCCAAAAAAACTGAGGAAATATCACAGAAAATACACAAATTTTTTCGTAAGATAGTGGAAAATATGCTAGTTTTTTTAGAATTTCGCATATAAAAATGCACATTTTGTCATAAGATGAGAACATAGAAGATATTTGATAAAAATCGAGAAAAATCGATGTGTTTTGTAGAAAAATCACATAAAATATGCGAATTTTGCTAAAAATTTGAGAAATATGTGAATTTTTTCAAAATATCACAGAAAATACGCAAATTTTGTTGAACCGTTGCAGAAAAATTGACAATTTTGACTAAAGATTAGATGCAACGAGAATTGTGACAAAAATCGAGGAAAATCATGATATGAGTGCGAATTTTTTTTTTCAGTTATGAGAAAAAAAAGTCGTTGTATTTACCAGTCAGTTGCAGAAAAAAAAGGAAACTTCACTAATTGTAACTGGGGAAAAATTGTAAAATTCAAAATTGAATAAGATAGTCAAGTATAATTTAGTCAAGTTTTAAAATCTAATTTACAAATTGTTTGCATGTAAAAATTTAAAATTCATAGATTTTTTCATTATTTTTCATCTAAACCAGAGACACATAAGAATGATATCTTAGTGAACAAAATACCAAATCACAATATTACAGAGTTATTGTATTCTTTGAATCCTTTTCCCTTTTTCCAACTGATTTGATCGTGAGTTTGTTGTAATGTATATGAGTATATTTTCCAAACATAATCGCTGTTAGATAATTACTATGTTATTTGTGTACACATTATTCTTGTACTGTATGTAAACAAAAAAAGCACTCATATATGCAGTTTCCATTATTAAAAAAAAGGTCTTGCCTAAGTTTTAGAATTTTATAAATTAGATTTTAATGTTTTTTTTTTTTTTTTTTTTTTTTTTTGTTCTGAAAATGTTTTCAATTTTACTTGATAAATTCAGTTGTATTAAATTTTTGTTAAAGTGTGCTAAAATCAAAGAAAATTAGCTTACATTTCTAAAGATTTGCAGGATAGCGAACAATGTATTTCTGCATCATAACATTAACAAAAGCACTATTCTTTCAAAATTGCAGCCTATATTACAACAATTTTATAAAACTGATTAATTTTAATAAATTTTATCACTAATAAATTAACAATGTTTTTATTGAACGAAGGCTATATTCGATTTTTAAAGTAAAAATTAAATCGATAATATATAAATTCAAACTATATTCTTAGCTGAAAATTTTCTTTTATTTTTAATTGTAATCATGCCAAAAAAATATATAAAATTGAAAATAAAACACTGCTTTTGAAGCAGATTTACAATACATTTTTAAATTGATTGATTTTCTATATTCTTTATGAATTGCATGGTAAGTTGTTTCCAAAGATTTGGTGAAAATTGACTCATTTTCAAACATTAATTATAGAAATTTACATATACGGCAGTCTGCTATCTGTTAGTCATTATGTATCCCCACGGAATTTGGTGAACAATCTCATAAAATGAAGTTTATCCTGTTGTAAAATGTAACTATATCTACCCGAAAATACACATCACGTATCTTCATTTATTTAGTAACTGTATTTTTTTAATTAAAAGACTATGTTATTTATAAGTTTATCACAATGCCTTTCGTCTTCTGAAATTTCATCGTTTAAAAATAATGATGTAATTTATCAAAATGAATTAATCAATAATTTGTATAAATATTGATATATTGTGCACATGTTATGATAACATAAATACATCTAAATTTGACATAATTGTAATTATGCGAAACAAAACACATTAAAAAACACTACTTTTGCAGTAGGTTTACAATTTATTTTGAAAACGATTGATTTTGCATTTTTTATTAACTGCATGGTAAATTGTTACCAAGGATGTCATGAAAATTACCTCATTTTTCAAACATAAATTAGAGACATTTACGTATAGAGCCACCTGCTCACTGTTAGTCATTAAGTATCTCCAAGGAATTTAAAACAGAGGGGGAATTGTCTCATAAAATAAAGTTCTTCCTGTTGGAGAATTAAACTACCTCGATTCGAAGGTACACAAGAACTTACCTTTATTTATTTGGTAATTATATTTTTTTTAATTAAAAGACTATGTTACTTATAAGTTTATAGCAGTGAATTTCATCTTCAGACAGTTTATTTTGTTAAAAATGATTATGTATTTTATCAAAAATGAATTTATAAATAACATGTATAAGTAACAATATATTGCACTTATATTTATATAATAGAAATATATATAAGTAATTTCACAGCAGTTAGGCAACGGTTTTGCAGTAAAAATCAATCGTTCATTTGGGACAAATATTTAGTTCTGCTTGATAAATGTGCTTGATAAATGATTTACTGCTCTCGAAAAAATTATCAATGATTATTTTTTATCAAAAATAATAAATTGCTAAATAAATTGTAACAGTTGTAAATTTCCCAGAGGGTGAAAAATGTCTGGGTTAGGATTCGAACCAGGTCTGAATTCGACAATGCTTCACCAGCTGAGCCATCCTTTACGAATCTGGAGGAATAATTCACCCATGTTTGTATAATATAAATATATATAAGTAATTTCACAGCAGTTAGTCAATGATTTTGCAGTAAAAATCAATCGTTCGTTTGGGACAGATATTTAGTTTTGCTTGATAAATGTGCTTGATAAATGATTTATTGCTCTCGAAAAAAATATTAGTGATTATTTTTTATCAAAAATAATAAATTGCTAAATAAATCATAACAGTTGTAAATTTCCCAGAGGGTGAAAAATGTCTGGGTTAGGATTCGAACCAGGTCTGAATCCGTTAATGCTTCACTAGCTGAGCCATCATTTACGAATCTGGAGGAATAATTCACCCAACTAACCTTATATATAATTACGCATGCAGAATTTTCTGTAGTTCAAAAAATAACCCTCTATTTAATCAGATGAGTATATTCAGATATCAGACCAGATTTTATGATCATTAAAGGTTAATAGAAAAAAATAGCCGTCCACATCTGTATGGAATTTATTTATCTCAAAACAACAGTTATAAATGATTAATTTTTAACATAATTATTGTACTGCGAAATATATGATAACAGTTGTAAAAGTCCAAGTGGGTGAAAAATGTCCAGGGTATGATTCGAACCAGGAAGGAGTTCGCGAATACTTTACCAGCTGATTGGTTGGGAGACGGCAGCACAATCACCTCATCGAATTTATGGATGAAAATCTCGGATCACTTAAATCTCCTTGTGCATGTTAAAACGCATTCGGACAGCCAATTCACATATTGGTTAAAAACAACTAAAACCCGATTTTACGGCTGACTCGTAGGTTTAGCATTATGTTTTCCTACTCCCAATTCTCCATGCTTTCATACTTTTGAGTGCAGGAAAGAACAATAGTAAACCCATGATTCAACCGTTAGAATCAGAGTTTTAGATGTTGTCCACCAAGATATGACTTGGCAGACCCATTGCATTTTAATACGGGAATCAAAATTTAACCAATTCTTGATTTTCATCCGTGAACTCAATGAGGATATTTTTGTGCTATCGCCTCCCGGTCTTTGAGCCATGCAAGATGGAACTGGAGGTCTAATTCAACCAATGATCTTTAATGATCACAGTATCTGGACTTATAGCTGAATCAGCTCAGCAGAATAAATCGAAGGTTATTTTTAAAATTGCAGTAATTGCAGCGTGCGTAATTACATTGAAATTTAAACAGACGCACCAGTTCTCCAGATTCGAAAATGATGGTTCAGTTGGTGAAGCACTGATATTCCTGTTACGATTCCTGTATTGGACATTTTTCACACACTTGGATATTTCCAACTGATAATATTTACAATTTTTTAATTTTTATAATATGATTTTGATAAAATATCATGTTTTTAATTTAGTGTGTGTAACAAAAAATATATACATATAATATATATACATAAAAATATATATACATAATAGTTGTAATAAATTTAATGTTATATTTGCGATTAAATGATTGTTGCAATCGAATTTCTTTGTATTTAGAGAGTTGTAATCCTAATATGGATTATAAAATAACCTCTTTATTGACTGCATGGTGAGTTGTGGGAATGGATGTAATGGAATTCGCATTAATCTTCAAATAATAATTAGCGAAACTTATGTATACGGCCAGCAGCACTGTAAAAAAAGAAAAAGAAAAAATAATTGTAATGTTACTAATTTTTTCTATAAAACTGAAAATCCGAAACCTTTTCTTGTAACGATAAGAGTAAAAAATCATGTTACAGATTCGATTACATTAATATTTGCTGTTACCGTTACATAAAAAGTAATATTTATTAACTATACATATTTTTTTTTCAGCTTGCGCAAGCGCAAATTTAGTCATTAAATATCTCTGTGGAACTTAAAACACAGTGGCAAACAATTTTATAAAATTAAATTATTCTAGTTGAAAAAGTAGACTATCTCTATTCGAAGGTACACAAGTACTTATTTTCATTTATTTGGTAGTTTTTTTTAATTTTAAAATATATGCTTCTTACAGTAAAAATAAAAAATATAGTAATTTAATTTATCAAAATATGTTAGGTTTATTAAAATTTTAGTTGTACACTGTACAAAAAAATGATGCCAGTCTACAAAACGTGTAAGTAAAACTAGAGACATTTGTATCTTTACAAAATAATCTACTAAAATTTTGGTAATTCTAGTAAAATTTTATCTTTAATCCTTGTTACCTTACTTAAACAGTTCGAAAAATCCGATCTTCCAAAAAAATTCTTACACCTTTTTTTTTTTTTTTATTCAATCGTCAAATCTGTGTCTGTTACATGATTTTTTATTGTTGCCATTGCATAAAAAAGTTCTTGGAATATATTTCTACTAGAAAATTAATTGTAATTTTCAATTTTTTATTATTTTTAAGAGTGTATACACTGTAAAAAAAAATTCAAGAGGTTACTAAAAATTCTTTAGTAAATTTGTATTCCACAGAATTTTTTAGTAACCATTACAAACTTTTTTTTTGCAAGTGAAACAAGCATTTCTTTTGTAAACTGAACAACAGAATTTTTTGTATAACTAACTTAAAAACTTTTAGTATGAGCCACCAAGAAAATTTTAGTAATAGCTCCAAAATTATTTTTAATAACCTTTACGTGTGCCCGAAGGACAGCAGCTTCCTTCGAGCTGCATCCAAACTTCTGAAGCGATGGATTTTCGGCAAAACCGCAATAGATGGCAGCACCAAAAAATTGCTACCTGCTCATACAGGATTTTCATAATCTCTTTATTAACGAGTACTTACAATACATACATTCGGGACGTATTTGGCAGTGTGCGGTATCGAACCCGGGACCTTTTAGCCTGGAGTCCGTTACTATAACCACTATGCTATCAAGGCCACACCAAGTGCGTTTTAGTAATAGCTATTAAAAATGTAAAACTATTAACCTTATCCATTGCTAACTTTTTTCTAGTAATGTTTACAGATTTTCTAGTAATCGACTAAGATTACTAAAAATTTTTTAGTAATTACGAGGATCACTAAAGTTTTTTTAGTAGATCGACACTTTTTTTTTACAGTGTATGTTTATGACAATAATATCTTATTGTGTTATACATAATCATATATTTTAAGATTTGTTAACAATTAATTATAATATAAATATATTTCAAAGAAATTCCACAGCGATGGAAATCTGTGATTTGTTAATTGAAATCAATATTTCAGTTAGTGCACGTATTAAGTCTTACTTGATGAATGCCTCCGCTAACTTGTTGCTTCAAAGCAACAGTCGTTGATATTTTATGACATAAATTTATTAAGAAATTATATATACATATGTAAATTCATTATGAAAAATTGTGGCAGTACTATCGCTAAAATCAGCTGTTAATTTATATGTGCAACGAATTATTATAATTTATTTTGATAAGTTCACAAATATATGTCATAAGTTAACAATTTATATGTCACAAAATAAAACAACAAGATGTATTTAAATATCATTACTTTCTTACATGAACACTTTTTGTTTTCATTATATTTATTTTCAATATATAACTTACGAAAGTTTCTAAGACATACTTAACATAACTTGTTTTCATCCATAAAATTCCTATTAGTGAAGACTTACAATCATATCGGCACAACTTTGACGGTTTAGTATATACAAATCGAAGGAGAGATGTTCTATTATTCGCAACTGACCGAAATAACGCCTTAGTGATTATAGCGGAAAGACTGTTTAACCATTTATTGATTTAACTGCTAAGTAAATAACTTGTTAGTGATTCACTTACTTCGTTAAACGTAATGAAACTATTTTGAAGTGAAATTTCAGATGTTTCAAGCCCAAATGTTTTCCGGAATGAAGATTAATAGGATATTTTATGAGACACGGAATGTTGTTAATTCAATAATGGAGTAAAACCAGAAGACAGTTCCACTGGCATCTAATAAAAGTATGGGTAAAGAAATTTTTATCTTATATCGTTGAATAAATGACTATAATTATAGTCGAATAAGTTTTTGTAAATATTTTTCTGGGGGTGAAATTGAGCTAAAACGTAAGTAGTTTCCTCAATATTTTAATCTATTTTTCGTAAATATGTTTTACTTGAAACACTTCATTTTAACGATTAAAATAGAAAGTATTTTTGTTAGTATTCGCAAAAATATTTATTATCGTGAGAAAATCCTTAAAAAGATTCCTAGAGTCTTTCTGCAAATGCAATATAAAAGTTGATTATTTGAAAAAAAATAAAACGAAGAGAAAGACCATGTATAAGAACTTAGTAACATTTTCATTATATTACTGTTTTTCTTCTACTCTCGTGTCGTACAGTTGCATCTTACGTAATTGTTCCAGCGTCCCATATTTCAGTTTTTTCTTTTTTATACATCAGCTCTCTGATATTCTGTTATTACTCAAACTAATGTTTTTCTTGCCAAAATTATTTTTTCAATTAAACGGCCATATTCTGCAAATATTCATGTTCATAGAAATTTAAATTTACTTAGGAGACAATATGTATAACCAAGTATTTTAAAATTCTTCTGTGTAGTCATTTTATTCTTTGAATCATAATCAATAATTTAATTCGGTTACTATAAACATTTCGGTATAAAATAAATTAAAAGTTTTTTTTTTTTAATCATAATAAATTTTTCTCAATGTTTCATCTTAATCTTTCATCTTGTATTATATATATATATATATATTATTATATTTTATTTATACATATATATATATATTTCATTGTAAGATTTTAATTAAAAGTCAAATTAAATCAGTGAATACTGTTAAGATTATTTAATCAAAATTATTTACTTCTGTGGCAACAAGTAACATTTAAAAATCATTACTTTTTTGTGTGAAATTTTTTTTTTATTTTAATATATTTATTTTCAATTTAAACTTATAAAACTCTTTAAGATGTATTTAACATATTTTGTTTCAACCCATAAAATTCTTATTACAGAAGTCTTAGAATAACATCGGTATAACTTCGTAAATTACACTTCGAAGATTTAGTATAAAGGAATCGAAGGAGAGATGTTCTATTAGTGGCAACTAAGCGAAATAACGTCTTAGTGATTATAGCGAAATGACTATTTAACTATTTTTTGATTTAACAGCTAAGGAAATAACTTGTTACACTTGATTACTTACTTCGTTTAACGTAATTCAAACAATATTGAAAGGAAATTTCAGATGTTTCTTGCGCAGAAGTTTTCCCTAATGAAGATTAGTAGGGTATTTTTTCAAACATGGAAAGTTGTTTATTCAATGACGGAGTAAAACCTGGAAACTGTTTCACTGGCTTCTAATGAAAGGAATAGTAAAAAAAAATTCATCTTACACGGGGAAAAATTTTGTTGAAACAGCTAAATTTTGTTTAATATTAGGTTATTATTAAATTTTAAAGTTTAATATTAAGTTGTTAAATATTTTGTTTGGAATGACCAAATTAACTTATCAAATAATTTTGCTAATTAAATAAAATTTTGTAAAAATCCGGTCATTCCAACTAAAAATTTGGCAGTATTATTATTATTAATCAAAAGTTAGTTGTTTCAACAAAACAGTTTTTCTGTATATATTATTGAACAGATGACTGCAATTTTAGCCAAATCAATTTTGTCATTTTTTTTCTGGGGTGATTTCGCGCTAAAACTTAAATAGTTTCAACTATATTTTATCCAATAGCTCGTAAATATATTTTGATTGAAACATTTAACTTTAAGTAAGGTGTTTTGGTGTATTAACGCCAGGAGGGGTAATATAGCCAAGTGCTAATATTACGCATAATTATGAAATAATCCGGAAAATGGCACTCATGGGCTCTGCGCAGAAGGGCTCTGATTCATATAAAACACAATTAATAGCTTAAAGTTAAATTGTTTCATTTGTAGGTCTTACCGCTTTTAGAAGCAACTAAAATTAATGCTAGATCTAAAATTTCCGAGGTAAGTTCTGTGATGTGAAGACTATACATTTACCAGGAAATATTTTGTTTACTATTTAAATTTGTAGTACATTTCATATACTTTCAAAATGTTGTAGAAGATTTTGGATATGTTCGCGAGATAGTTTGCAGTATAATATGAACTGCGCAATAAGAATATCGGAGTAATAACGCCATTCCTTGGAGTTAATGCTCCGGTTGAATCCTTACACTGGCGGAACTACATCCAAAATAGGTTTATTTTTTTGCTTTACGTATGAGACAGCGTTTTTGTTATTGTTAAAATGGTTAGATTAAAGGGAAGGGGAGGGGTCCGATATCCATATCTGATCTTTCTTTTTTAATACTAATGTAAAAACTGTTTTAAACTCTTATAAATAAAACAATATCAAAATGTTTTTGATATTCTAAATCATACATTTTCAAAATTTCAGGTTTCTATTAAATTCCCACTTGACTGTTCAATTGAATTCTAAATTTTAACTGTCCGTTTTCTCAGCTTTCTCTTTTTCAACATTTTCAAAATTTAACCTTTAACTGATGTGATATAAATTGTAACGTAACTAATGTGAAGTAGTCTGTGAGACCGTAAGATCAAAAGATGAATAAAAGACTTGATTAAATCTTAGAATGGTATTTTGTACTAAACGTTTTGTACAAAACGATTATAATTAATATGCATCTATTTAAAAGTGTCTGGTAATGGTACTAAAGTTCCAAATGAAACAAAACTTCGATAGTATTTGTAGTTAAACTGAAAATTTCAAGTTAAACTATAAAAATTAAAAAAAAATGGTCTGTGAGACCGGTAACATTAGTTAAAGGTTAAAAGGCGATCAATGATTAAAACTCATTGAGTACTATTTATGCACTTAACTTTTTGTACAGGATTAAGTTTACTTAAGTTTAATCTGTTTGAATATTTCTAACAATAGTACGAGGACTTCAAACGGAAGAGAATTTCAGTTGTACCTATAGTTCAATTGGAAACTACAAATAAAAAAAAAATAATAAATAAAAATCAGTTATTAGTGAGAGTGATAACAGCAGTAAAAGGTTAATTTTGTTGCTAATATACAGATAACGAAATATAACCACAGGAATCATGTGTAAAATTTAATAAGGGATCTCACAGGGATGTTGATAATACGGAAATCTTATTTACTTAATTAAAAAATATTAAAGAATGTTTAATATAACGCTGACATTTTAACTTTAAGTTTGAACTAATCCACATTAGTGTAGGGTTTACAGGTTAAAAAGTATGTAGAAAACATCTGTAAGTGTGTTAACAAAAATATGTTTTACACATAACTCTAGTTATTATAAAATTTCGCTTGATAAAAATATTACATTATGATTACAAATAAGGTTAAACCGTGGATTTTTTTTATAATTTATTTAAGAGGGACTTTTTAAGTAAACAGAAGCTCAGGGTGTTATATACTGTAGATTAGGGTGGAGCGAAAAAAAATTTTATTTGAAAATCAAAAACGGGTAGATGCCAAAAGTTGCCTTTATACTAGTACATCAACTGCGTGAAATTTTACCGCTGAAAAAAAATGGCTTGAGTCTGCGCTTTTGCTCTAAAAATCGAAATTTTGGGTAAAATTTGTCATTTTTTGACATTTTTTCAAAAAAAGTAAAAACTTCCTACAGAGCTGGTTAGTATTTTAAAATGTTGCTTAGACCTTTATATTTATCTGCTTAACATATTTAAACTATAAAACAATATCTGTAGTCTGTATAATTGGAGCAAATCTGACAACTTTTTGTGAAAAATCAGCGTTAACCTCTCTATTAGAGCATACAACGAAATGTTGTTTTGAATGCATTTCTTACCTAGCTGCTTTCAAAACTACTGTGTATATAACTTATAGAGGTGGTTGCATTATCCCACCCGTCTCAACCACCCAATCATATAGGCCCAGTGTTTTATTTATGTATTGAATTATTTTTTTCCCGAAAACGAGTGTAAGTTTTCTATATATCAAAGTAATTTATCTCTTCTTTGTATTCACTGACTTTGGATGATTTGGATAATGCTGGTGCGACCTGCTGCACGTATATTTTTATACCATGTATAACAGAAGAGAAGCTGAGTAATGTATTGGGTATGTTCTTAATTGAACCTATTCAGCAGTCTATTATCTTCATTAAAATTTCATGCAATTAGTACATTATGATTGGAAGTTCTGTTATCACAACATTCTTTCAATCAATTACATTTTATATGCAATGATTTGCCTAATAATTGATTGTATGACTTCAATTTCTAGTATGTCATCATTTATTGAACCTATTACATTGAATATATGCTGAGAAGCTAGCTGTTTAATATTATGACGATCGTCACAGAGGATTGCAAACAAAATTTGCGTGTAAAACAACAATATTTCTAAAGACGTTTTAGCATGCTTTATGTCGTTTCCTGTATTATTCCGTAGTCTAGTAATTTCTAATAAGATTTTAGGTCTATTATTCAGGTGTGTTGTACATTTGGTATAAAACATCCCGCGGTATAAACTTGGATTATACATTTTGTGAGTGAACATATAGACGCTGATTGCCAATCTGTGCTTATATAAAGCGGAAAATTTTATTAACTTTATGAGCTGTCTTTTGTGTGAGATGTTTTCTAAATTCCTATTCCCCATTCTTTCTGAGAAATAGCTTTCCTTATGAATTAGCTTTGCAATCTCCGACAGAAATTTCTAGTCTGTTCTGAGTATCTTTTTCTCAATTTGAGAAAATAATTTTTCAAAATTATTCTCTATTTTAATTTAAAAAAAAATTGCAATAGAAAGTGAATAGTACGTAAACAAAGATTTTCCTTATTGATCCAGTGAATCCATGTAGCTTAGAATGTTTTATATCGACTTCTCTAATAATTGACGCAGAGGAAATTCACTGGAGTTGAAGTAGCGAATGATTCAATATTATACACAATTCTAAGCTTACCCCATGCAAAATGGTTCACAGTGACATATAAAATTCTCCTAATTTTAAATGAGCACTTATAGTCGATTAGAATCCGTACATTCCTTCATAAAGTACTATGCATTATAAGTTTATGCCCAGGACATTTCACCATCAAATGTTGTCCATTCATAAAAAGGGGATCTAAAAGTTAATAGGAAATTACCTGGATACGAAAACACTTAGAAAATGGCATAAAACTAATGCAAAAAAAGGTTATTTACAACAGTGGTTGCTTTACACATGGAGGACAAATTTTCATTGCAATTTTCTCTGACGATCACCATCACATTAAACAGCTCGCTTCTCAACATATAAAAAATGCAAAAGTATAATAAATGATGGCATACTTATAGTTGAAATATCTGAAATCATCTTTGAAGCAAATCATTACGTAAAAAAAATACAATTGACTGAAAAAATGTTGTGGTAACAGAACTTCCAATCACTATTCATCAACTGAATGTAAGTTTGATAAATATAATAGATGGCCGAATAGATCCCTTTAATAATAATACCGTACATTACTCTGCTTGTAATTTTTTTGTATAAACTGTAAAAATATACATGAAGATAGTTATAGCATCATGTGGATGCAAAGAACAGATGAACAAGGTGGAAGCATCGAAAACATGCCAAATTTTTTTAAAGAAAATCACAAATTAATGTATAAATAAAACACTGTACTAAGATGATCGAATAGTTGGGCCGGGTGGTATAGGAAATATAGCCACCTCCACGACGCATGTCCAAGGTAGTTTTGAAAACAAGAGCTGTATAAAAAATAACAATTCGTTGTATGACCCAATAGAGTGGTAATACTGTTTTCTTACTAAAAGTTGTCTGTTTTGCTCCAGCTATAGGGAATAAACATATTGTTTTATTGTTTAAATATGTTAAGCAGATAAATATAAAGGTCTAAGCAACACTTTTAAATACTAACCAGCTCTGTAGGATTTTTTCAATTTTTTTGAAAAAATGTCAAAAAATGACAAATTTTACCCAAAATTTCGATTTTTGGAGCAAAAGCGCAGACTCAAGCCATGTTTTTTCAGCGGTAAAATTTCACGCAGTTGATGTACTAGTATAAAGGCATTTTTTGGCACCTACCCGTTTTTGTTTTTCAAAAAAAATTTTTTTTCGCTCCACCCTACTGTAGATGCTTTCCCAATCTCTTTTTTCTTTCACTTTCACAAAAAAAAGAATATTTTCTATTGCATAGAATGCATATATGGGAACATAAATACTGATTTAGATAAACACAGTTGAAATCGTGCAATGTTTCTATTAATTTTCTTTCAATGGCTCTTTTTAGGCAAAAAGAAGCTCGGGGTCTGATATTCTTTCCCCCCCTCCCCTTCTTTTTCTTGCACTTTCACAAAAAAATTAAACATTTTTTATCACTAAGAAATTTTTTGTCCACAATTTGTCAATTTCTAGGGCTGTAGAGTTTGTAATTTTAGAAATGGGCAATCTACAGTGGATTATTCCATCTTATTTTATAGATTTGTTTGCATGACGTTATCACTCGCACAGGTGGGTAATAACGCCAATTAGCTTTGTTCAAGAAATCACGCCATTACATTTTATGAATGGATATCTGTTAAATTATTTTTTTCCATAGATAGACAATGAGTTGCTGTATCAAATCTTATATTTGTTTGAAAAATACAATCTAAAATTAAGCCGTGAAAAATGATAGAACCTTAAAGTGGCGTTATTACCCCCAGGATACCTTATTAAAGTAGAGAGCATTTTTGATAGTATTCGCAAACTAAAATTACATTATCATGAGGAAATGAGTAAAAAGTTCCCTATAGTCTGTTTAAAAATAAAATATAAAAATTATTTTTCTGAAAGAAAATAACATGTATCAGAATTTAACAAAATTAGTAAAATTCTCTTTTTCATTCTTTTTCTGTTTTGTTTCCAGTGTCGTACAGTTGTATCTTATGTGATTGTTTCAACGTCTTATACTATTTAATTTCAGTTCTTTTTTTCCTTTTTTATACATCAGATCTCTTTTCTTCTGTTATTACTGATACGAATATTGTCCGTAAAAGAAGTATTCTTCAATTAATGGTAAAATTCTGAAATTATTCATGTTCTTAGAATTTTTTATTGATTAATGATATATTATATGTAACCAAGTATTTTAAAATCAAGCAGTGTATTTTATTTATTCTTTTAATCATAATCAATCGTTTAATTATTTTATAAACAATTTGGTATAAAACAAATAATAATAGAAAAACTTTTTTCTTTATTTAATAATACAAATAAATATTTAACATTGTTTCAGATTAATCTTTCATTTTATTTATGTACATATATATTAATTTTAATTTTTTTTCATTGAAAAAAGGCAATTAAACATCGAATTAAAGCACTGAACACTATTCATTTCATAATTTTACCAAGAAATAATGTTGATGCATATCAAAATTTACTTTAAAGAAACCATTTAAAATTATTTAAACAAAATTCTTAACTTTTTTTTTAAAGTTACATTTCAATATCAACATTTGCTTAAGGTTTTTGTTTTCAATGTATTTATTTTCAATTTACAACTTGTAAAACTCTTTAAGATGTAGTTAACATAATTTGATTTTATAGATAAAATTTTTATTCGTGAACACTAAGAATGATATCGATACGGCTTCGAAAATTACACTTCTACGGTTTAGTACATAAAAATCGAAGGGGAAATGTTCCGTTATTGGAAATTGACCCATGTAACGCCTTAGAGATTAAAGCTGAGTGATTGTTTAATCATTTATTGATTTAACTGCTTAGTAAATAACTTGTTAGAGATCACTTACTTCGTTAACCGTAATTGAAACTGTATTGAAAGGAAATTTCAGATATTTCAAGCGCAGATGTTTTCCCTAATGAAGATGAATGGGATATTTTGTAAGACACGAAAATTTGTTAATTCAATAACGGAGTTAAACCCGAAAACTGTTTCACTGGCATCTAACAAAAGAAAGAGTAAATATATTTTTATCTTATATCGTTGAACAGATTACTATAGTTTTAGTCGAATCACTTTTGTCCATTTTTTTCTGGAGTAATTTTGTAATACAACGTAAGTTGTTTCCTCTATATTTTATCCTATTGCTTGTAAATATATTTTGCTTGAAACATTTCATTTTAACTATTAAAGTAGAAAATATTTTTATTAGTACTTACAAAAAAATAATGGTATCAGGAAGAAAAGTGTAAAAAGGATGCTAGAGTCTGTTTACAAATATAATATAAAAGTTATTATTCTGTAAAAAATATAAAAGAAGAGAAATAACATGTATAAGAAATTAACAAAATTAGTAAAATTTCCTTTTCGATTATTTTCCTGTTTTGTTTATAATGTCGTACAGTTGTATGTTATGTTACTGTTTTAGCGTCCAAAACTCTTTTATTTAAGTTTTTCTAACTTTTTATCTATCAGACCGCTGTTCTTCTGTTATGGCTGATAGAAGTATTGTTTCTGTTAACGTGATTCTTCAATTAAACGGCAACATTCTGAAATTATTCATGTTCACAGAAATTAAAATTTATTCAGGAGGCATTATATATAACCATATATTTTAATATCATGCAGTGTAATTATTTTATTCTTTAAGTCATAATCAATCACTTTTTTAAAAAATAAGTATTTTACAATGTATCAAATTATCTTTCATTATATATATATATATATATATATTTATTTATATATTACTTTTTTAATATATACATATTTTTTTACATTGCGAACATTTTAATTGAAAATATAATTAAATCAGTAAAAGTTTTTTATTTCATAATTTTACAAAGAAATAATGTTGAAGTATATCAAAAATTGCTTAAAAACATCTTTTAAGATTATATATATTAACATATTAACTTTTGTGGAAACAGGTTACATTTAAATATCAATATTTCCTTATAGGCATGCTTTTTGTTTTCAGCATATTTATTTTAAAATTACCACTTGTAAATGGCTAAAAGATAATTTAACATAGTTTGTTTAAATCTATAAATTTACTAATTAAGACTTAGACGAGTATTGGTACGACTTTGAAAATTACACTTCGGCGGTTTCGTATACAGAAATATTTGGGGAAATGTTCCATTACTGGCAACTGATCCAATTAACGCCTTACTGATTTTAGCTGAATGACTGTTTAACCACCTTTAGATTAAAGAACTTGTTAGTGATGAATTACTTTGTTAAACGTAATTGAAATTATATTGAAGGAAAATTTTGGATGTTTCAAGACCAGAAGTTTTCCCTAATGAAGATTAATAGGATATTTTTTGAGACACGAAAAGTTGTGTATTGAATAACGGAGTAAAACATGAAAACACTTTCCGTGGCATCTAATAAGAGTATAGAAAATTTATCTTATATCGATTATATTGTTAAAATCAGAAAATACTCCTAAAATTTACCAAAATGTGGACCTCTTGAAATTTCTAACGATTCATCATCAATAATAATTAAGCAAAATATTCTGATTTTTCAAAAGTAGTTTTATTGACTTAGTAAAAATTTACATGCATATATTAATATTTTTCATGAAAGTACCAATATAAAATATTCTATATATAATTATAAATAGGTTCTGTACCTTTATATAGTCTGTGTATAAAAGAGGAGGAAAAAATCAAATAGTAGAATAACAATTTTATTACAAATTTAAATAATATTTATATTTACAAGTAAGGGGTGAATATTTATATGCCCAAGTTCTCTGACTGCCGATGTTTTTTTAAAGTTATGTTTGCCTTATGTAACAAAAAAGTTTTTGCTATGAATCAAGACAGAGAAAGACTTACAATATTATTGAATTTGGGCACCCATCATAGTTAAATCAATGAAAATTTCTAGTTGCTAGTTGATGCATGAACAAAAGGAACCGGAACATACCTTGTATTATATGCATATGTTAAACAAAAAACAAAATACAAAACAAAAACAAAAACAAAAACAAAGAGCTAAAAACATGCAGAATATGTTTTGAAACACATTCTTTAATATAACTTTAAAATATATGATATATGTAAGAAAACGAACAAAACAAACTGAATAAAATGTTTGTAATAATATTGTGTTTGTATTGAAGATCTTATTTTACTTGTAGAAAGAAATAATTTAAAGAAATAATTTAAAAAAATACTTTTTAATATGAAAAAAATATTTTATTTCTTTTTCATTTTAGCACATATTTAAAATTTATATTTTATGAAAGTTCAGGAAATATAAAAACAGAGATAAGTACATTGTATAAAGAGATAGTAATAAAATAGTAATAAGAGACATATGTACTATATAGTTATGGACTAAAACACAAATAAATATTTGTGTTATTTTGCAATATTGGTGACTCAATACAAGATTTACAAAATGGGAACAATTTTAGTATAGATAATGCTATTATAGGATTTTTTACCATGGATATATAGTGAGAACAGAAAGCTGTATTTCAACTTGAAAATGATTTATAATAAATTCTCTTCTTCAAAACCAAACCCCCAACTACCTAAATTCTTCAAATAATGCCCCGTTTTCCCAGTCTTAAAAAACTTCGAAGGCAACGTTTATCCATAAGCGTTTTATAACATATTTAAATATGTTTCAAAACATATCACACGCTTTTCACGGAATCATGACATGAAAAAAGAACTTAGGTATGTTTTTTAATACAATAATGTTTAATTAAATGTTTTTTACAAATGTATTAACACATGTGAAAAAGTTTAATTAAAAGGATAAATCTTTTTGCTACTTTTAAAGTATTGATGTAATATTAATTAGAAATTATGATATTTTTTCTTAAATTTCAGGTAATACTATAAGAATCGAAGTTATTGAATAATAATTAATTGAAAATCAAGTATCTAAAATAACATGTTTCAATTTTTCGGTGAATCAAGTGAATTCAATCAAGTGAACTATGGAATTTAAGATAATATTTTTCAGAATCTATTGTTATCCTCAAGGAATTAGGTAATATTTTTCTTAGGATTTACATTTGATATTTTATAGAATATGTTAAATTTAAAATATTGTATTTAGTGAAATATTTAAAAATGTTTAGATATTATGCAAAGTTATTTTAATTAATTGAAGAATTCATTACTGTAATCATATTAATAAAAAGGCACCACATTTTTTATTCTGTATGATTTTATAATATATATCGATATATTTAATATCCTATTTAAAAATTAATAAACTAAAATCCCAATCTATAAAATATTTCTAAGACAGTTAATTTGCGTTTAAATGTTCTATTAGATATCCTTTCATTTTTTATCTGAAAGAAAAAAAAAATAAAAACTATGAAATTGTTTCAGTGCCATCTCATTATTTGAAATATAAATCCACGCATAATAATTTTCAGCGGAGTATTCAGTAAAAAGATAAGAAAATTACAGGTTTTGACTCTGTACTTATGGTTCCTGTAAGTTCGTGAAATTGAGATGAATGGTCGAGAAATGAGATCACAACAAAAAGAAAATTATAAATGGAAAAGTTTTCAAAAGAGAAGTTAGTATTACCTTTAATAAATGGTAAGGTATTATTAATTTTTACAGTCGTTTTTATTTTTGCCTACTATATATATTTTTTCGTTTTTCTACTGGATCAATTTTCACGCAGAATGTATATTATTGTATGCCTGTTCAATCCATTAGTATTTAAAATAATTATAACTAGTCAGATGTGGCAGCCCAAAACTTTCTTCGATCTTACATATGTTAATACTTCCAGAAAATACTGCATACCAGCTGCATCCGTTAGGTGGTTTAAATCAAAATCTTGTCAACAGGAACTTATGACAACTTATTACTGAATCTCAAGTTTGATAAAAATATGTGGTTTACTTTTTGAGATAGAACTGTTTTAAAATCTAAAATAAATAAATAAATAAAATTAATATGTATAACAGCGCCACAGGTTGGGGATGTACACCAAAAAATAATTAGGATCAACTGCTTATCAGGTACTAACTGAATCTGAAGTTTTATAAAAATCCGTGCTTTACTTTTTGACATAGAGCTATTGCAAAATCTTAAAAAATATATATAAATAAATATGTATAACAGCTCCACACGTTGGGTGATGTTCATCAAAAACTAATTAGGATCAACTGCTTATCATGTACTAACTGAATCGAAGTTTCATAAAAAAAAATGCATAAGTTCTTGAGATACATTTATTGTTAAACCGTCAAAACGCAGCGTAGCAGCGACAGCTGTAGTGCGATTTACACGTAAAACGAAACAACGCTAATCTATATCAAGAATTAAAGGAATCTGAAGTATTAGAAAATTTCGTGCATTAGTTCTTGCGGTAGATCTATTGGAATAATGAGGAATAATGCACCATGGCAGCGCCACCTTTTGAGTGATTTGCACGACAACATAACCAGTAATGTTTTATATAAAGTACTAACTAAGTATAAATTTTATGAAAATCCATGCACTAGTTCTTCTAGAGATATGTCTATAGTGGAAATGAAGGAATTTTTCTTGTGTTCCATGACTTAGGGTTTTGTGCGGTCTGTTTTGGACTATATAGTCATGAAAACAAATATTCATTACGAGAAAACATTAATGAGTTATTTATAGCTACTTATAATTAATTTCATTTTAAATTGGAATTTCTTTACGGAAAATAATAATAATAATAAATAAATTCTAAATCTTTTTTTCTGTTATTACAAAACTGAAAAGAAATTATTTTCAAACAACTGCTTTCAAGAATTTTGTTCATTTAAATGAGTTTTCTACTTAAAAAGTGAAAAAATAACGTCGGAATTGCCATTTTTAATTTGGAATAATCACTTACTTAACTGAAGATTTCCCATGCCATATGACTATGAAAAACTCTAAAATTCATGTCACTTTTATGAAATAAATCTGAATTTAAATATGAAATTTTTTGTAATTGTTTATCTTATCTGTTAGTTAAGGAATTTTAGTTTTGTTTGAATACATTTTGAAAAGCGATTATCTCTGTCTTAACACTTGAACTAAAAATAAACTTAAGCGTTTATTTGAGTATACTTCCTTACAATAAGCTTAAAATGAAATTTCAAAGCAATAATAAAAAAATAAGATTCAGTTATGGAAATTTTATGCTACATTGTATGCAACAGTAAATTTATTTCTTTATTCCTTTATTTATTTTAGCTAACACATTACAGATTATGGAACTTGTGGAAATCGACTTTAGTATTATTCTTTATATTCAGAAAATAAAAGCGAAACTATCATTGAAGGTTCCTATAGAATATATTTTTTATTTATTAAATATATATATATATATATAATTCTAGATTTATTTATTTCTCAAGCAGGACAAATTTGACGAAGTTTTTTCCAAAATACAAAGGGGCAATTTTAGGACATAAGGTTTAATTCATTTTCATTTGGAAAATCGTAAAACTGGCAAGTACTGTTATTCATATACTATATGATCTAAAAAATGTCTTTCATTTTCTCTCTCTCTCTCTCTCTTTTTAACATTTTTAAAGATCTTTTAGAAAATATTGTCAAAGTGCGCGTTTTGAAACGAATGTAAACATGAAACGAGCTGAAAAGCAGTCATAGAATGCGGAAAAAATAACTTTTTACATGATCAAAATTGTTTACATTAAGAGATAATTTCTATAACAAAAAATTTTAAACTCATTTTGATTCGAAACCGCTTCAGTAGTCAGACCTGCCAAATTTATACCTATACTCCTATAAATCCGCCAATGTGTAAGAAAGCTTCGCACTTATAGAGCAATAAGCTTGGAAATAGCCTTTATTTAAAAAGAAATTAAAATTTTGAATAGCATAAAAAATATAAAGTAAAATGTAAAAACTTATTTGACAGAAAGAACAGTAATTATAGATGTAAAGTCGTTCAACTGTTTGATTCACAATGAATATCCAAGGATAAATAAAATACAAGTATACTACATTTTCTTAGAATCCTATAAGCACTTCTGGAAAATTTCATTAAATATAAAATAATAAATGTATTGTGGATGCATGTATATTGAACGATTTTTTTAATTAAATTTATACACAACATTATGTCAACTATTTTTTATTCTATATGCATATAGGATATAAAAATACACTACCATATTCCCTTTTTTGGGGGGGGTAGGTGGGGTAAACATTTTAGAAAAGCTGTGTTATTTTCGCAATAATGAAAATTATTGGAGATACACTGAAGTCTACTTTTGCGCAATATTCCATATTGTGCCATTATTTACTGGAAAAGTTGTAGGTCCTAGGTAAAAAATAAAAAATCACTGAGAGTTGATTTTAATAAAAATATCTTTATAACAATTTATTAAGAAAAAAAATCACATTTTTCAAATGAACTTAAAAAAGAAAAAATGAAAAGAAAAGGAATAAAAGAACGTAAAATAAAAAAGCGTAAAATAATTTATTAATCACATCTTTGACTAGCACAGATTTACATAATTTCTTTCAATAAATATTTTCCACCACGATTTTCATTGTAATTAGTTTTCTGGAATGAAGCCAAAACTCATTCTTCTTTATCTAATCAATGGGAAAGAGTAAAATAAAATTTAAATTATTTCATATAGGTTTAACCGTAATAAAAAAAAAAAAAAAAAGAATGAATGCAGCATACACTTTGAAATTTAGACTTTTTCTACTACATTTAAAAATAAAAACTCTTCGGATTCTTCTGGAACTTTCGAATTATTAAGATTATGTTTTATCTGATATTTATCAAAGTCAATCTGATTCGGAGGACAATTAAGCGGTGGACCAAAAAAAGTATAATATTTGGCATGAAAGAAAGAAATGAAAAAACTTATATCGGACACATTTTTATGCAAAATTAAACAATCTAAAGGCTTTAAAAACACGAAAAAAATTCACTGGATTATTATACATTTTTACTGATTTGTGTAAAAATAGCACATATATTCATGTCGAAATAGCGATTTTTTATTTTTTAATTCAAAAAGTTCTTGCACGTTTTTAGCTTATATTATGTAGGATTTTCAACCAAATTTAAACAATTCAGACTAACTGGCAAAATATTGTTGAAAAAATATTGTACAATTGGAATATAAATATATTATTTCATGAATCATGGTTGTCGTATTATATATTTTTATATGAGCATACGCAAACGATAACAACAATGTTTTTACATAATTTAATTGCCAATTCTATGCAGCAACTAATAAAAAATGCAATAAAATATCGCGAAAATTCAGAGAGATATTGACGATAGAACTGAGCTATTTTTTAGTTCTCTCGAAAAGAAGCGGAAAGGTTAGGAACTTTTAACAAATCGCCAATTCTTTTATTAACTGAATTTTAAGAAAAAGTCAGTATTTTATGAATAAGAGTAAGAAGATTCGGAAACAACTTCTTTTATTTTGTTACTTTTTTTTTATCATGAAATAGATGCGTTTTAGTAGTTATGCAGGAAGAATTTAAGCATCAATCAAAAAAGAAAATTAAAAACAATTAAAATTAAAATAGACAATTTATGGAAAATCCCCTATAGTTCAGCTGCTCGTATTTATTATGAAAGTTATATATATTTTATTGTAATACGGCAGATACATAATTTTCATTAATTGTGGTAATGAAATTAGAGTGTAGAGTGTAATAATAAAATTTGACGTATAACTATAGTGTTTGCTGTTTTGTTGTCTATAGAATTACTGAAAACAATTATGTTAACAAAATAATATTTATAAAAAATGTACCGTACAGGTGTTCTTACATAAAACAAAATGAAAATTAAAAGAAATAAACTAGTACAATAAATAAAACTATTTCTTGAAATGTTACGAATAGGTGTACTAACAGAATCCTGCATAATTTCTGCAAAAATACAATGATTTTTTCAAAATGAAGTTATTTTTTTTCTTTACATAAACACTTAAATGCCTTAAACTTAACATTTCCCTAAAGCTTAAAAAAAGTAAATAATATCTTACCTGATTTCTTAAAGAAATTCGGATATTCTGCTTTTTTTTTCGAAGATACAAATCTTGGCGGATATATTGAAATCGGAGCGTTCATTTTAAAATTCTAAAATTGAAAATAGATTCCACCGTCAAATTCTATACGCCCGATATGAATTTGTTATAAGCGAAGTATCTATATATTTTAGAATTTCCATATTTACTTCATGTATTTCTATTGAATAGGAAACAAACGGATTTTTTTAACAGGAGAATATAAAATGTCTTAGTCAGTTGATATGACAACTCTTTCGTTATAAAACCAATTATTAAGTTATTGTAATATTATTTTAGATGTAAATGTAACAAAAGGGTTCTATTAAACATTATTTATTAAAAATTAAAAAACATTGTTGCTTTAAAAAAGTAAGCATTTTGTGATAATTTAACTCACAAAGATGTAAAATGCTTTGTGCATTTTATCTGAGGTATCTTTTCATACTTGTTACATATTACCAAAAAATAATAATAATAATAATAAGTAAAATTAACAGGATAAAATTTATTGTTTACTTTTTCATGGATTATTATATTGGTAAATATTATAATTTCCACAATTTTTTTTAAATTTCTAAATAAAAAATTCTGTACAGATTGTAAATATTTTTTCTTTTATTTAGAGATAATAGAAAATTACGAACTTGTGACGAATAACATAAAAAGACATACAAAAAATATAAAAAAGGTATGTTTTTTTCTTTTAATAAGAATAATAATTTGAACATGAGTTTGCATATACATATTCACACAATTAATTTTGATAACAATGCATATAGATATGTAAATGGACTTTATAAATATTCGTAAACAAAATTATATTTGATAATTTCCCCTTATTAATATAAGAATTTATATAGATGTCATTCTCTAATGGTACAATAGTAATGCGCTTTATGCAGACCGAACAACCGATTTGAATATGTAAATAACAGGGACATTCATAATTAGTAAAATATATACATTTCTGTAATTTTTTTTTACACAAAAAGCATAAATTTCTATTTAAGGCAAAAAAAAAAAAAAAACCTCTGTATTATAACGTTTACACATGTATTTTTCTAAAAAAAGTACATATATTAGACGTATATATTTTTGAATGTGTGAATTTTAAAACTGTATAGAATAAATAATTGTTTTATCAAACTCAAAAATATGAGAGTTTGAAAAAAAAAAAAACAAAAAAATATAAATTCAAATTAATTGCAGCAATATAAACTATAGAAAGAAATAAAAAAAGTGTTTTTGCATTACATTTACAATTTATTATGAAGACTATTGCTTTTATATACTCTTTATTAACTGCATGGTGAGTTGTTGGCGAGAATATGATGAAAGTTGCCTCATTTTTCAAAAATTAATTAGGGAAATTTTCTTATACAGCCAGCAGCTTCTTCTTTAAATCATTAAAGATCTCCACGGAATTTAAAACAGAGGGAGAACAATCTCATAAAATAAAGTTCTAACTGTTGTTAAATTAAACTACCTCTACCCGAAGATACACAAGCACTTATATTCATTTATTTGGTAATAATTTAAAAAAATAACAATATTTCGAATAATTTTATCTCAATGATATTTCATTGAGAATATATAATACATAAAAGTAATTTTACATATACATCTTTACACAATTAATTTTAATAATAATACATACAAAAAAAATAAATAAACATTTATAAATATTTGTGAACAAAACCATAATTGATAATTTCCCCTTATTAACATCTTACTATTTACATGTAGGTCATTCTGCAATGACATTTTATTCATAGGCTTTATGCAGACCAAATCACCGATTTGAATATGTAAAATACGTAAACATTCATAATTACTAAAATTTCACATTTTTGTATTTTTTTACGCAAGAAAAGTAAATTTGTATTTAAGGGGAAAAAATAAACTTACTTACAAAAATTAATTATATTACATGTATGTATTAGTTGTGCATGTGTAATGAATTTTATATATATGTAGAACAATTGTTTTATTAAACAATTGTTTTATTGAATGCAAATATATCAGATTTTGAAAAGAATAATAATAATAAAAAATAAAAAATCGAAATAATTGAAGTAAAATAAAATATATAAAGTAATGAAAACAGTGCTTTTGCAGTAGATTTATAATTTACTTTGAAGACTATTGATTTTATAATATCTTTATTAACTGCACGGTGAGTTGCTGGCAAGGATGTGATGAAATTTGCCTCATTTTTCAAACATGAATTAGAGAAATTTACGTATACAGCCACCTGCTCTCTGTTAGTCATTAAAGATCTCCACGGAATTTAAAAGAGAGTGGCAAACAGTCTCATGAAATAAAGTTCTTCCTGTTGGAAAATTAAACTACTTCTACCCGAAGGTACACAAGTACTTTTCTTCATTTAGTTGATAATTATTTTTAAAAATTTCTGCACTATATTTAGAATAAGTTTATCACAATGATGTTTGATTGTGTTATAAATAATAAAATATTTTATGTTTTGTGCTCAAGCTATGATAATTTAAATACAATATAATAACGGTATATACAGATAACATAAATAAAGTTTTTATTATATATCGTTATTATTATATACAAACACATCGGATTTTGAAAAAAAAAACAATAACAAGAAAGTAGATATATAAATTCAAATTAATTTCAGTAAAACAATATATATAAAGAAATAAAAAAATGCTTCTGCATTTGACTTTCAATTTATTTTGAAGTCTGTTGATTTTATAATATCTTTATTAACTCCATGTTGTGTTGTTGGCAAGGATGTGGTGAATTTCGTCTAATTTTTTAAACATTAATTAGAGAAATTAAGTATATAGTCACCTTCTCATTGTTAGTCATTAAATATCTCCAAGGAATTTAAAAGAGGAGAGAACAGTCTCATAAAATAAAATTCTTCCTGTGTGTAAATTAAACTAATTGTACTCAAAGGTACACAAGCACTTATCTTCATTTATCTGACAATAATTTTAAAATTTTTAAACATTATATATTGAATAAGTTTATCACAATTATATTCCATTGTTTTATAAATAATAGTACATTTTTTATTTTTTTCGTAAAGTATGTTAATATAAATACAGAAATAAGTAATTTTACATATACATTTTTACACAATTAATTTCGATAACAATACACACAAAAAAATAGACATTTATAAATATTTGTAAATAAAATCATAACTAATAATTTATCCTTATTAATATCTTAGTATTTACATATATGTCATTCTGTAATGATATATTAATAATATTCTTTATGCATATCAAATCCCCGATTTGAACATGTAAAATACGGAAACATTCATAATTATTAAATTTGCACACTTCTATATTTTTACGAAAGAAAATAAATTTGTGTGAAAGTAAAAAAAAAAAAAAAAAAAAAAACATACTTCTGCATCACATGTATTTTTCTAACAAAAAGTACCTATATTACATGTAAGTATTAGTTGTGTAATTGTAATGAGTTTTATATCTATATAGAATAAATAATTGTTTTATTTTATGAAAATATATCAGATTTTGTAAAATATGTAATGACAATAAAAAATATATATTCAATACATATTATATTACTGCAGCAAAACAAATTTATAAAGAAATAAAAAAAGTGCTTTTGCATTAGATTTACAATTTACTTTGAAGTCCTATTGATTTTATAATCTCTTTATTAACTTCACGGTGAGTTGTTGGCAAGGATGTGATGAAATTCGCCTCAACTTTCAAAAAATAATTAGAGAAATTTACGTTTAAAGCCACCTGCTCACTGTTAGTCATTATGGATCTCTATGGAATTTAAAACAGAATGGTGAACAGTCTCATCAAATAAAGTTCTTCCTGTTGGAAAATAAAACTACCTCTACCCGAAAATGCACAAGCGCTTATCTTCATTTATTTGATAATTATTTTTAAAAGTTAAAACACTATATTTCGAATTAGTTTATTACAACGTTATTTCATTCTTTTATAAATAATAAAGTATTTTATATTTCATAATATTATAAATGCAATATAATAATTTCATATATCTATAACATAAGTAATGGTTTTAATATATATCATTATTATTATGTATAAACATGCCGGATTTTTAAAAAATGATAATAACAAAAATTATATAAATTCAAATTAATTACAAAAAGCAGAATACATAATGAATTTTAAAAAACTCTGCTTTTGCATTAGATTTACTATTTATTTTGAAGTCTATTGATTTTATAATCTCTTTATTAACTTCACGGTGAGTTGTTGGCAAGAATGTGATGAAAATCACTTCATTTTTCAAACATTAATTAGAGAAATATACGTATACAGCCACCTGCTCACTGTTAGTCATTAAGGATCTCTAAGGAATATAAAATAGAGTGGCGAACAGTCTCATGAAATAAAGTTCTTCCTGTTGGAAAATTAAACTACCTCTACACGAAGGTACACAAGCGCTTATATTCATTTATTTGGTAATTATTTTTAAACTTTTCTGCACTATATTTCGAATAATTTTATTACAATGATATTTCATTGTGTTATAAAATACTTTATATTTTGTTTGTAAGGTATGAAAATATAAATACATTTAACTCTTCACAGCACGATTTTTTCTAATTTTATGAAGAAAATTATGTGTTATCTATATATTGGTCTAGAAATGGGATAATAGCAAAAAAATAAAATAAAATAAAGTAAAATAAAATAAATAAAAATAATAATAATTTTCAAATAATTTTTAATGGCATGTGCCCTATATACACAATTATGATTTTTAACATTGTATTGCTATATATTGTAATTAAATGTGCTTAAGTTAATTAGGTTTTTAGGTAGATTTCGTAAGAAATACTACCTATTGCAATCGCACCAGTTTATATATCTATCTATCTATCTATCTATCTATATATCTCACTTTTTTATGGACACGATAACTTCTATAATTCTTCACCTATCTCCACCAAACTGGTACATAAAATCAATGGGAATAAAATCTTGGCTGAGTTCGTTAAAGGGCAAAATCGGACCAAGGGGGTCGGAATAGAGGGCGTTTTTGTGAAAACCGAAAAAACGCCATAACTTCTTAATTAAAGTAGATATTGAATTGGTTTAAAGTTTATATTACTTCTTAAAAATGGGCCAAAAGTATATACATGACAGATTTTTGATAAATTTAGAAGTGGGCTCAAGGGGCGAAAAAAACATTGATTTTGAGAGAAAAAAATTCATAACTTCGTCACTTTTCAAGATATCAAGTCCAACTAAATTTTTTGTAAATATTCTTAAAATTATCTAAAACTTTTGTATTTACAAGTTTTTGATAGAACCAACTTTTACCGATGAAAAAAATTAAAAACGAAAAGAAAAAGGGGCGCTGAAAAAAGAGAAAAATCCATAACTCCGTCAATTTTTAAGATATCAAATCTGATTAAATTTATTTTACATCTTCTTAAAAATATCTACAACTTTTATACTGACAAGTTTTTTATAGGACCAATTCGTATAGCAAAAAGAAATTAAACAAAAATAGGAGTTGGAAAAAAACCTCAAATCCAAACGGCTTATATTCTGATTCATTTTTAAATTCATTTTTGATTTTAAACGCATCCAAATGGTAGATCCTCTTATTTAGAAACTGTATAAAGTGACGCATTGGTCAATTTTCTGATAAAGACAGAATATATTTCAAAAAAGGCTACCAAAAAGGGTATTTTGAACAGAATTTCCGAAAGTCATCGGGACTGAAAATTGAAGGAAGTATTCAAATAAGAAATTGCGTTTTTCTGACTCGTTTTTAAATCCATTTTTGTTCTCAAACGCATCCAATTTACAGATCCTTTTATTTAGGAACTATATAATGTGATGCACTGGTCAGGTTTTTGATAAAGACGGAATATATTTCAAAAAAGGCTACCAAAAAGGGTATTTTGAACAGAATTTTCAGAAATCATCGTGACTGAAAATTTAAGGAAGTGCACAAATAAGAAATTGCGTTTTTTTCTGACTCGTTTTTGAATCCATTTTTGATCTCAAACGCATCCAATTTACAGATCCTCTTATTTGGGAACTATATAATGTGATGCATTGATCGGGTTTTTGATAAAGACAGAATATATTTTGAAAAAGGCTACCAAAAAGGGTATTTTGAACAGAATTTCTCGAAATCTTTGAGATTTGAAAATTTAAAGTTTTCACATAGCAATTTGCGTTTTTTATGACTCGTTTTAAAATCCATTTTCGCTCTAAAATGCATCCAATTTACACATCCTCTTATTTAGGAACTATATACTGTGACGCATTGGCCAGTTTTTTGAAAAAGATAGAATTTATTTTTAAAAATGCTGTCAAAGTGAGTATTTCCCACAAAATTTTCCGAAGCAATCATGATTAAAGAATTAAGGATGTATTCAAACAACAAATCGGTTATTTTATGACTCATTTTTAAATTCAATTTTTTTCTCAAATGCTTTCAATTGACAGTTTTTTGTTATTTAGGAACTGTATAATGTACTGTTTTGGTCGATTTTTTTATAAATTTAGAATCTATTTCAAAATATGTTGTCATAATGGGCATTTGAGCTGAATTTTTCTTAAGATGGTTCTGATAAAACCAGTTTTTGCAGAAAAATGAAATTAAAAATTTTTCATAAACGGCCAAATGAAGTTATTAAACTGGGTTTATCTCTAATCATATATGTATATATATATATATATATATATATATTTTTAATGAGCACTTTTTGAAATCTACCTCCGCCTATAGGCCCAGCCGACAGGGATTTTTTTCTGCTGAAAACACTGTAATATTCTTGACACTACTATTTTTTAGTATTCTTTAAAAGGCTTTACATGGTCAGAATAAGTGTTATTCTGTTCATTAAACTGTTATTTATAAATTATAATAATCATCATGGGCCAAAATCAATGTAAATAATGAAAATTGTTGTGTTTTTAGGTATAGTTAAATGTTTTTATGTATGTAACAGACATGGTACACGGTGCATTGAAAGGTCAAAAATAATTTTACAGTAGTGAAAATTAAAGATTCGTTAATAAATATCAATGTTTCAGCGTTATTCAGAACTACGTGACAAATGAATCCGCGAATATGTTGCTTCGAAACAATAGTCATAATATTTATATTTTTTTATAACAGGATTATAACATAACATCATACATTTTCTATAAAATATGATCTTCAGAAATGTATGCACCTGTATGAAATTTAATATTACATACATGTTTAGGTTATTGATGGAATCTAATTTGTTAAGATATTGTGTTCGCAAAGCTTTAGTCCTAATATCTGTGTATAAAGAAAGTATTGTGTAATAATTTTTCAAAAAATCAATACGGAGTGTTCGATTGTATTTGTTAACACGTCCAAAAACAGTTGAATTTAGTAGATGCATTTGTTTGTGTTAATAATTTTTAATATTAAAAGCTTAAACGTTATAGTTCGTTTTTACTGACTAAGAAAATAATTCTTTCAAAATCGGTCACTTCCGAAAAACAGTTCATGTGAATATTATTTATAATAATTATTCATACATCAAAATGTCATTTCAATAAGAAAACGAAATTTCTACATTATAATATATTTGTTTTAAAATATAATTCATAATCTTCACTTTATACTATATTTTTTGTACACCGTTTACTTTGAGTTGCCTCGATATCCTTCAATTATCAAATAAATAAATAAATAAACAGTAAAAAAATAAATTTTTACCAACAATTAATTTCAAAATTTGAGCAATCTTACTTATCATTTTTAATAAAATAAAAAAAATGCAATCGATTTCTTTTGTTGTTGTTGAGATACCCTTTCAATATTTCGCAAATGATAACGTTAAAGAAATTTCTCCTTTTTCACTATACCAACGTATCCCAAATGATATAACTTGAGAATATTCCTTTTTTTCTGGGAAATATACTGCAAGTGCATCTCAGAAAATTAAGAAGTAATTATTCGCTGATATGATGATTTTTCAATTAAATCAATAATTAAATATATTTTTTCATTGATATTTAATTTATTTTTATTTTAAAACTACATAACCTTTTAAAAATGCGTTCATTTAAATAAAAAAACAAGTGGTTTAGTAATTATCAAGGTTTCATTTTTAATTCAGAAGTAATTGCTGAAAAACAAATTACAAAGCAAAATTGTTTGTAGACTTACTTAAAAAACTAATTAGCTGGTTGCTTTCAAATTTTGGATTTGCATATTTAAATATTTTAGAGAAAAAATATATTAAAAATTACATGTTTAGCTTTTTTTATTATTTTGAAAAATGATTTCCAAAATGTATTTTTATTTTAATGAACTTTTAAAATAAGTTTAAGAATTTTTAATTTGAATTAATTAAATAGAAATAGAATTCAATAATATTTTAAAAGGTCTCAAAAATCTTACTTTTTACTTGGTAATGCAATTTAGCAACAGGTCACATTTAAGTTTTTTATCAGTCTCTATAAATCATAAATCATAAATGCATGCATTAGAGACAACTTAATATTTCTTTTATTTAAATTATTTTTTAATATTCTATATTTAAATTTCATTTTGCTTTATTAATGTTTAAGTTTGATTAAAAAAATTAAATTTGTTTTTTTTATTTTAGCAAAAATAAAAAATAAGCAAGACTGTAGCAAAACCATTTGTTCAGGAACATTCTATAATGTTGATAATGGTGTAAAACTAATGTATCTTGAAGTTATAATTCATTTGAAAGTAATTTATTTATTTATTTATTTAAAACTTAAACTTAAATAAAAGAATTTTGAAAAAAGATAATTTTTATTGAAAAATTGCCAAATGTAAACAATTAAAGCTATTATAATACTAATTTTGAAGTATAAATTATTCTTTAATTCAAAATGGAGGTATTTACCTAAATTTCATGCAAATTGCTTCATTAAGTTTTGACAAATGTTGCGTGCAGTCGATGCGAGTCACGGAACAATTTAATTTTTTTTTTAAACTTAAACATAAAAAATAATAAAAATTTCAATGTAGAATATAAAAAAAAAACTTTAAATAGGAGAAATATTAAATTGTATATATATTTCACCAGTGGAAATTATTGGTTATAGATAAGTTAACTCAAGCACTTAACAAAAATGTATCAGAGATAATTAAAGTGAATACTCGTCATATTTTCCAACAAATTAATAAATTGAAACAGAATTTTGTAATTACTTATATAGATAATCCCCAAATAAATATGCTATTATTCGTAAATCTTATTACCACAATCTTTTAACATTATCTATATCATCTAATGATTCTTTCGAAAAAACTAATGATGATACCATTGTAAATAATCGTAGAATTAATAGTTTTTATAAACTCTTAAATTTTACACCTACTAACTTTAATTATCATTATTTAGTGCTAATTCCTAAGTTTCATAAGAATTCCATCAAATTTAGAACTGTTACAATAGGTTGTAATACTTATAAAAATTATGCCAACAATATTTTATTAGATATTTTAAATCAGATATATAAACTTACTATAACGAAAGTTAATACACATTGTATCAAAAACAGTTATCAACTGGTAAGAATAATTAAAGAACTTAAAAGTGTTAAAGACATAATAACTTATAATTTTAAAGATCTTTTTCAATAATTTTAATCTCGTTGACCTTCATAATATCATTAATAAACTATTCATACAATTTAAAAAATAATTAACTCTTCCTAATTATATGGATGAGGCTTATTTTCGCACACTAACTAATTTCATTATAAACAATAACTTTATTTTATAAGATAATACTATATATATACAAAAAGTAGGCATTCCTCAAGGGGGCTCTTCGTCAAGTATTTTGTCCGATTTATTCTTATATTACTATGAACGCAGTTATTGTAATGAACATCTTTTTATGTTTCGATATATTGATGACATCATTTTAATTGACACCACTAATAGTGGTAGTACTTCCTTTCCTATAATTTATCCCACTAATCTGGAACTTACGGAAAACCTTTTATCAAACAATAGTAAAAACTTTTTGGATTTAAAAATTATATTAGTGGAGAACAAATTAATAACTGATCTATATGATAAACGTAAAGATTTTAAATTTAAAGTTAATACTTTACTCATTTTAAATCTTGCCTCCATAATTCTGTTTATCGAAATATACTCCTCAATCACTTGTTCAGAATCAAAAGTTTATGTTCCCCTCATCTTATAAACAAAAACGTTAAACAAGTAATATATGATGCGATAAATCATGCATTTCCTAAGAAATTCATTTACTCTTTAAGACACAATTAATTCTTTTATTACTTATCATTTGCAGTAGGATGTTTATTGTGAGTTACTTTTAACATATTGCGCATAAAAAATATATCAATAAAAAATATAAAATATATATAAATTACACAAAAAATAAAAAATAAAAACTATAAAATGTGTTAAAAAATTAATTAATAGGTCGGATGGGTGGGTAGAAGTTAGATTAAGGTGGTAGGGTGGAGCTGCTGGAAAATATATGCGCTTATGTTAATATTAAATAATATAAAAAGGGAGGATGTTGGCGGTAGGAAAATGGTGCAGTGCAACAATAATATAGTGTTAATTCATTGTTTATGGTAAAATATTGTTATAGCATTCCTTGTTTATTCCTCTGGATTTAATATGTAATGTAATTTGAGGCTCATCAATCGTTGATCATTCGATATAATATTTCATTAATTTTACAACATTTTAAATTCTTATTTTAGTTATCAAAATAAGCTATCCTTTGATGGTATATTTTATAATAATGTAATAAATTATTAATTCGCCGATTTTTGCTTTAAATAAGGGTTGGCACGGTTTAAGTCGGTTGGTTTTACCCATGGTTTAAACCATATGTATATTTTTATGATATCCTCTGGTTATTTTTTTTCTCTCGAGAAGTGCTAAAGATATTTCTTATTTTTATTTTTTTTCTTTATAATTTAAATAATCTTTATAATTTTTAAAATCTTTCTTAATCTTTATATTTTTTTATTCTTAATCTTTATAATTATTTAAAAAACCTAGTTTAAACCAATAATAAAAAACCGTTTTATGTTTTTTTAAATAAAAGACATGTTTTTTTTTTTCCAACCCTGTATTAAACAAATAAATATCGTAATTTGTAAAATTTTGTTTTTATAGAGTTAATAAATTTTTTGCATTATTTTATTGTGTGTAGAAATTAAAGATGGCGCCAATGACGGTTTTGTAGTTAATTTGTACTTATCTCATATGTACAAGATCATTATCGATATCAATCGATTTAATTAATTTTATTATTATAATTTAAAACTTATAATTTGTATTAAATAGTTTAACTATTATTATTAATTTCAAAAAAATGTTTGTCTAGTTATGTTTTGTAATTAATTATTTTTGAAAATAGTTATTTAAATATCTATTATTAATAAAAACAATTTGGCTTTTAATTTATCTTCGATATTAACTGTCTAATGTGCCTGAATGCAAAGTGGTGCTGCTATCACATGATTAAAATTGATATTTGTAAGTTTATCTTTTATATAATTAAATTACAGTCTAATTATTTTTTTGACATGATTTTACCTTTGAAATCAATCAATGATAATTGAATTATATTATAATTTTGTTTTTCCTGTTCTTAATGGTTATTATTTGTTGCGATTGATACTTGTAAGTTTATCTTTATCAATATTCAATTACAGTTTAATCATTTTTCTAATATTTTTTCTTTGAAATATTTTTTCCAATGCAATTAATATATTGATAATTCTATTTTTTCTTATTATTTGTCTAATATTTTTCTTTCAATTGAGTTATAATTTGCGATTAATCGGACAATACGGAAATCATTTTAGGTCTATCCTGATTTCTATTCAGAAATTAATCGCAATTGATGTGGCTATTTATCATTGCCCTTGATAATGAGCTAAATACCACATTTTAAATTTTATTCCAAATTTTGACAACTTCTCTGTTTCATGTAGTTTGGCATTAAAAAGGTTATATATATCTATATACAGGGTGATTCTAAATTCATAGTACAAGTTTTAAGGGGTGTTAGTACACATCAAGACAAACAATATTAAATAGGAAACGAAGGGTCCCAAACATTTTCCAAAGGAAATAGGCTCCATTAAAGTTTACGGCCCAAAAATTCAAATGATTATAAAATACAAAAAAAAAAAAAAAAAAAAAAAAAAAAAAATTGGTCGATTCGCTTGCGTTTTAGTAAAACTATTCTTTATGTCAGTATTATCTTGAAAATAAATTATAAAGATAAATTTCAAAAAATGCCGATAGAGGGCTCTTTAGACTTTGGAGTAACGAACAACTATTTTTTACCGTTATTTTTTGCATCTCATTAATTTTTTTAGAAGCTTAGACATAAACTTAAATTTTGAGCTCAGAATCAAAATAGTTGAGAGTGGTTAAGTAGCGCAAACTGAACTGTGGGGTGAGGTCCAAAAATTCAAATGATTATAAAAAACAGAAAAATTGGTCGATTCGTTTGCGGTTTTCACTAAAACTATTCTTTATGTCAGTATTATACTGAAAATAAATTATAAAGATAAAATTCAAAAATTGCCGATAGAGGGCGCTTTAGACTTTGGAGGTAACGTACAACTATCTTTTAGTGTTATTTTTTGTATCTCATAAAATTTTTCTAGAAGCTTAGACATAAACTTAAATTTTGAGATGAATATCTGAATCGTTGGGAGTGGTTAAGTAGCGCAAACTGAACTGTGTTGAATGGGGGTGGAGAGGTTCAAATTTCAAATGATTATAAAAAACGGAAAAATTGGTCGATTCATTTGCGGCTTTCGCTTAAACTATTCTTTATGTCAATATTTCCCTGAAAATAAATTTTAAAGATAAATTTCAAAAAATTCCGTCAGAGGGCGCCTTAAACTTTAGAGTAACTGATAACTACTTTTAACCGTTACGTTTTGTATCTGATTAAATGCTTGCAAAAGCTTAGACTTTGATTTTGAGCTCAAATTCTAAATCGATGGGAGGGGTTAAGAAGCGCAAACTGAACTGTGTTCAGGAGTTGAAATGTTACCCTCCCCACCGCTCGAACACAGCTCCATTTTCCCCTACTTAATTACTCACAACGATGCAGATTTAGAGCTCAAAATTTAAGTTTGAACTTTTACATTTAATTAATACAGAAAACAACGATTAAAAATAGTTGTTGGTTATTCTAAAGTTTAAGGCGCACTCTGACGGAATTTTTTGAAAGATATCTTTAAAATTTATTTTCAAGAAAATATTGATCTAAAGAATAGTTTTAGCGAAAACCGCAAACGAATCGACCAATTTTTCCGTTTTTTATAATCATTTGAAATTTTTACCTCCCCGCCCCCATTGAGCACAGTTCAGTTTGCGCTATATAACCACTCCCAACGATTCAGATTTTCTTCTCAAAATTTACGTTTATGTCTAAGCTTCTAAAAAAAATTTATAAGATGCAAAAAATAACGGTATAAAGTAGTTGTACGTTACTCCAAAGTATAAAGCGCCCTCTATCGGCAATTTTTAAATTTTATCTTTGTAATTTATTTTTAAGATATTATTGAAGTAAAGAATAATTTTAATGAAAATCGCAAATCAATTGACCAATTTTTCCATATTTTATAATCATTTAAAATTTGAACCTTTCCCACAGTTCAGTTTGCGTTACTTAACCACTCTCAACGATTTAGATTTTGAGCTCAAAATTTAAGTTTATGCCTAAGCTTCTAAAAAAAAGTAATGAGATGCGAAAAATAACGGTAAAAAATAGTTGTTCATTACTCCAAAGTCTAAAACGTCCTCTATCTGCATTTTTTGAAATTTATCTTTATAATTTTTTTTTCAAGACAATACTCACATAAAGAATAGTTTGAGTAAAAACCGCAAACGAATCGACCAATTTTTCTGTATTTTATAATTATTTGAATTTTTGGACCCTAAACTTTAATGGCGTCTATCTCCTTCGGAAGACGTCTGGGACCCTTAATTTCCTATTTAAAATTGTTTGTCTTGATGTGTACTATCACCCCTTAAAGTTTGTACCATGAATTTAGAAACACCCTGTATATATATATATATATATATATATATATATATATATATATATATATATATATATATATATATATACAAGGTGATTCCAATTTTTTTTTACAATAAAAGAGGGGTGATATTACACATCAAGACAAACAATATTAAATAGGAGACCAAGGGTCCAAAACGTTTTCCTAAGGAGATAGCCGCCATTAAAGTTTAGGGACCAAAATTTCATATAAACATAAAAAATGGAAAAATCGGTCGATTGTTTTGCGGTTTTCACTAAAATTATTCTTTATGTCGGCATTTTCTTGAAATTAAATTATAAAGATAAATTTCAAAAAATGCCGATAGAGGGCGCTTTAGACTTTGGAGTAACAAACAACTATTTTTTGCCGGTATGTTTTGCATCTCATTAAATGTTTTCGTAAGCTTAGACTCAAACTTAAATTTTGAGCTCAAAATCTGTAGTTGGGAGTGGTTAAGTAACACAAACTGAGCTGTGTTCAGAGTATTCAAATTTCAAATGATTATAAAAAACGGAAAAATTGGTCGATTGATTTGCGGTTTTCATTAAAACTATTCTTTATTTAGGTATTTTCGTGAAAATAAATTATAGAGATAAATTTCAAAAAATGCCGATAGAGGGCGCTTCAGACTTTGGAGTAACAAACAACTATTTTTTGCCGTTAATGTTTGCATCTCTTTAAATGATTTCGGAAGCTTAGACTTAAACTTAAATTTTGAGCTCAAAATCTGAATAGTAGGGAGTGGTTAAGTAACACAAACTGAACTGTGTTCAAGGGGGAGGAGGAGGTTCAAATTTAAAGTAATTATAGAAAATGGAAAAATTGGTCGATTCGTTTGCGGTTTAAAATAAAACTATTCTTTAAGTAAGCATCTTCTTGAAAATAATTTTTAAAGATAAATCTCAAAAAATTCCGTCAGAGGGCGCCTTAAAATTCAGAGTAACCAACAATTCATTTTAACCATTATTTTTTGGTTCTAATTAAATGATTGCAAAAGCATTTTAAATGTTCTTGGAAGCTTAGATTTAAACTTAAATTTTGAGCTCAAATTCTGAATCGTTATGAGGAGTTAAGAAGCACAAACTGAATTGTGTTCAGGAGTTGAAATTTAACCCTCTTTCCTCCTCCAACACGATTCAAATTTTCGCTATTTAAACACTCCAAACGATTCAGAATTTCAGCCCAAAATTTAAGTCTTGCATTTGAAAGCATTTAATGAGATTAAAAAAATAACAGTTAAAAATAGTTACTCCAAAGTCTAAGGCGCCCTCTATCGGCATTTTGTAAAATTTATCTTTAAAAATTATTTTTAAGAAAACACTGATTGATCAAGAAAAAATCTGATTTAAAAATTAGTTTTAGCATAAACCGCAAACGAATTGACCAATTTTTCCGTTTTTTACAATTATTTGAAATTTGAACCCTCTGAACACAGCTAAGTTTGTCTACTTAACCACTCCCAGCTATTCAGATTTTGAGCTAAAAATTTAAGTTCAAGTTAATTTCTAAGCTTACGAAAGCATTTAATAAGGGGCAAAAAATAACGCCAAAAAAGAGTGTTTCGTTACTCCAAAGTCTAAAGCGCCTTCTATCGGCATTTTTTGAAGTTTATCTTTATAATTTATTTTCACGAAAATACCTAAATAAAGAATAGTTTTAGTGAAAACCGCAAATCAATCGACCAATTTTTCCGTTTTTTATAATCATTTGAAATTTGAACTCTCGAACACAGCTCAGTTTGTGTTACTTAACCACTCCCAACTACAGATTTTGAGCTCAAAATTTAAGTTTGAATCTAAGCTTACGAAAACATTTAATGAAATGCAAAAAATACCGGCAAAAAATAGTTGTTCGTTACTCCAAAGTCTAAAGCACCCTCTATCGTCATTTTTTGAAATTTATCTTTATAATTTAATTTCAAGAAAAGGCCGACATAAAGAATAATTTTAGTGAAAACCGCAAATCAATCGACCGATTTTTTCGTTTTTTATGTTTAGTTGAAATTTTGGTCCCTAAACTTTAATGGCGGCTATCTCCTTAGGAAAACGTTTTGGACCCTTGGTCTCCTATTTAATATCGTTTGTCTTGATGTGTACTATAACACCTCTTTTATTGTAAAGGAAATTTGATATCACCCTGTATATATATAATATATATGTATTTATATTTTATAGGGTCTGAAAAAAAAATTAAATGTGACACGTTGCTAAATGACACCACCAGGTTAAAAAAGTAAAACTGCTGAGACCCCTTATAATGGCAATGCAAAATTACACCTAAATCCACAAATACTTCCTTAATTATGAATCAGAAGTATTCGCGTTTCAATTTTTTTTTTTTTGAAAAGATTATGCATTATTATATCAGGAAGTATCCAACCATTAATATTTTATAATTCCTAAACTAGGTGTTCAAATGATTCTCATTTGGTAACCTAAAGTAAAATTTACCAAAATATAATGTGCCAATTAAGGGTATTCAATGGTTATTTCTGCAATTGGTACAAATTTAGTAGGGATATAGTCACTAAAGCAAATTTGACATAAAATTAAAAGAGTAATAATTTTAGTTTATAGCTATTTTCGCTCTTTTTTTCAAGGAATTTCATGCTAAAACATTTTCCTACTGAACGTAAATGACTTTTTATTGAAACATTTCAATTTAACTAATAAACTACGGAGTGCTGTTATTATTCGCACAAACAACGTAAATATTATCATTAATATATACGTAAAAATATTCCTAGAATTTGCGGACAAATAAAGTTATTCTTTTTATATTAATAGAAAAAGAAAAATAAGAGAGAGAGATATAATAACCATGTGTAATCATTTAAAAATATAGTATAAACTTTCTTTTTCATTAATTTTCTATTTTGTTTTCAGTGCTGTATAGTTGTACAATTTTTTATTGTTTTATCATTTAATACTCATTTTTCACTTTTTTCTTCCTTTTTATACATTATATCCTTATTTTGCTCTTTTTACTACATCAAATGTTCTTTCAGCCTCAATTACTTTTTAATTAAACAAAAATATCTGGAATTATTTACTCATACAATTTTTTATTTATTCAGGAGAGATGCTGTATCACCAATTATTTTACAATCAAGCAATATAATCATTTTATATTTTGAAATATAATTAATTAAAAAAATATATACAAAATCATGTTAAAAACAAAGATTTTTTAAATAAAAAAGAATTTTTTTATAATTTTAAGTATTAATCTTATTTATTTTACAGCATTTTTTTTTTCTTCGAATAGCATAATTCCTTTATCGTACAATTCTTAATTAAAAGTAAAATAAATCAATGTAAAACTTTAAACTAGGGATGATATCGAAACATGCCAAAAGATTTTTAAAAAGATAAATTCAAATATTTAATAAACAAATTTATCATCTTCTGTGAACATATATATGTATATTTTCTGCATCCGTAAGTTTCTTATTTCCAAAATATTTACTTTCAGTTTATAACATTTTAACCCTCTTAGCGTTTGTCCCGTAATATTCCGTACACTAAGCTCCAGGTTCTGCAACATAAGCAATGTTTAAGATATTATAATTCTATAAATTTAGTGAATTTTCAAAGCATTGAAGAATGATTAAGACTCTCAAGGATTACATTTATATTCCTAAATAAGATTTTTTATGCAATATTAAAAGAATCATATTTTATTAGCATTTAAAACAAAATGCAGAGAAAACAACTTTACAATTTTACCCATTTGCAAGACGCTTGGAGGGTTAAAATTTATAAGATATGTTTAATTTAATTTGTTTAAATCCATAAAATTCCTATTAGTGACAACTTTCAATATTAGCACTACTTCGAAAATTACATGTCGATGTTTTAGTACATACAAATCGAAGGGGAAATGTTCCATTATTGGAAACTGACCCAAATAACGCCTTAGTGATTATAGCTGAGTGACTGTTCAACCATTTATTGATTTAACTGCTAAGAAAATAGCTTGTTAAAAATCACTTACTTCGTTAAACGTAATTAAAACTATATTGGAGGGAAATTTCAGATGTTTCAAGCACAGAAGTTTTCCTAATGAAGATGAATGGGATATTTTGTGAGACACGAAATTTTGTTTATTCAACAACGGTGTAAAACATGGAGACTGTTTGACTTGGCTTTAATGAAAGCAAGGTAAAGACATTTTTATCCTATATCATCTAATGATACAAAAAAAAGAAAGAAAAATCCTTAATATTTAAGAAAATGATGAAAGATTTAAATTCCTCGGAATTGATTAAGTCAAAAATGCATACGAAATATATTTTTTTTCTGTGAAAAGACATATATATTTATGTAACGTAGCCCAAAACTAAGATACATGTAAAAATATTTTTTTAATGAAATTACGTTGATTAATTTTTTTATAACAAAAACAAGATAATTAAATAACTTGTAAATTTTTGCAATGAATGCCTACTTAAAAATCATTTTTTATGCACGATTTTTTTGCATTTTTTTACGCAGTTTTATAACAATTTTGTTTCAAATATAACGAACATTTACACCCATTTTACCAGTAAATTGCACTTCAAAAGAAAAAAATGTGTATTTTTTTATACATTTGTATGTTTCAAACATCTAGACTATTGCAAATGTAGGAGTTAAAGCAGCTCTTAAAAATTGCAACATATAAAAAAAATTGCACAAAAATATATTTCTTATAGAGCAACAAGTTCATAATGTTTAAAGTTTTTAAAAATCAACAAACATTAAAACACGACAAACATTTTTTTTTTTATGCATTGTGCATCTGTTGCACTATAAGAAATATATTTTCATGCAGTTTTAGATTATTTTATATATATGTATACAAGGTGATTCAAAATAAAGTAGCCAAATTGAAAGATCAAATAATTCATAAAAAAAGTATGCGGAACCACAAGTGTTATTTGTAAATTTTACGTTATGAAAAAGACTAAACAAAGATCACTCTGCATCATTTTGCTTATCCTGCTTTTGCATTTATATTCTATTTCATTTTTACGACCATTACTACGAGGGTGATTCAATAATTATTGCCCGTTGTGTATTCAGTGTATATTTGTATTGCGGTGATTGATGTTGAATGTCGAACCATAATCTCTTAGATACCTATATGCTTAATTTAAGAATAATAGATGGTATAATAATACATTTTTGGAAGGGGAGGTGAAAGGGGAGGGAGATGAATTTCTAGTTTAGAGCTTATGATGCCAGATTTGTAATAATGGACAACACGTGGCTACTGTTGTTTGAAATCGGGATCATTGTGATGTACCCATATCTTATTTACTGTCGCAAATGTGTAATATAAGATCCAGCCAGCTGTATACATATAAGAGCCCATAAGATCCACCCAGTTTTCGACTCTAGCCATTCCTTTTTAAAATCGTTTTAAAAGTACTTCTTTAAACGTCACTCCTCCCTCCAAAATTATGGTAATATAGTAGCTGCTACTAGAACATTTCATAAGATTTTCACGAAAGCTTGGCTCGAAGAAACAGCTTAGAAAATTCAATAGAAACAATTTCTTAAATCAATAATCTTATATAAATATCTTAAAAGTCTATATATCAATGTATGCAAAAACTATAAGCATAAATCTGTAAGGCTTTTGAAATATTTTCATATAATTTTATTTTAAAATATTGATAATATTTAGTGTTTTAAGGTATATAATATAAAATCTGACATTTTTAACTTTTCAACTTTAAACAGGATGGCGAGCAGCCGCAAAAACATAGTCAAAGAATGTGTTGAATAGCAATATTTTGTTAAAGTCTCTTTGTTTAATCGCTTTATAGTATTAGTGGAAGTTTCTTCTATAAGAAAATGCAGGTGGTTTCCTCTTTAATATTTTCTGTATTTTTTTCATGAGCACTCGCCTACTCGTTAAATTTCAAATCTCAACTTTAATTCAAAACTTCTATAATTAAAAAAATTATATGTTATAGACAGCAAAACAATTAAAATAAAAAATGTTTTATATATTTATATTAATTATCAAATACTAAAATTATTCTCTATTAATTAATTTTAAAGAAATTCATTATTTTAATTATTAATTAAAAATAATAATTTATATTTTTTAAATAATATGACTCTATAACACGCACACACACACACATGTGAATATATTAACAATTTAAAAAAAGGAACTGAGAGGGGAAGAGGAAATTGCTAAATTGCAAAAAAAGTATTATACATGATGTTCAATTGACACTAATGTGTAGATAATTGTATAGTTACATCAATTAATTCTATTAATATTATTTATATAATTTTATTAATTTCAATGATTACCTTGTACCTAATTTTTAACAAATTGGATACCTAAAATACTATTTCTAAGTTTATAAAATACATATATTATATAAATATTTTTATTTCATCTTACATTAAGATATTGTGCTTATGTTATCTTAGTTACATTAATTGATTTTGTTTTGAATCTAATTAAGGTAAATTATGGTATATGGTCTATCTTTTCTGTTATCACATTGCAAAAGCCATACTTCATTTTACATACATTTTATTTATTTATTTATTTATTTATTTATTCTCTTTTAACTGTTTTATCCAATTTAGTAATTTTAATGTATCTTGTTTTTGGTGATTTTTCTTCATTTGGTTTTGGTTGTGTGTGTGTTGGTATCCCCAAATTCGTATTATTTTGCTTTTTCATGGCTAATACGAAGATGAAACCACACACTTCATTTGTAGTGGCTAAGTATTTGGGGCTTGACAATTCTGCTTTGGTTCTGTAAAATCCATTTGCATTCATTTTTTCCCCCCATGTTTCAATGTGGTAATTTATCATTAAATTCAACGGTTCATACATTGTAATACAATTAATTCTTATATATATATATATATATATATATATATATGTAAACATTAAATGTAAAACTTTTCATATCAGTAGAAAATAGAAAAATGAATTAAAAAGGATATATGAAATGTAGATAACCATGGTAGATGCGACGCGGTATATATGTATAAACAATTAAATTTAATACAAATTACCACATTGTAACACGGAAAAAATAAATCAAAATGATTATAATTGAAATCAGTAGAGCCAAAATAGAATCTTCAGGCCCACAAATTTGCAATTAATAATAAAGTGTGAATAAAGTACTAATAAAGAATGAAAAAACAAAATAATACGAATTTGAAGCTACAACACACAACACAAATAAAATGGCCAAAAACATTAAAAATAAATCGTAATACCATTATTAAATTGGATAGAAAAGGAAAAAAATCGGTCGGGACATTAAGGTTTTTTTCTAAAAAATGTGGTAAAAAATAGACTGTTATGATTATGCATAGATTAAAAGTAATATATATAAATTGAATGCTGCCTTAATCATATATACTGTCAGAATATATATAAGTAATATTTAAATTATTTATATAATGAAAAATATTAATAAAATAATAAGTAATTGATTTATAAAATATTAAATGTAGGTAAAATTTAATATGGATGAATCATAATAAATTTTCTACGATTAATTGAACCGTTTTAAAAAATCTCGGTGATTAAATGATTCTTATATCATATTGTAATATAAGAGTATTATGTCAATAAGTAAATAATATAAAGATAATTAATTGATATCTGATATCGCATTGTTTAGATATGTAAAAAAATAATTAAAACATATATTGGAAATATGCAGAAACATAGAACATTACCAGACATTCATCATATATACATATAAACAATTAAATTACCATTAAACAACCCATATTATCCGTAAATTATATATTGTATCACTACATGACATGATTTGATGATAATATTGCAAATCATAATTGAATTTCCTATGAAGAGGTATCAGAAAACGAAGAAGTAGAAATTTCATATATATATATATATATATATAACTAAAATGAATTAAGAAATGTAAGAAGTAGTTAGCAGTATATTGAATATTTTATTTAAAAATTAATAAACTTAAATCACAATCTCTAAAGTTTTTCAAAGCGGTTAATTTATCGTCCAATATACTATTAAACTTACTTTAAATTTGTTATCTGAATAAATATATGATTGCGAAATTGCCTGAATACTATCTCGTTATTTGAAATATAAATCCACGCGTAAGAATTTTCAGCTGACTACTCAGTAAAAAGACCAAAAAATTACGGGTTTTGACTCTATGGTTATGGTTTCACTGTTCGTGAAATTAAGATGGATGGACGAGAAATGAGATAAATGGAAAAAATAGAATAAATGAAAAGTTTTCCAAACGATACTACAGTACCTTTGATAAATGTTAAGATATAATTAATTTTCATGCATTATTATTACATTTTATTTATTTATTTATTTTGTCATAGTATATATGTTTTCCTTTTGGAATAAAATAATCATATATCTTTTCTTACAAAGAAAATGCATTATTATGTGTCTCTGAAATGCTTTAGTATTTAAAATAACTATAAAAATAATATAACTCAGATCAATCTAAAATGATTAGCGTTTTGTTTTGTTTGTTGCACTACAATAAAAAATATTGTAGAACTCTTGTAAATGTAGACCTTTTTATGCAGATATCTCAAATTCTTTTGCTTTTGAATCACCCATATTGGCAGGTAAATACAGCATACAAAAATAAATTGTTTAACTGCGTAAATCAGCGTCTATGCAAAAAATCAAACACTAGATCTTGCCTTATGTAAGCAATTTACTGCTATTCAATATACTATACATACAACCGGCTGACATTTTGTAATATATATATATATATATTATAGATTTCATAAAAATTGAAATTAAATATTTTATCAAATATAGAAAATTATTTAAAGTTTGAAGAAAGTGTTTAATTAATCGAAGAAAAATTTTATATTTTAATTATTAATTAAAAATAATATTGCACATGTTTTTAATAGTTTAATTCTATAGTACGCAGACGCACTCATACATGTATGTATATATATATATATAATCATAAGTAAAATGAAATCACAATTTTTGCCGAAACGTCAGTGAAGGCTTACTGTGGAGACACGAAATTTTTTGGTTTCTGTCTGTCTGTCTATCTGTCAGTTTGTCAGTCTGTCTGTTCCGCGATAACTACCGCAAAAAACATCCGAAAGACTTGAAATTAAGTGTGTATATTGGTAAGGCACTCGGATTTAGCTGTATAGTTTTTTGTTATATTTTATTAATTCGTTCGTAAAATATAGAATATTTTATTTTGCGCAATAATGTTTTTCTATGGCAAATCCAACGATTTTCAAATTTTTATTTGTTGAGAGAAAATGACTCATTTGATTAATGGAATTCAACGATAAATGGATACTGAAATTTGCCAGTACGGGGCTTAAATTATTCATATTGTTTTGAAATTTTATCTATGCATATGTCAGATTTTTTAAATTATTGCTGTAAATCTTGGCCATTTTTTATAAATGTGTTCCAATAATATAAGCTAATTTGTTTTAGAGATTTACTTATTTCAAATGTATTTATTTCGTTTTCTTCATTTCTTTTAATAGTCGCTAAGCAACCATTTATCCTAATTCTTATTCTTATAATATTATAAATTTTAAAATGTGTACGGAAGTTTGAATAACATAACTTCAATGCTTCAATAGCATAACTTCAAATTTGTATCTTTGCATATAGATAATTATAGCCAGAAAAGAACAAAGGCTATGTATTATTTATTTTATTCGAATATTTTCGTTAATAATTCTGAATTTCATTATTTTTCATGCATAACCAATCGGCATTTTTTAGATAAAATTTAATCAATTTTCTTTCCATTGCCAAGAAAATCAAAATTTCGAATATTAATTTTTCAGCGACGATAAATTTTCAATTAAGCAATTTCCATGCGAAAACTGAAACTAAGGAAAATTTAAAAGAAAAAAATAAATATGACGTCGTATTTGCAATAAAAATAAATATACTATTTTTTTGTTAAATATTAAACACTGATATTTGTTTCGTTAACATGAATTTTTTTGTCAATATGGCGACATAATTAAAAAAATAAGGAATAAAAATATTTTAAATGAAATATTTATTTGGTAAACTATGACGTCATAATTGAAATAAAAGTGGTATTTTATAGTAGTCGTTAAAAATAAACGGGACATGGATAGCAGTAATTCATGGAGTTAGAAAAATAATGACGTCATATTTAAAATGGATAAGAAATATTTTTTACGAATACTAAATTATAAGTTACATACAGATAAAAAACTTCATTAAAAACTAAAAATTTGCAGTAGAAGGCTTTTTTTTTTTTTGTCGGAAAAAAGGGGAAAATAAAACTGATTAGTGTATTTTTGAAGCTATTTTTTTCTTTAAAGTTAAAAAGAATTAAGTTTCAATTTGTGCAGATGGTATAAAAATTAAAATAAATTTCCTAAAACTAAAAATATATTTTCAAACATTGACGTTTCATTAATGAACTTTTTCAACAGAAGCGAAAATCATCTGTCAGCAAATTAAAATTTACAACCAAGAATCTACACTATTAAAATCCGACCGTATGTATGTATGTATGTAACGCTATCTCCTCCGATCCCGGATACTTAGAAAAGTCGCTTTTGTTTTGAATTGAAGGGAAAAGAATCCCGGGTTCCCGAGTCGCGCATTCGTGTCTCTGTCCGTCCGTCCCTCTGTTCGCATGTAGCAACTCAAAAACTACCCAACCGAATAGTTTGAAACATAAAATATATATAATTATTAGATGTCGAGTCATTTCAAATTTTATGAAAATCGTATGCACCTATGAATGGTAATTGCCGAAACGTCAGTGAAGGCTTACTTTGGAGACACGAAATTTTTTGGATTCTGTCTGTCTGTCTGGATGTCTGTCAGTTTGTCAGTCTGTCTGTTCCGCGATAACTAACGCAAAAAACACCCGATTGGCTTGAAATTAAGTGGGTATGTTAGTGAGGCACTGGGATTAAGCTGTATAGTTTTTTGTAAGATTTGATTCATTCGTTCGAAAAATATAGAATATTTTATTTTGCGCAATAATGCTTTTCTATGGCAAATCCAATGATTTTTAATTTCTTTTTTCTTGAGAGAAAATGTCACATTTCATTAATGGAATTCAATGATAAATGAATACTGAAATTTGCCGGTTAATTTATTCGTATTGTTTTGAAATTTTGTCTACAAATTTGTCAGGTTTTTTGAATTTTTACTGTAAATTTTGGAAATTTTTTATATATGTGTTCCAATAATAAAACTAATTTGTTTTAGAGATTTACTTATTTCAAATGTATTTATTTCATTTTCTTTATTTTCTCTTAATGGTTGCAAAGCAACCATTCATCATAATCCTTAAATTTATAATGTTAAAAATTTGAATGAAGTCAACGTCAAAACTGATGAATTAATGTGTTTGTATCTTTGTGTATAACTATAACATAGACCAGAAAAGAACATAGGCTATGTTTTATTAATTTTATTAACATATTTTCCTTAATAATTCAAAATTTCTTCTTTTTCATGCAGAATCAATAGCGATTTTTTAGATAAAATTTAACCAATTTCCTTTATCGTTGCCAAAAAAAAAAAAAAAAAAAAATCAAAATATGAATTAATTTTTTAACGGCAATAAGTTTCAATTGAGCAATTTCCATTCGAAAAATTAAACTAAGAAAAAATAAATATGACGTCAGAATAAAAATAAAAATAAATGTAGAATTTTGTTAAATATTAAACACGGAAATTTGTTTCGTTAATAAGAATTTCTCTGACAAAAATGGGGGCATTATTAGAAGTAAAAAAAAATAATAATTATATTTTTAACAATTATTTCACCTGATAAAATTTGACGTCATAATTGAAATAAAACAGGTATTTTATAGTAGTCGTAAAAAATATTAGAAACATGGATATCAATAACTCATGAATAATGACGTCATTGCCAAAACTTCAGTGAAGGTTTATTTTGGCGACACAAAATTTATTGTTTTCCGCCTGTCAGTCTGTCTGACCGCGATAACTGACACAAAATGCAATCAAAACATATTTTTTTGGAAACAAAATTGTAAAACCCTAGATTACTGAGTTTACACTTTCAAAAGTTCCTGATACATCAGATTAAGTGTTTGTGGTGGGCAGGTATGTAGAAGTATGAGTATAATGAAAAATGCTTATTAAAACTGTTACTTATCCTTATAAATAAAAATGTATAAAGAAATACAAGATATACGATAAGCATTAGCAAATTGATAGAAAGTTACAAATTTAATTTTAATGAGATTACGGGGGGGTTCAGGGGGGGCGGAGCCCCCCTGAAGAAATCTACAATGTTATAATAAAAAACAAAAATAATAGATCATGAAAATCTCAGAATATCCTAACATAACTAAATCTTTAATTTAACGCTTTTGATGGCTGAAAACTTCTTATTCTTATTTTATTCTTATAAATAATTACGTAATTTGAAAATTTTAAATTAGAGTTTGCAGGAAGTTGAATATTACCCAAAGTGTGTTTAAAAAAAATGATGTGCAAAGCTGACGTTGAGGCTCCTGATCTGCAGATTTACTAGTATGAACAAGTTAACAGCATGTTGAGTATTAAAAAAATATTACTAAACTTAAATCACAATCTCTAAAAGTTTTTCAAAAAGGCTAATTTATCTTCCAATGTACTATTAAACTTCCCATTAATTTTTTATCTGAAAAAATAAATGATTGTGAAATTGCCTGAATACTATCTCATTATTTGAAATATAAATCCTCGCGTAATAATTTTCAGCTAATTATTAAGTAAAAAATACAAGAAAAATAGGGGGTTTGGCTCTATAATTAGGGTTTCACTTTTCGTGAAATTAAGATGGATAGTCCAGAAATGAGATGAATGAAAAAAATAGAAAAAATGAATAAGTTTTCAAAAGAGAAATTAGTAGTATAGTTTTGACAAATGTTAAGGTATAATAAATTTTCACTGTCCTTTTTTATTTTTGTCTTGTTATATATGTTTTTCTTTTGGAATGGATTAATCATATACCATTTTTGGGAAAAAAATATATTATTACGTATTTCTGAAATGCTTTAGTATTTCAAATAATTCTAAAAATAATACAACTTGGTAAAATCTAAAACTAATAGTGCAATGGTTTGTTTGTTTCATAACGATAAAAACTATTTCAGAACGCTGGTAAATGTGGATTTTTTAAGCAACTATCTCATGTTCTTTTTTTTTTTTTTTTACTCTAGCTTATTGGCTGGTAAATATAGAATAAAATATAAAATGTTTAACTATGTAAAACAGCGTCCATGTCAAAAGTCGAACCCTAGACCTTGCCTTATATAAGCAATTTACTGCTATTCAATATACTAAACCTATAACCGGCTGACATTTTGTATATATATTATAGAGTGCATAAAAATTAAAATTAAATAATTTATCAAACATAGAAAATTATTTAGGGTTTCAAGAAAGTGTTTATTTAATTGAAGAATAATTTTTTAATCATTTATTAAAAATAATATTGCACTTTTTTAATAGTGTGATATTATAATACACACAATAAATCCACGCGTACTAATTTTCAGCTGACTACTCAGTAAAAATACCATAAAATTACGGGTTTTGACTCAATGCTTATGGTTTAACTGTTCGTGAAATTCAGATGGATCTTCGAGAAAGGAGATGAATGGAAAAGAATAGAATATATGCAAATGTTTCCAAAAGAGAAGTTAGTATTACAGTACCTTTGATAAATTTTACGGTATAATTAATTTTCACTGCATTACTTTATTAATTTTTATTTTATTTTATTTTATTATTATTTTTCTTTCTCATAGTATACATGTTTTTCTTTTGGAATGGATGAATCATATATACTTTCTTGAAAAGAAAATATATTATTATGTATCTCTGAAATACTTTACTACTTCAAATAATTATACAAATAATAAAACTCGATACAATCTAAAATGATTAGCATAGTGGTTTGTTTGTAGCATAACATAAAAAATATTTTAGAGCTCGTGTAATTGTGGACCTTTTTATGTATTTATGTCAGGTTCATTTGCTTTTGAATCAACCATACTGGCAAGTAAATACAGCATACAAAAATAAATTCTTTAACTGTTTAAATCAGCGTCTATGCCAAACATCGAACACTAGATCTTGCCTTATATAAGCACTTTACTACTATTCAATATACTATACAAACAACCGGCTGACATTTTGTATTAGAATTATATTTATTATACACTGCATAAAAATTAAAATCGAATAATTTATCAAATATATGTCAAATTATTTAGGGTTTGAACAAAGTGTTTAATTAATTGAAGAAAGATTTAATATTTTAATTATTAATTAAAAATAATAATGCACATTTTTTTAATAATTTATTTCTATAATGCGCAGACGTACTCATATATATGTATGTATGTATATATATATATATAAAATTATAAGTAAAATGAAGTCACAACTGTATGAACAAGTTAACAGTATATTGAATATTTTAAAATAAATATTACGAAACTTAAATCACATTCACTAAAATTTTTCAAAAACAGCTAATTTATCTTCCAATGTACTATTAAACTTCCCATTAATTTGTTATCTGGAAAAATAAATGATTGTGAAATTGCCTGAATACTATCTCATTATTTCAAATATAAATCCACGCTTAATAATTTTCAGCAGAATATCCAGTAAAATAGACATGAAAATTACGGGTTTTGGCTCTATACTTATGCTTTCACTGTTAGTGAAATTAAGATGGATGGTCGAGAAATGAGATGAATGGAAAAAAAGTGGAATGAATGAAAAAGTTTCCAAAAGAGAAGTTAGTAGTACCTTTTTGACAAACTAATGCAGAAATCAAATCTGTAAAATATTTATAAAAATGTTATTTTTTTACTAATTAAAGTTGTCGCATTTTATATCTTGATTATTACTTTAAAATTACATATTGTAAAAAAGAAAAAACACAAAAATAAATATTTGTACGTATCTCTAACTCTATCTATGTATATATATATATTTATTTATTTATTTAGATCCTGTATTGGGAAAGCGATTATTGCTTTTCAAACTGTAATGAAAAACAAAGAACCTTTACATCCAGAAGTATTTCTTAAAATTAATTTTGGAATGAATTTTGGAATTTGTTATAATCATATGGCATAACAATCTTCGTTATATTGAACTGTTCAACCGAAATTAAAAAAAAAAAAAAAGATCAGACCATCTTTATGCTTTCTCTCATTAAGTTGAGAAATCATTTAAGTAAACATAACTCTTGAAAGAAATTGTTTTAAGACAATACGCTTTTCAGTTGTGTAATATTAGAAAAGAGATTTAAAATGCATATTTTAATATCCCTTCATAAAAATGCATTTAAATCTCAGATGAAACTAATTATAAGTAGCGATAAATAACTCTTTATTGTTTTCTCGAAAGAAAAATTCGTTTTCAAGATTATGAAAAAGTGTTTTGTTTTTGCTGTTTTGACTATAAAGGCAGTGTCACATTTCTTCCACATATTGCTGCATTTCATCCTTTTGTCTAACAAATGGCTGCAATTTGTCGGTTCAATCAACATGAACAGCTAGCAAAACCGTAATTCTTATTTTAAATTTTTTTTCTTTTTTTTCTCCTTTTTTTGGACAAAGCATTTTTAATTTCTATAACAAAGCACTTTATCGGGTTATAAATCTTTTAAAAAAAAATATTTTATATGCGTTGTAAATGTCCGATTGTAAATATCCTTCAATCAGGTTGAGAAACTTTTCTTGTCACTCTTTTATATCGAGAAAAGGTTACCGGTTTTGCGTCTACTTACAAGAGGAGTTTATGGCTGCATTATATGTTTTTTTCCAGACAAGTTATATACATTATTTCGAAAAGCAATATTTTTTAAATCCACATAAACAAGTATTTTTGTTTCGTCTTTTGAAAAAAAAAGCATTGATTTGGGGGTTCATTATTTGTTAAATAGGAGACTTTATATTCATTCTAGCAGCGGAAAAAGAAAAATTCGTTAAATTGCGAAATTCTTTAAGTAGGAGCTCGTTAAATCGAGGTATGTAAACACAACTTATTTTACAAAAATCTACATATAAAATTTAAATACCTTTAACTACATAAAAAATATAATAATTTTGATATACGATTGTCATATGTTTTGGGATACATATAGTTGGATTTTTGAAAATGTTGCCTTAAAGCATGAAAAATAGATATGTATTATATAAATTAAACTCTCCGTTATAAATTTCATGAGCAATTCAGACTTTATTGTTAAAATTTTATTAGGACGAAGATATATATAATTTAATCTTTTAAAAAATTCCTTAAATTACAATAGAATTAAAATAATAATAATAAATTATAATTGTAGTATTATTTCAAAATGATAATAGAATGATGAAATGAAATGATGATAGAGTTCATTATGAAATAAAACAATAATGTCAGAAGAAAAGCTCACCCTATAAATCAGACTCTAGGAGAATATATATGTATCATTTTCTTAACACACAAAATAATAATTTATATTTTAAAATATTTATTTTTTAAATTGATTTAAATAGTAAGAAAAAATAAAACCATAATATTCATTTTGAATATTTGAATTCCATCTAAAAGGTCAAAAAATTTATTTTATTAAAAACTTTTACAATATATATGTAAGATTATCAACAAATGCAAAATATCATTAACAAATGCACACGTTATGAATGAATTGATGAAAATTAAAAATGTTCCACAGAGAATTGTAAAATTAAATATATTACTATATAGATATAGGTATTGATAAAACCGTTATAACAACGAATTTATTTAATATTTAATTACGATGAATATTCGTTTAAAAAAAATGTTAAGGCCACACACTAGGCACAGAAAAAGACCAGGATGATAATGTAAAGTCTGTGGGAGCGTTCTTTTTAAACATCTCTCTCAAATTTTGATATTTTTACATGATTTTTTTTTGCACAAGATAGCTGAAAACGATCCACAACCGGCCTAGTTTTTCTTTCGATTTTGCTTATATATTTTTTGTATTACGATAGTTCTAATTTCAGAACAGGTTTAAACCGGTTTTGAAAGTTAAAGTATTTTTTAAAAGAAATCTGAAACCAAAACTGAAAAGTAAAAACTAGGCCAATTGTGGATCGTCCTTAGCTATCTTGTGCAAAAAAAAAAAAAAAAAAAAAAAAAAACACGTAAAAAAATTAAAATTTGAGCGAGATATTCGCAAAGAACGCCCTCATAGACTTTACATTATCATCCGGGAATTTTTCTGTGTCTAGTGTTGCTTCTTAAACAATATTTCTAAGTGAAAAAATATCTACATTTTGTATGTTTCGATAATATAAATAGTTGTTAATGATTTTTCCAAACTACAGTTAAAACCGTTAATGAAAGAATTTAAACTTCATCTAGATACCCTTTCACAAGAGATTACATAAAGAAGAATAAGTTTTGGCTTCATTCCAGAAAAGTAATTACAAAGAAAAAAAGTGGTCAAAAATATTTATTTGAAAGAAATTTCGTAATCTTGTCCTAGTAAAAGATCTGATTAATAAATTATTTTACGCTTTTTGTCCATTTATTCTTTTTTTGAAATTCATTTGACAAATTTGGATAAAGAGTTCTTTTTAGTAAATTGTGTTAAAGATCTTTTTATTAAAATGAAATCTCAGTTATTAATTTTTAGAATATACATATTTTAGCAGAAATAAATAAATTTTACATCTAGCATAAAATGAAATTTTATGCAACAGGACACTGCTGTGAAACTTTGACAATTTTCATAATTCTTATAAAAAAGGGATTTTTTCTTTTAAGTTTGGATATGACTTATATATTTTTAATATGTCCAATTTATATTCGGAATTATTGAGCGGAAATGAAACAACTGTAATGTATCACCTCAAATCATTCTTCTATAATTATTATTGATTATTATTCATTTTAAGTGTCATTTCGATATTAATATACATTCAAAATACACTTATTATTGGATGTTTAAAGGATATTTCTTGGAGTAATTATCTATTCCAGGAAAAAATATTGCGTATGAATTTTCTTTTTTCAATGAATTTTTCAATATGAATAAAAAAAAGAATGTCTTTTATACATGCAAAATACACTTATTATTGGATTTTTAATGGATATTTCTTAAAGTATTTATCTATTCCAAGAAAAAATATTGCGTACGAATTTTCTTTTTTCTATGAATTTTTCATTATGAATAAAAAAAGAATGTCTTTAAATGCATAATTTTCTTTTTTTTCTAAATTAAGTTTTACTTTAAACTTATTCTATTACTGAAATTTTCGCTTATTTGCATATATTAAGGCTCTTCTCATATTCCTATCTCACCAAGCCAGAAATTTATTATTTTAATTTATTTTTATATTTTATTTTTTTAGCTGTGACTTTTGAATCAAATAAATTTTACATACAGCATAAAATGCAATTTTATGAAAAAGAATACTGCAATAAATTTTAATAACTCTGGTAATTCTAGCGAAAATAATACGGCTTTTCTGATTTTTTTTCTTTTTAAAGATGTCCACTTTATATAAGAAATCCTTCAAAGGAAATGGAAAAAAATGTGATGTGGTCATCCGAAAAGATTTTTCTATAATTATTATTCATTCATTTTATTTTAAGTGTCATTTCGATATAAATATATGTTCACAATGCAATTAATAATATTGGTTGTTTAATGAAATTCTCTGGAATCGCTTATCAAATTCCAAGAAAAAGTAGCGCCGATGTGTTTTCTTTATTCTATCATATCCATAGTGAATGGAAAACTTGAATAACTTTTAGTGCATAATTACACCTCTTTCTCTAAATTAAGTTTTACTTTAAGTCTTTTCTCAAGTTCACTGCTCAATAAACCCAAACCGTTCTGATACAACGAAGGACTCATTTTATGCGTATAGGTACGATATGCATTGACGTTCTAAGGCCTTTTTTTCTAATTAATTACTAACTCGCAAGCTATGAAACTGGTGCTACTTCTCGATGGAATCTTGGCCTCGACAAAAGCTTTTTTAGGAAAATCGCTGAAGCAATAACTGTCGTCTGGTAAATGTGCGGCCACGGACAGTGTGTTTCATTGTTGGAAACAGTCAAAAGTTGCTAGGAGCCAGGTGAGGTGAGTAGGGAGCATGAGAAATTAATTAAAATATCTTTTCACGATGAAACTGTTGTGAAACCCGATGTGCTGCACTGCAACAAAAACATCCAGGAAAGCCTGCGTGTCTGCTGTTTCACCAACACTCCTGTACATCAGGACAAAATTACGGAGGCCTTAGAACATGAATGCACCTCGTATATAAAATTGGAAAATTACAATATTGAAGTAATTTGGAATCCATATGATTTTCACTTTATTTTTATACATAAACTACCTATTCAATTATATGCAATTTTGATCTCTTGACAAGATATTTTTTCCTTTTATCCGGACATTCGTTTTACAGTGACCACATTGACATTTTTTTAAAATATTTATTACTACTAAAGAATTGGAAACGTCTTTCATTCACTTAGTTTTTTAACATTAATACTTGTCAATTTCATGCGCTTCCGAACGAAAATGGATTGATCCATGTGTCACAGATTTTCTCTGTGAACTTCACAACAACCTCAAGCAAACATTTTGAAATTAAAGGATAAATGTAACACTTTTGATTTTTAAAAAATAAAACAGAAAAAATTATTCTCTAGACAATGTGCAAAATAGTTTCAATTTTTATAATCTGAATATAAAACTAATATATGAGAATAAAACCTGTAAATTATTTATGAAACTTAGTGGGGAAAATAAGAAAAGAAAAAAGACTGTTGCATAAAATACAAAATAGAGTTCCCATAAATGAATCTTATATCTTGATTTTTACTTTAAAATTACATTTTAAGCATAAAATTCGGAAATAAATATTTACTTTATTATTATCATTATCTTTACTATTATTCATGTTTTGAGCCATAATGAATTTTGATCCATTATTGCTTTTCAAACTGTGATGAACCAAAGAACTTAAAGTCGATTAAAATCAGATCAGACAAACAAACATCAAAATTTCCGTCTTTACATTCAGAAGTATTTCAAAAAATTGAAAGGGAATTTTCGAATTTGTCATAATTATATGGCATGACAAATCTTCGTTAAATTGAACTGATCAATCGAAATTAAAAAAAAAAAAGATCATGCAAACATTATGCCTTCTCTTATTAAGTTGAGAACTCATTTAAGTAAACATAACTCTTGAAGGTAATTGTTTTAAGACAATACGCTTTTCAGTTGTGTAATAATAGAAAAGATATTTAAAATACATATTTTAATATCTCTTCAAGAAAATGCACTTGAATCTAACATGAAACTAATTATAAGTAGCCATGAATAATTCTTTATTATTTTCTCGTAAGAAAAGTTTGTTTTCAGGACAATGAGAACGCGTTTTGTTTTTGCTCTTTTCAACATAAATGCAGTGTCAAACTATAAAAATGTGACTCTGTAATATATCTACCGTACTAATTATCATACAAAAGGTTCGTATTTAGGTTCCTATTTATACATTTGACGTATTCTGAGTATTTTGAAAAAAAAAACTATCATACAATACATATTTCATTCTGTTGCGTTTGAAATTGCAACGCTTAGATATTTTTAAGTTCTTTGTGTTCATAGTTACATTTTAAATTCATTAATGATTTAAATTTAATAATCAGAAATAATTCATAATACCCAAAACAACAACAAAAAAATATTTTTCCTTGTGGAAAGTTAATACTCAGATATTCAATATATTCCCTTTAGAATGGAAATGCATCTTTGAAAACTTGAAGGGTTTTTTTTTAATCATTATTTTTTTTCAATTTAGAAACATTACCGAAAACACTTTAAAAAAATTGTCCCAGTCACATAATAAATTCTGTACTTAAAATAACGTTAAAAAAAATTATAATATATTTTTATACTTTAATTAAATTAAATCTAGATGTTTTGCCCCATTTAACAAATTTGCCAAGTTGACAGAACAGAGCCATGTTCTTCGCCAAATGTCCACACATAATTTAAGCAGAAAAAAGATATTATTGTTCATCTGCACTGCATGTGTTTTAATCTCACGAAATTTTTTTTCATAGAGGAAGCATTATATAACATTAAGTAGCTAAAAATATCGCGTATGCATACTGCTCTTTTGTATGTAGAGTGAAATCTCCTAATAAGGGATACCTCTATTTAAGGTACAAAAATTTGGTCCACGCTCCTTTGTATAGGACATTTAATATATTTTTATTTCTGAATAAAATACACGCATTTAAAGGACACATAGAAATGAAATTTGTTTTTCATTGGCCTAGCTCTCCATTTGTCTACAGTGTTTTACTGCGAGCACTTTTATTCTGGCATCGACATACTTATCCATCTTTCAATTTCGTTTCGTTACTGTACGTCACAGCGAATGCACGAAGCAATTTCACAAAGCATGCAAAAGGTTCTTTTGAACATACTTATTAAGGATGTAAATTTTCCTTGTGGGTGGAAAAATTCCGGGCCAGCATTCGAACTAGGGTTGTATTTGCTGAAGCTACCAATTCTCTTCTTACTGAGCCATCTCGGACACGAACACTGGAGGACTATTTCACCCAAATACTTATTGTTTAACTTATAACTTCTATTCTATAACTTTTTTTGCGAATATTTGGCTTGCGCCGCCACTTGCGCGGTAGGGTTGGCAATATTTCATTTCGGTGGGACAGTTTTCCGGAGAATTACGTGAGAAAACATTGCTGAGCGACGAAAAGATTGTGAAAGAATTTAGGCATATTGGAATTATAGATAAAAAAGGGAAATGTTAATCCTTGAAGGAAGTTCCTGTGATTGAGGTAAGAGAAAAAGAAAAACCTAGTTTAAAACAATTTGGTGAGAAATTTCAAATAACTAAAAATTAAGTGAATAATTTGGCAAATGTAAAAGGATAAAATCAATCATTTATGGTTAAATAATGCAAATCCAAAATCCAAAAATGTAAATTCTCGAATGACTGAAGCGTCTGAAATGAAATTGACTCAGTCTTATCATATTGGTTCTGTCCTATAAGAGCCAAAAATGTTCCTTTAAGGGGCATTATACTGCAAGAAATTTTTTTTTTAATGTTTAGGCTTTATGGTTTATTAACCTCAATGTATCGAACGACTGGCTTCAAAAAACCAAGTTTAGACATAACCTTCATTCTTCCTTTAAATAGTAAATAAAACCATTGTGCAGAAATCCATAAGGATAGAAAACCGACAATTACAAATGCACAAATAATGCATGAAAAAGTAGCAAACAGTTGTTTCGAATATACTATCGAGATTCTTCAACAGTGCAAGACTCAGAGTGCTAGAAATAGCAAATCTGATCGGCTCAGCTTTGTTTTTTCTACCACGCTGAGTGTTCCATTGTAGAAGAATCTCGATAGTCGAAACAGCTTGCTGCCTTTTCATGCATTATTTGTGCATTTCTAATTGTCGGTTTTCTATCCTTATTCATTCATCTTGTACCCGGTGAAGTAAAGTCTGTGGATACTGAACAAGTTGTGACCTGGTTAGAAAACACTGCAACTATATGGGAAGATTATGCAGCTAAATACGTATTTAATGTTGATGAATGCAGGAATGGCTTCAACTAAACAAAACACTTTGTCTTAAAGAAGAGACTTACAGTGATGGCAAAATGTCGAAAGAACTTATTACTATATTTTGTTGAAATGCAGAAGGCACTTTATAGGTTCCATTAGTTATAGGAAAAATAACACATCCAGGTGCTTTAACATCAATTTAACGTCCTTAACAATTCAGTGTAATTAAATAAGCCTTCTTTAATCAATCAGTGTCTAATTGGTTAGTTGCTATTGACAAGAAAATGGAGAATGAAAGAAGAAAGGTACATCATTTTATGAAAGATGCAACACCTTATCCATGAAACCGAGTAATATGAAAGTTGTCTCCTTTGCTACCAAAACAACTTCAAAACTGCAGCTTTAAGATTCAACCATCATTAAATTTTTAAGTTACCATACAGAGAATGTTATTATTCCACATGGCGATCCCTTTGAAAAATTTGCCCAACTTACGAAATCAGTTATTTTTTTACAAACAGTATACTGGGTATCTACAACTATTAACTTTACACCTATATATTATGTAAAGGATGGTTCTAAAAGGTTTGTTTTAGCATTTAAAATAATGTATAATGGCCTATGGTAAAAATGAAAGTACAGAAATTTGCGTGTTTATCTTTCAGACAGGCAGTGATACTGATACAAAGGTATATAACGCAAATGACGATCATGTATTTGACAACAACTCGGGTGAAGATATCAATGTATTTTTCCTTTTTGAATGAAATACTGAAAATTGTTAGAACTCTAAAATTGAAGAAGAAAACAGTACTGAAAACTTCGAAAAAAAGAACTTCACACATACTTTAACATACAAAAAGCAGTTGAATACCTTTTTCGTAAATACTGTTTATAATGAAAGAAAAAAAATTATAAGTATGATAAATGAACACTCAGAAAGAAAGATTTGAAATTAAAAATTTAAATATGAAAAACTATTAATTTTATTTGATTACTTCAAGTATTTTTTTAAAGATTATTTTACTTTTTACACTTAGACAAATGTTTACATAAAAAAATCAAATAAATAATTATACAAAAATCATTTGATCAAATAATTTTTAGTAATTAGTTGAAAATTTTAATTAACTAATTCTCTTTTTCGTTTATGTTTGATTACCGTAATTTATAGCCTTTGGGTGCTTTGAAACTTCATCTTTAATATTTTGTTATTTTTTGGTCTTTCCTAAATGAATAATTTAAAAAAGTAAAAATTCCCCATAAAGAATACCTCTATATTAACACTTTCGGGTCAGAATTTTTTTTCAATTTTTAGACAAAATTACTTTTACGTTAATAACATTCACACTAGTTATCCAAATAGATTAATTAGTGTTTATCGCGTATGTTGGTGTCTGAAAGGTAACGAATGTTGCTGTTTTGCGTACTATTCAATTAATATTCATATTATATAAATTAAGGAATATTTTTTGGAGATGCTTAGAAAATATTGTATTACAATAAGATATGACTTATACTACAACTTTGTAATACGTTTTGGGCTTTACTACGCTTGATTATTTTTGGAAAATAACTTTTTTAAAATTTACACATTGAAATATGTGTTTAAAATGAAATACTTACCAACTGTGCAAAGAGAATTATGCAAATAATACTAATTATTATTATTATTAAATGCCTAAACATAAATGATGCCATATAGTAAATGTATAGACATATACTAACATTACTACATGTAAATTGTAGCAAAAGTATTTCTTAAAACTAAATAATATTCCATTAAAAGACATGAACTATTAATAGTACACAAGACTCGAAAGGGTTAAGGACAAAAGTTTTGGACACATAAGAGTCCCTTATTTGAAAGTTTTACTGGATTAGCTTATTTGTATTTTAAATGTTGACGGATCATTCAAAGTGATCATATAATGTGCCAAATTTAACATCACACACAATGCATTTAAAAACGAGTATACTGAAATACATTTCTGCCAGAAATGTTAATTACAAATAGAACTGAAGGTATAATTGTGCAATTATCTATGTGCCTAAAATATTATTAATACATTTATATATTTATATAAACCTTTATAATTATAAAAACTAGTTTTTTATGTAAGTTATCTTCAAAGGATGAGAAAATTATTGAAATGCATGTAGGATTTAAAAGAAAATAAAAGAAAAAAATCATAAATTGATTATATGCAAATCAAGAGATTTAACAATGTAGGTAACGAATGATCGTTTAATATAGATTTATGTATCTTTGATAGGTGAAATTATGCATTAAAATTTGTTAATTAGACTGTGTTATATATTTTGTGTGCTATAGTGTATATATGTGTTATAGTATTATGTATTTTGATCGAAATTCAGACAACAATAATTTAAATTGTAAAGCAATATATACAGACATTAAAAAACATCTTTTTTCTTTAAAAATCTCACTTTGTAATGAAGATCATTATTACTTTTATTACAAAAACATTTATAAATCCACGGAAATTCTAGATAGAGAAGTGTAAAATCGATACTTTCTGAGTGATTAATTTCAGTCGTTTGGGAATCTAGCCACCTGCAGTTTGATACTCATTTGCTAACATGTAGACTAAATAATGGTCAGTAGTGTAAGAGGCAAAATTAATACATAGGATTAAATGTACTCCATGGAAATATAACATTTTTACGCATTTGATCTCTTTGATAAAGTGACTAATCTTTTAAACTTCACTTAGAATGTTCAATTTGCTGCATGTTGTAATACCGTGTCTTGTTTTCTGAAGTTTTATATTAGATTTCTAGTTGTAGAGTAATTGCTTCAGCGTTTTACAATAGATAATTCTTAAAGATCTAGTTATAAAGGTAAGGTTTCAGTCGAAAATAAACTATAAAGTGATATAAACAAACATTAATAAAACATTTCTTCTTTATAAATATAAGTTTATAATTAAGATAATTATTACTTCTATTACGAAAAACATTTATAAATTCACGAAAACTCAATGTAGAGAATAATAAAATCAATACTGTCTGTGTGATTAATTTCGGTCGTTTGAGAAATTAGCCACCTGCAGATTGATACTCATTTGCTAACATATAGACTAAATAATGATCAACAGTATAAGCGTTAAAATTAATCCATAGGATTAAATATACTCCATGGAAATATGACCTTTTCACGCTCTTTATTGCTTTGATAAAATGACTAATCTTTTAAACTACACGGAGAATATTCAATTTATCACATGTTGTTAGACAGTGTCTTATTTTGTGCTAAATTTCTAGAGTAATTGCTCTAGCCTTATACAATAGCTAATTTTAAAAGATCTAATTACAGAGGTATGGTTCCAGTCGGAAAAAATAAAATCAAAATTAGCTGTGCTTTGTATGTCAATCGATTCAAAAGAATTATTTTTTTAATTCAAAGGTAAAATTTTATAAAATCGATAAACTTTCTTATTAGAAAGTAGTAAGAATTAATAGTGATTTAATTTAAAATAATTTATATTGCTCTAAAACACTCTTTATGTTGCATATAATTGATAAACTAGCATTTTATGCCAAAAGATAAATTCATCTTTTATAAGATAGTGAATGATATATGTAACGTTTTAAATAGATTTGCAAATACAAACATTAATAGATTTTAATATTCCTTTGAAACCTGTTTTGTAGTTTCTCTAAAGCTTAGACCTTAACATAACGTTATATGAGCAGAAGTGAAATCATCGGGAGTGGTTAAGTGGAGCAAATTTAACTGTATTCAGGGAGTTGATTTTTCAACGATTGTATGTAATAATCAAAATAATAAAAAAAAATAATGGAAATCAGGACAGACAGAGATGGAATGAAAAGAAACTAACAAAAGGAAGAAAAACACTTTGTTCAGTCAAATGAAAATAAACAACACGAAGTACTCCCAGGAAGTACTCCCAGGAATTGTTCAAAATTGCGTCCTCCAACATGAACGCAAGCTTGAAGCCGACAATGGATTGACCGCCGTACATTGGCGAAAACACCATCCACCTCGCTTATGGTGGCCAGAGCAACAGATATCTGGGCAATAAGGTCTTCAGCAGAATCTACGGGACCATCTTCGTATATCAGGTTCTTCATACGGCCCCACAAGAAGAGGTCCAGACTGGATAAATCGGGTGAACGGGCCAGCCAGCTGACTGGTCCGGCACGACCTATCCATCGTCCTGGATACATGATATTCAGGGCGTTACGGGCATCCAGGCTGAAATGGGCCGGTGCCCCGTCGTGTTGGAACAACATACGTTGTCTGAACATACGTGCTGGTCATGGTTTAATAGTTCTGGCAGCACACTTTGCAGAAACACAAGATATGAATCTCCATCCAGGCGCGTTGACAGCAAGTATGGTCCAATTAGATAAACGTGAACGATTCCGGTCCAAATATTGACCGCGAAACGTCACTAAAACGAATGTGGACGTATTGGGTATGAGTTTTCATTTGATCACACATGATAATTGTGGATATTAAAAATACCCTAGCGTGTAAATGTACATTCGTCCGTGAGCAACACATGTGCACAAAAAGCAGGGTCCACAGCCATTTGTTGTAGCAACCACGTGTTAAAATTAACACGTGCCTGGTAATCCACAGGTTCTAGGCCTTGAACACTCTGCGCATGGTACGGATGCATTCCTTCATCTCGCAGAACTCGCTACACGGTATTAGGTAAAACGCTTAATTCTTCGGACAGTTCCCGCGTGCTAGATTCAGGTCTTTCGATGATACGATCCGTAACGGTTGGCGTTCTCACACTGCTGGAACGTCCGGTATCCTGCATGCAACTTGCAAAGGAAACCCTTTCGCACAGTTGTTGGTGCAGCCGTTAAGTATCCTCGCATCAGAAACACGTCTGGTTGGAAAACGCTCTCGGTACAATATTTGAGTTTCTGTTGCATTGGCGTGTGCAGCTCCGTACATGTAGTGCATCTCGGCCTTCTTCTGATTAGAGTGGAAACTATATTATTGGCTATCCACAGAGCAAATAAAGACAGCTGCTGTGAACTGTTTCTAGTTTTACAATTAAGCACTTGAATAAGTACCTTTTATGTTAGCGAAAATTTGCGTACGCGTTCTCCTTTTTCCCCATGTCACATTTTTATATTCTTCTTCCGGAAACTTACAGCATAATGGTAGCTATAGCGCTTGCATATATCTAGTTTGAACATGCTATAACCGCGTTTGCGTTTGAATTCAAACCATGCATTACTTAGTGAAGGTTGTTTGCTTTGATGTGTACTATCACCCCTTAAAGTTTGCTTCATCACCTATTATTTTGCTCATTGCATACGATCGTTCAAAAATCGACCCTCTGAAAGCAGTTTAATTTGCTCAACTTAACCACTCTTGATTTCACTTGTGCACCCAAATTTAAGTTAAGATCTAAGCTTTAGTAAACATTTAACAGTGTTAAAAAAAACGGTAAAAATAGTTATTCGGTACTCCAAAGCCTACAGCGCCTTCTACCGGCATTTTTATAACTTTCTCTTTATAACATTTTTTTAAAGAAAATACTAATTTAAAGAATGATTTTAGCGAAATCCGCAAATAAATCGACTCATTTTTTTTGCTTTTTTATCATCATTTGTAATTTTGGATTCTAAACTTTGATGGCGCCTGTCTTCTTTGGAATACGTTTGGGACCCTTGGTTTCCTATTTACTATTACTCGTACTGATAGTGTATGTACCATACTCTAATATTGTATATAAATGAGGAGTAATTTGTAATGTCATATTGCATGTTTATTAAACAATGATCTTTGTAACATAACTAAAAAGAAGCAACGTTAAGTCTCAATATCAATCATCTATACATATTTCAGATTTATATTGTTTTTAGTTTAAATTTTATTAAGAAATGCTTTTAGGATGATATTAAGAAAATAGTATTTTAAATCAACTTGTTTAAATATCTGTAATTCTCTATAACTACCAGCATAGTAAATTAACTTACAATTACCGGTGTTTACAAAATTATTCTACCGCTATTTTGTCTTTGGAAATCAAAATACTGTTGGTCCAGTCTTTCGAATTAGTCCATATAATGCCTTAATAATTTTGGAAAATGCTGAGGAAATAACGCCTGTTAGAGGTCTCCTACTGCCCAATAAGTAATTTGAAATGAATTGGAGAGAAATTTCAGATATTTAAGACGCAGACATTTTAGTTAATGAATATAAATGTAGCATTTTGTGCCGTTGATTTTGGATCGCGAAGAAAAACAAGCAGACATCTTAACATATATTATGTAAATTAAGTTTAAAAAAGAATTCTAGTCTTAAAAAACTGAAAAGATCATTAAAAGAAGATTAATCACAGATTTCCTTATAGCAAGTTTAATAAAATTATTTTTAAATAATTGTGGTAACATCTAAAATAATAAAATTCAATATATTCTATTTATCTTATTCTGTTGTTTAAAATTACAACTTTTAATAATTTATAAATAAAAAATACGTATAAGTTTATTTTTATAATAAAGACTTTTAAAAAGTCTTTCCCAATACCATTTGTTTAAATCGATAAAAGTACCACTAATAATAGCTTAGTCGAATTACTTACTAAAACCGTAAAATTACATTTAACAATTTACAACAGAAGAATCATGATTTCCATGTCTCACTCTTGCCAACTGAACCGTGTAATGCTTTAGTAATTTATGGCCAACAGACTATTTTACCATTTATTGAATAACTGCTAACGATTTACTTGTTTTTATGTCCCCTTACATCGTTAAACGTAATTGAATGCATATTGGAGAAAAAATCAAATGTTTTAAGCCGACTTTCTCGCTAATGAAGATAAATTCGATAATTTACGGGAAGTACAATACCGTTTATAAAATTAGGCAGAAAAAACGAGTAGAGAAAATGGTTTGTACCTAAAGTAAATTATGGTAAAAAATTATCAATTTATGTTATGGTACTCACAAAATAAATATTTAAATGTTAAAGGAAATCATTAAAAGCAGTTTATAAAATTTAAAAGCATTGTGTTTTGTAAACATACTATTAATTTTAATCATGATAACTCAATTCAATTATGTACACACATTACTGCAAATATTAAAATAAAAAAAATAATAACTATATGTTGTATATTTCCCCCTAAATTAGCCATTTAATCTCTTTTAATGATATTATTGTACTATATCGCAGTTTTGTATGATTTTATTGATATTTTTAAAATGTCTTTTTAAACTAGAAATGTGCTGAACATAGATGGGAAGTCAATTTTTATTATCTGATACTAATGAAATATAAGAAAATTCGTTTAAGAATTTAAGGAATAAGAATTCAATAAATAAGTCAAATATAGGCCATCTTAAAATAATAATAATAATAATAATAATAATAATAATAATAATAAGTTTATTAGTATTTTTTTAACTTTAAAACAGTTTTAGGTGTAATTTTTTTTAATAATTATATATTTATAATATATTTTTAGTGTTTCTCTTTATTTCTCTATGTTTTATATGCATTTTAACACCCAGATTTCTATTCTTTTTCTTTTTCATAGCTAATACAGACATATTTTCACACACTTCCACTTCAGTTCCAATGTATTTGTGGCCTGGGGATTTTAATTTAGTTCTACAAATTTCGATTTTAATCATTGTATTTTATTTTTTCCCTGTTTCAACGTGGTACTTATGTATTTAATTTGATGGCTTATACCTTGTTCAATAACTGATGGTTTTATACATATATACACTCCTTCAATGACTGTAGAAAGGCGTTTTTAACACAGTGCGTTTAATTATACTAACATCCCATTGCTGGTGCCTAAGACAAATTATTTAATTATAACAAAATTTTGAAAATTACACTGCATCGGCAATCTACCATTCAGAAAGTAACGGATTGGGACTGATTTCCTGTAAAGCAGGAACCTTTCTCACAAGTAGGGTTGAACTCCTCATCTCCTGACCCATTGTAGATTTTCACTTTTACTGTAGATAAAACACAGAAGTGTCCTAAATAAAGACTATCCTAGATTTTGGTTAAATATTGGCAAAATAAGTGTCCTAAACAAAGAATTTCCTAGAATTCGGTTGAAGACTGACAAAATAAGCTGGTGGCAAAATTTAATTTACTTATGTATATATATATATATATATATATATATATATATATATATATATATATATATATATATATATACCCAGACAGCGAAGGATGTCAAAATCAATTCGGCCGCATTTCCGAATTATGAGCGGAATATTGGTAATCGACCACTGGCGTTATTATGATGTCAATAGGTCGCACTAACTAATAGATTTGATTTGATGATATTTGCTCCAAAAATTTCACCGGCCGACTTTCCTGGGGCGGCCAGTGCCCAATAATTTGTATCCTTGACCGGTGTCTTCTACAATTTCCGAATCACGTGACTGATCATTCCCCTTTCAATGCCTTTTTTTCCGCCTTATCCAACCCCTTATCCCCTCCCCCCTGTTGAAAGCAACGTAATTTTTAATCCGAATTCGAAGGGAGATAGGCATGTGAGTAAATTATGTAAAGTGAGAGATTGAGTATAAATTTCTTAGCATTTTCTTCAAAAAATAGTACTTTTTCCCCTTTCAAAAATAAACGATCGCTCAATATATACTGCAAGCATTTCTAAAAATTTGAAGGAGTTTGCGCATCTTTTTTTTTTGGAATTACAAATAGTTATTCATATTTAAAAATTTGCTTAAAAAATTTCATTAAGGAATTATATTCTTTGCGCAAAGTCTAGGTTATTTTTTCATTTTGTATGAAAAAATTAAAAATAAAGAACATTTGGTGATAAAATTAAAACATTAAACAACTATTTGAGCTTTTCTTACCCTTCTCTAAGCTAGGATTAGGTAAGATATTAAAAACTGGAAGTATTGTCATAAGAAATGAGCAGGCATGATAAACATACTAAATATTTTTTATCTTACATAACTGTAATATTGGGAGGCGATGAGGGATAGGAAATCCTAGGGTGAAGGTATTTAATCCTTTCTTTTCTTTTCTTTTTTCTTTCTTTCTTTCGTTTCCGTTTCTTTCGGGATTTATGGAAATTCTACTTAATATCAAGAAATGTTGATACATCTGAATAAATAAAAAAAGAAATTGCTTTCTTTTCTAAATTTAATGCATTGCAAAAAAAGAAAGGGTTTTAATTTAATTTTAATACATTAGTTTAAACGTGACTAATGTCTTAATGTTCTGAATTATTTTGATAACTTAAAAAATACATCTTCAACATGTTTATTTCGACAAAAATGCAATATTAAATTTACCATTTCAACTAATCGATTATTTAATATTTCTTTAAAAGCAGATTTGACGCAAATAATTGTTTTCATACTCAAAATTTTGACTCTTGTCTACATACATATTTACTAGTTTACCCCCCCCCCCAGAAACACACATAAAATTAGTCTTTATACCAAGTATTTAAAATAAGAGTATAACGGTGTATTTCATTATGTTCTATGTATCAAGATATCTTTTAAGCATGAATGACAATTCATAATTACTAAATCAGTATCTAAAAATCAGTATAATCCTTATCAGAATTATTTTTTTCCTAATGTCAAGACTTACTTTACAACATTTGTCAAGCGGTCAGATATTTTATTTTATTTCAGACGTGGGTGTACTAATTTGTGTAGAAATTTGCTAAGTAATTTTTATTCACACATACACATACAAAAAAAAAACTTTTACATATGTATTTTATTTTTAAAAATGTGTTTCTATGTCGCACATTAATAATCCACATGAAAAAAATGTAATTCTTTATACATTACTTTCAAAACAAAGAAAAATTTAAAGAATGGTGTTTTCACAGATAGCAAATGTCACGGACAAGAAGACAGAGCGGGAGAAAGGGGGCGAGAGGAAGAAAAAAAACAATAAAACTACATAAATCAATAGTCATAAAACAGGTTGGCAATATGTCCAAAACCTGTGCACACCATATCAGGATCATACGATCCTTAGATCGTTTACCGAGCGGCTATATATATATATATATATATATATAATTAAAAAATATATGTACATATATTGGTAAAACTACAAAAAAAAGGGGGCCAACAATAAAAATAATCAAGAAGACACAAACAAAAATATTAATCATTTTTATATCTATTATTTTACATAGGGGGACATTGATACAGCTTTTTTCAAAAAAGAAATAAATTTGGTGTCTAGAAAGCAGAAATTGCAAGTTATTTTTGTATGTCATGTCAGCCAAACCTCTGTAGTGTGTTATAAAAATGTACAATCGTTGTTTTATATATTATTTTTGCATGTAATTTTTAAAAAATCAAAAAAAGTAATTTGTAGCAATGTGCCCCATCACCGGGGCAGATTGATACACTTTGACACGTCTGGTAAAAATAGGGACAAAATAACGCCAATGCATATTTTTCATAGAAAAACAGTTAGCAAACCATTATATATATATTTATAGACATTAAAATCGCACACATTTTATTTGTAAACGATATTAAAGCAATCAAAATGAAATGTATAATGACCTGATGTTCTGGCTGTTCCTTGTCTGTTTGTTGGCTGTGGTAACTTTGTCATATCTGGCACTTTAACCCCAGAATTATCTTCTTTCTTCGGAAAGGTGAAAGAGTTACCAGGTTTTCAGTTTATAAATCGGTTTACAAAAACAGAAAATGAAAGATAATTATATTACAAATTATGTTTATAATATAATTATCCTGTACTGTTCTGCAGCTTGTTTCTCTTACTTAACATTTCTCATGTCGATAATACTTTTTTCTCTGGAGAATCGATATAAATTTGAGATTTGCCAGGCTGCCGTCCATTTCTTTTGTTAATTCTACTAGCACTAGATATTGTGTACGTTTGCACGTCTTCTGTTTGCAAAAATACTATAAAATGTTCTAATATAAAGATATTAGACATAATGAACTTCAATAAAAAACTAATAGTAGAAATTTTTGACGAAAAATGGTTGAATTAAGGAGTGTATGGTAAAAAAATAAATAAAAGGTAATGAAAAAATGAACTAGAAAAGGATTTAGGTTGTACCAATGTGCCCCGACAAAGACTGTATCAATATGCCCCATACAGCCATTTTGAATAAAATGAATCGCAAATCCAACACTTCATAATTTATCTAACAATAAAGAATGAAGAACTGATAAAGATTACCTTTACTTGCCACGAAGGGTATTCTTTTCGGTTGAAAATACTGGAACAGTTGTATAATACCATCTCAATTGTACAACTCGAATTTACTTTTGACCTACAAAAACAATTAATCACCCATCCCATTTCATCAAACTATTGAATAAGTCCAAAACTTTCTGTATGTAGTTAATTTCACTAGTATCACCTTTTGGAGCTGTTGTGAAACTTCATGTAATGACCCTGTGTGCTGTACAGGGGGTGTATCAATGTGCCCCAAGTATCAATGTACCTCAGTTCCCCCTACAATATTTAGTTCTTCTTATGCTATCCGTTTACAATTTTCCAAATGAAACATCGTTTCGTATACCTAAAAGATAGGTAAAAAGTAGATTGTATTCCCATTTTCAAGATTTAACTTGATCATTTTGTATGTCACGTAGTAAAATGCTGTGCTTTAATCGATTTCTATGTTCTGAGATGAACCGTGTGATTGATTAATCTATGTTTTAATACAATAAAGAGATCATTAGATATTTGTTACCTTACACACAAAGCCTTTGTTAATGATAGTGGGATTATCTCAGCTTCCCTCATTATTATCTGGTAGAAGTTGAGAGAATATTTAAATACTAGATTTTTGGTCTATTTAAAAACACTGTTATTAAGATAAACACCTTGTGACTTTGTATGCCTTGGAATAATGCTGTCCTTTCACCGATTTCTATGATCTGTGATGAGCTGTGTGACTGATTAATCTACGCATTAACATAATAAAGACATTACACTTTTATTATCTTACACGCAAAGCTTTTGTTTATGATAGTGGGATTATCTCGGCGTCCGTTGTTATCTAGTAAATGTTAAGATAATATTTAAATACGAGAGTTTCGGTTTACTAGATAACACTGTCATAAGGCTAAACACATTGTCTTTGTACGCAGCGTATTAAAATGCACACCTTTCATTGATTTCTATGCTCTGAAATGAGCTACGTGGCTGGTTAATCTGCTATAATATAATAAAGAGATCATCACACATTTGTTACCTTACATGCAAATCCTTTGTTTATGATAGTGGAAATATCTCGGAATCCTTTATTATCTGGTAAAAGTTAAGAGAATATTTAAATACGAGATTTTGGGTCTATCTCATAACGCTGTCACTAATCTAAGCACCTTGTCTTTGTATGCAACGTATTAAAGGGCAGACATTTCATCGATTTCTATGATCTCAAATGAGCTATGTGATTGATTAATCTAAGCTTTAATATAATAAAGAGATCATCAATATTTGTTACCTTACATGCAAAGACTTTGTTTATGATAGTGGGATAATCTCGGCATACCTATTATCTGGTAAAATCTAAGAGAATGTTTAAATACTTGACACCTTATTTTTCTTTATAAGGAAGCAATGTTAAATATATAAGTATATTTATATATTTAAAAATATATTTTGTATAAAGTAATTAAAAATTTACAAATATCTTATATCTTCCAACAAAAGAGTAATAAAGAAAACAATATAGTGTTAAATATGTTGTATTTCATCACATGCATTATAAAAAAAAATCACTTGGATAAAAGTCATTTTTTTGTTGTAAAACAGCATATGTTTCTTCCCATTGATTTTGTGCATATTTGAAACCGATTATTAAATACATTTGCTTGAGAATACTTAATATTTTTAAAATATTAAAACTTGCTGGAAATACATTGATGTATTTTTAAAGTATTAATGAAATATTGATGAACCATTAAAGAAAAATATTCAACTTTTTAAATTTACAAAAACAATCGTTTATAAAACAAAATTAATCAACTACATTCTTAAAAAAATCATCATATTTCCGTAAATATGTAGTTATTGTTACAAAAAGATCTAGAATTTGCGTATGAGAAATTATTTAATTTATCTATGATATTTCTGTAAAACTTCAGCATACATTTTCAGTAAAACTTTTCATTTACTTATTTACTTACTTATAAATTAAAAAAAATATATGGATATTACCACAAAAGAAGTACAACTAAAAATTTTAAACCCGCAATTAAAATAAGGGACAAGAAACAAACAATCAAATCTCATTTTTTAATCTTTTCTTTTTACATGCAATTTTGTTGTTTTAATTATATTAGTTTTCATTTTCCAAAATAATACATCGTACAGTATATATAAACAGTAGATTATATTCCTATTTTATAGATTTAAAACGATCATTTTGTATGCCACGTATTAAAATGGTGTACTTCCATCGATTTCTATGCTCGGAAATGAGCTGTGTCATTGATTAATCTAAGCTTTCATATAATAAAGAGATCATCACATGTTTGTTATCTTACACGCAAAGCCTTTGTTTATAATAGTGGAATTATCTCAGCACCTGTTATTATCTGGCAAAAGTTCAGAGAAAATTTAAATACTAAATTTTTGGTCTATTTTATAACACTCTCACTAAGCTAAGCACCTTATTGTAGTTCAAAAGGAAACAATGTTAAATATATATATCTATGTATATTTTGAAATATCTTTTTTATAAAGTACCGTATTTACTCATGTATAAGGCGCACTTTTTTTTAAATAATTAGTTATACACGGAATTATTGTTTACTGTTGGATGCTGTCGAACGATATACGTATAATACAAGAAATTATTCAAAAAAGACATTAAAATTGGGAAAATGTTATTTAATTGAAGTATTACTGCATATTTATTTCATTCCTTGTAGTTTTTTATACAACATAGCTAGTAACATTATCTAAACGCTAATTAGCAATTCTCTTTATCGTCACTCATTCCTATTTCCCGTCATTCTCTTAAAACCCGAAGTCTAAAAGTGCATTTCGTCGTGTTTTCTGGTTAGGTATAATGTTTGTTTCAACTTTTTTTTTAATATTATTTTGTCATTCCTCATTAGCGTATCAAATGTATGGTGCGCGTTACACACGAGGTTTTAAGAAATCGCCATTTTTACTCGTAAAGTAGGGGTGAACCTTATACACGCGTGCGCCTCATACACGAGTAAATACGGTAGTTAAATGTTTACAAATATCGTATATACAGAAAGAGAAATAAATAAAACAATATAGTGTAAAAAAGAGGTACAGAATTTGTGCTACACAAAAAATTTGAAATGAGTAATAAAAATAAGTGAGAAGAAACAAACCAAGAAAATTAATCATTTTAATCTCTATTATTTTATATACATGCAATATTTAGTTTTTATAATGCTATCAGTTTTCAATTTCCAAAATAATACATCGTTTCGTATACACAAAAGATAGTTATACAGTAGAATATATTTCAATTTTCTAGATTTAAAATAATCATTTTGTGCCCTGTATTAAAATTTTATCATCTCATCGATTTATATACTCTGAAATGAGGTGTGTGATTGATTAATTGAAGCTTTAATCTAACAAAAAGGTCAGCACACATTTATTACCTTATACGCAAAGCCTTTGTTTATTATAGTGGGATTATCTCAGCATCCCTTATTATCTAATAAAAGTTAGGAGAACATTTAAATACTTATTTTTTGTCTTATGTAATAACACTGTCATTAAGCTAAATGCCATTTTTTGATAAGAGAACAATGATAAATACACATATATGTATAGATTTCGAAATATTTTTTTATATAAAGTAGTTAAATGTTTGCAAATACTTTATAATTTGCAATAAAACTTGATTTTTGTCTTATGAAATAACACTGTCATTAAGCTAAATGCCATTTTTTGATAAGAGAACAATGATAAATACACATATATGTATAGATCTCGAAATATTTTTTATATAAAGTAGTTAAATGTTTGCAAATACCTTATAATTTGCAATAAAACTTGATTTTTGTCTTATGTAATAACACTGTCATTAAGCTAAATGCCATTTTTTGATAAGAGAACAATGATAAATACACATATATGTATAGATTTCGAAATATTTTTTTATATAAAGTAGTTAAATGTTTGCAAATACCTTATAATTTGCAATAAAACTTGATTTTTGTCTTATGTAATAACACTGTCATTAAGCTAAATGCCATTTTTTGATAAGAGAACAATGATAAATACACATATATGTATAGATTTCGAAATATTTTTTATATAAAGTAGTTAAATGTTTGCAAATACCTTATAATTTGCAATAAAACTTGATTTTTGTCTTATGTAATAACACTGTCATTAAGCTAAGTGGCATTTTTTGATAAGAGAACAATGATAAATACACATATATGTATAGATTTCGAAATATTTTTTATATAAAGTAGTTAAATGTTTGCAAATACCTTATAATTTGCAATAAAACTTGATTTTTGTCTTATGTAATAACACTGTCATTAAGCTAAATGCCATTTTTTGATAAGGAAACAATGATAAAAACACATATATGTATAGATTTCGAAATATTTTTTATGTAAAGTAGTTAAATGTTTGCAAATACCTTATAATTTACAATAAAAGCTAATTAGCGAAAATACAATAGTGATAAAAATATTGCTTTTCATACTTTTTTAACCTTTGGGAGAAAGATATAAATGTTTAGATAAAAAGTATTTTTGCATTGGTATTGAACCATCTTCTTCAGAAATATATGAGCACAATTTAAAATATTTTATTGTAAACTTTGACTGACTTCAAATATTTATTTAAATGTAACGATTTACAATACAGGAGACAGCTGTTAATAATTTTATATTAGAAGTAAAAATTTTAGATATTAATTATTACACATTCTTTTTTTTTCAAATTCGGTGGAAATATAGTATTTCTATATTTAATAACGACATTGCTTTTTTGTTTACTGAAATGTATGTTTTTGTCTGCATTATGTGTACTATAATTTTTTTTCCACTTTAAATTAAAATAATAATTTAACTCTCTCTTACTCAAAAATTGTTATTGTTATTAATTTAATATTGCTATTCATTAAATTACATATATACATTTTATTTACGTTTTTAATCTATCAAAAACATTTTGTATAAAGAACTTAAAATGAACTAAAAAATATGCATGTTGTTAATACTTTTTGACAACCTAAAAATCCTAAAATGATAAAGAGAAAAAATAAACTTCAAACAACAAAGTGTCAAAAAATTATCATGTAATGCACACTGTAAAAAAAGTGTAAAGCTATTTAAATTTTTCCAGGAAACTGGGGTTTTTAAAACTTTTTATGTAACAGTAACGTCAAAAAATCATGTAATAAAATCGGTTACATGAATTATGTGGTGCGCCTATTATTTGTCAAATATAAAAGAATTTTTTAAAGTACTTTTTAAATCTTTATTTTCAGCGAATGATTCAAAGTTAAAAAGAACACACGTGTAATTTGTCGGTAGTAAAAGTTTAATATTTTTCATAAAAAAAAATAGTAAGTACTGTGTGAAATGTATTCTGTATCCAAAACCCATGTACTGGTAGGAAAATTCTTCAGAAGAAAATATAAAAAAATTGAACATTATACCGGCTATCAGATCAATATTTCTTCATATAGGAGAAATGTGTCCAATATTGCATCACGGTCTAATATCGCACAAATCATGATCTAGTCAAGTAGAGGCTGCACCTAGCCACAACTAGTTTAACTAATGTCTAGTAGCTAGACATAAACCGAAACAACGTCTTCGTCAAATATGCAGTTGCGTTTAGTCTGTTATTTTTTGCAAAGTTTTATGCAAAACAAAAATATATGAGATCACTATCATTAACAAAGTAACAGCTGTTGTTCATAATTCTAATTTTACTACAATCGCATGATCATGTAGTTTAACAAATATGGCTACAAGGCTCTTTGTATTCTTTGTTTCACAAGTAGAGTCAGCCATATTGCAAAGTTTCATTTTGCCTGAAATCACAACCCTACTCTAGTACTAATATCGCACATAAAGGTCAAAATGGCAACAATTTTATTTCTGAAGGAATATCTCAGATTTTCTTTTAATAACTGTATTTTCCCTTTCAATACAAAACATATTGAAACACTATTAATTTGTAGAGGTTAAATTTCCTGAGGCATCTTAGCAACATGAACATCCAGAAAACTCTGTCTGTCCCTCACTAACAAGTTGTTCAGCTCACATAACTCAAATTAATCAGGAACAGAATAAGTTTTAGGTTGTTTGCATGTTGTCGATCCACCTATGAACAAGAGTGACAAATTTAATCGAAACGAATTAGTTGTATTTTTCACTTGCCGTAATCAAATGGTGGCAATTATGTTTTCCGATGGATATAAACAAAGGAAGACGTCCAGTTTCCTCAACAACCGTTCTGAAAATAACCCCATATAAAGAAACAGTTAGGTGTGATGTTAGGGAAACTTTTTTCCGAACGTCATAAATGCACCTTTTATGATTTTAAACTTTTTATTTTTTTTATTGTCTGATTTAATGAACTGATTATACTATATGCGAAGAATCAAAAATTAATCTACAAAATTCACGTTATAATTATTAGTTAAACGGAAATACATTAAAAATATATGGAATTTTAAAAGTGGTGCGGACAATATTCCTCTACTTTATTTGATTGAGATTTATTTTTATGTCTGTAAATTTAATATGAACTAAAATTAAACTTTTACTTTGATGAAGTGTTCAGTAATACTTCATGCGTTAGAGCATTAAGAATGTTAATATACGCGTAAAAATTACAATATAATAAATAACATACTTTATTTGCGAAGATTTTGAAAAACTAATGTAAACCTTGAAAATTTTTAAATGTTTTAAAGGACAAATACATATTTAAAATAATTTTAGCATTTTGAATTTATGAATAATTTAAAGCATTTAGTTTTCCAAATTCATAAATAATGCAATTTTTTATTAATCATGCGAGAGTATCTATCTAAAATGTAACAAAACAATATTTTGAAATGTAATAAAATAAATAAATTTCTGTTTACAAGAATCAATGTTTACATCTTACAAGATAACAACAAAAGATATTGAACCTCATTTCCCTAATTGTTATTGTTTGCAATTGTGATATTACTATTAAGATATATTTCCTGCAAATCAGAGTTTTTTAGCATAGATATTCATTTCAACTTGATTAACTAAGTTGATTTAAAAAATTTGTTGTTAAGTAATTTTTTTCATGATATTTATAAAATCATGTTAAAAATATTTGTTTCAAGCGAAAATGTTCGAAAGCAATTTTCAATAATTGCGAAATATTTGTGTTTACATAATAAAGTATAATATAAATAAATTACATAATAAACATAATACATTTTCAAATAACATTAAAATATGTAGTGCATACGTAAAAAAATCAGCCTGGTAGACAATAATAAAAGATATTCATTTTTGAAATCTTATTTTGATTTCTTTTGGCATAATAAATATTGTACATTAAGACGAAACAGTAAGTAAACTGTTAAAGCTTTTTGAAAACTAACATACAGGAAAATCATATGGAAACTATTAGATTAAAAGCATTTTATATACATATATACATCAAAACCTAGAGAATGAAAACCCACATTAATATCAAAACAATAAAAATAAGAGCTAATTAAAACACATATAAATCACATTTTATCTTTTTTTGTTTGGGCGATTAGATATACTTAGGCAAAACCTTTATGAATAAAATTCGTATCATTTTGCTTAGATACACACACACACTTATATATATATATATATTTGCATGTCTATTTTGTTTTTTGTTTTTATAAAATTATTAAGACATTCTGTATTGTTGTTAGAATTTATTTTATTAAGATTTTAATATATTTTATATTAAGAGTTGTTTTGGTTTATAGTTTGGTTGTTGATTATCCTTTGATTTTATTGTTAAATTTATTTTTCTTATACATTTTATATAAATGGAGTATGCAGGTCTGTGCCTTGTAAAACCTGAGAGGATACATTTTTTTTATAATTTTTTTTTTTGATACCTGTTGGTCTCCCCAAGTGCCGAAGAGCAGGGACTTTTTTGTATTGTTTTTTGATGATGTTCTTTTTCTATTTAATTGTTATTGCACCCATTGTTTTCATCTTTTTCATCACTATCATATTTTCATATAAAACTATATATGTGTTGTAATATGAAATTTTGCTTTCTGTTGTCTCCGTTTATTAAAGTTAGTGGGGAAAATAAGAAAAGAAAAAAGACTGTTGCATAAAATACAGAATAGAATTTCCATAAATGAATCTTATATCTTGATTTTTACTTTAAAATTACATTTTAAGCATAAAATTCGGAAATAAATATTTACTTTATTATAATCATTATCTTTACTATTATTCATGTTTTGAGAAAGCGATTATTGCTTTTCAAACTGTGATGAACCAAAGAACTTAAAGTCGATTAAAATCAGATCGGACAAACAAACATCAAAATTTCCGTCTTTACATTCAGAAGTACTTCAAAAAATTGAAAGGGAATTCGGAATTTGTCATAATTATATGGCATGACAAATCTTCGTTAAATTGAACTGATCAATCGAAATTAAAAAAAAAGATCATCCAATTATTATGCTTTCTCTTATTAAGTTGAGAACTCATTTAAGTAAACATAACTCTTGAAAGTAATTGTTTTAAGACAATACGCTTTTCAGTTGTGTAATAATATAAAAAATATTTAAAATGCATATATTTTAATAACTCTTCAAGAAAATGCACTTGAATCTAACATGAAACTAATTATAAGTAGACATGAATAACTCTTTATTTTTTTTTTCGTAAGAAAAATTCGTTTTCAGGACAATGAGAAAGCGTTTTGTTTTTGCTGTTTCCACCATAAATGCAGTGTCAAACTATAAAAATGTGGCACCGTAATATATCTACCGTACCAATCATTATACAAATGGTTCGTATTTATACATTTGACGTATTCTGAGTATTTTGAAAAAAAAACTATCATACAATACATATTTCATTCTGTTGCGTTTGAAATTGCAACGCTTAGATATTTTTAAGTTCTTTGTGTTTATAGTTACATTTTAAATTCATTAATGATTTAAATATAATAATCAGAAATAATTCATAATACCCAAAACAACATAAAAATCTTTTTACTTCTGCAAAGTTCATACTCAGATATTCAATATATTCCCTTTAGAATGGAAATGCATCTTTTAAAACTTGAAGGTTTTTTTTTTAATCATTATTTTTTTCAATTTACAAACATTATCGAAAACACTTAAAAATAAATTGTCCCAGTCACAAAATAAATTTTGTACTTAAAATAACGTAAAAAAAAAGTTTTAATATATTTTTATACTTTAATTTAATTAAATCTAGATGTTTTGCCCCATTTAACAAATTTGCCAAGTTGACAGAACAGATCCATGTTCATAGCCAAATGTCTACACATAATTTAAGCAGAAAAATGATATTATTGTTCATCTGCACTGCATGTGTTTTAATCTCACGAATTTTTTTTTCAAGGAGGTAGCATTATATAACATTCTGTAGCTAAAAATATCGTGTATGCATACTGCTATTTTGCAGAGTGAAATCTCCTAATGAGGGATACCTCTGTTTAAGGTACAAAAATTTGGTCCACGCTCCTTTGTATAGGACATGTAATATATTTTTATTTCTGAATAAAATACACTCATTTAAAGGACACATAGAAATGAAATTTCTTTTTCATTGGCCTAGCTGTCCGTTTGTGTACAGTGTTTTACTGCGAGCACTTTCATACTGGCATCGACATACTTATCCATCTTTCAATTTCGTTTCGTTACTGTACGTCACAGCGCATGCACGAAGCAATTTCACAAAACATACAAAGGATTCTTTTGAACATACTTATTAAAGATCTAAATTTTCCTTGTGGGTGGAAAAATTCCGGGCCAGCATTCGAACCAGGGTTGTATTGGCTGAAGCTACCAATGCTCTTCTTACTGAGCCATCTCAGACACGAACACTGGAGGACTATTTCACCCGAATACTTTTTGTTTAACTTATATTCTATAACTTAACTCTTTTGCGAAAATTTGGCTTGCGCCGCCACTTGCACGGTAGGGTTGGAAATATTTCTTTTCGGTGGGACAGTTTTTCCGGAGAATTAAGTGAGAAAACATTGCTGAGCGTCGAAAAGATTGTGAAAGAATTTAGGAATATTGGAATCATATATAATATATTAATAAAAATTAATAAAATTGGAATATATTAATAAAAGAACAAAACGCTCTGTCTGTCTGCGCGTGTGTGTGTGTGTGTGTGTGTGTGTCTGCGATGTCTAGCAAAATCTACAGCATGTACGAAGCTCAAAAATTTTTGAGAGTAGCCCAAAATCTCTCCTGATGTACCTGAGCTTCAGAATTTCGAAATTTCAATTATTAACTGAGTAATTAATTAAAATCGAGAGGTCACTCTCATAAAAAATCATCTTTTTCCCAATTTTTTCTCTTTCGTTTGTGTACGGTTGGTTGGTTGTATAAAAATTTTCGCAGAAGTGATAAAAAAGCTGAGACAGAATTAAAGGGCGTGTTCAGCGGTTACGCGCGCTGAGCGCTCAATAGTCAAGGACATGGAGTGGATCCATATTGCGGCTGTTCAATACCGAACCAAGCGCACAATACTCGGTACTGTGCGCTTAGGGACAGGTTAAGAACATATCATGGATTTCATTGGACGGTGCTAATGATAAAGATCATCTGCTACCAACCCTGGAGGAATGACATAGGTGGAGGTCAAGTAAGCCTCAAAAAAGGTTTGAAATATGAAACCATTTATAGCTCAAATTTTAATGTTCCAAACAAAAAGACATGTATTATAAGACGAATTGAAAGAAATAATTTACAACTAAAGCATATTTTAAGAAGAAAATAGCAAATTTTTAAAATGGTCTTGGTTCTATTATTATTTATTAAAATAAATGTTCACTTTTAAAATAAAAGACATTGGAAAATTAGCAATAATTAAATGTCAAATTGAAATTAAATAAGATATGGAAAACATTGTATTACAAAAAGTTTCTTAATTTAATGTAATTTTAAATACTTTATAACGTAGATGAAAAATGTTTATCTATAATAATAAAGAGACAAGTTTGTGTGTATGTCAGCGCTGTTCTGAGGAGACCGCTGCATGTGGAGTTACAAAATTTGGAGAGAATGTACCTCTATACATGTAGTTTTGCACCTCGAAGCCTGACTCTTGATTTTTTGATTAGAATTCTTTAATTTAATTTTTTAGGCGCTTTTTAGCGTTCATTTTGTGTTGCGAGGCGATTTTCCCATATCAGCGAAAGGAATACGGTCTCATTCTTTTCACTCAATATAGTATTTTTTTTTCTCTTCTCAATATAGTTTATTCTGAATTTGTGCGGCGATTTTTGATTTTTAGCAAATTTTTTTAATGCAATTTTTAGTGTTTTTTCGCATTTTGCGGTTTTTTTTTTTTTTTTTTTTTTTTTTTTTTTTTTTTTTTTTTTATGACAAATGACAATGATAAGAAGAAAATTGATTCAAATTTTCAGCCTAATGAACTAAATTTTGTCTTCTATGATTTTTCAATGTCAGTGATTTTTTAATGCGATTTTCGATGTGATTTTTAGCGATTTTATTATTTTTTGTGCATTTAATATCGATTTTTTGTCATTTTTGTCTAAATTATAGTTTTTTGTATGCCACGATCTTATCTATTCTTGAATTGCATGTAAGAAAAGCAAAAACATAAAATTAATGAATCAGCAATAAAGTTATTAATTAGGATATTCACACTAATCTATAAGTAAAGAGAGAAGTTTGCGTGTGTATCAGCGCTGTTCTGAAGAGACCGCTGCATGTAGAGTTACAAAATTTGAAGGGAAATTACTTCTACACATGCAGTTTTGCACCTCGAAGCCTGATTTTTGATTTTTTGATTAGAATTTTTTAATTTAATTTTTTAGGCGATTTTTAGCGTTCTTTTTATGTTTCGAGGCGATTTTTCCATATTGGTGAAAGGAATGCGGTTTAATTCTTTTCACTCAATATAGTAATTTTTTTTTCTCTTTTCAATAAAGTTTTTTTGGAATTTGTGCGGCGGTTTTTGATTTTTTGTGAATTTTTATTGCGGTTTTTGGTATTTTTTCTTATTTTGGGCTATATTTGAGAATCATAAAAATAAAATTTATTCAAACTTTCAGCCCAATGAACTAAATTTTGCCTGCTATGATTTTTCAATTTCAGTGATTTTTAATGCGATTTTCGATGTGAGTTTTAGCGATTTTTTTTTAATTTTTTGAGCGTTTAGCATCTATTTTTTGTCATTTTTGTCAAAATTATAGATTTTTGTATGCATCATGATCTTATCTGTTCTTGAATTGTATGTAAATTCCTCTCCCATTTTCTATTGCAGTCTTTTTGAACATTTTTACCTCTAAATATTATTTGTTCATTTTCTTAAACCAATTTTTCACACAGTCAATGGCCGCGTACTTTAGACAACGTAATTTCATGTATTTCGAGTTAGAGATAAAATCACAAATTTCATGTTCCTTTAATATTATTATGACGGAACCGTGCAACGCCGGGCGGGTCAGCTAGTTATAGATAAAACAAGGGAAATGTTAATCCTTGAAGGAAGTTCCTGTGATTGAGGTAAGAGAAAAAGAAAAAAACCTAGTTTAAGACCTAGGTTAAGTTGGCGAGAAATTTCAAATAACTAAAAACTAAGTGAATAAGTTGGCAAATGAAAAAGGATAAATTGTTAAATAATGCAATTATGGTTGAATAATGCAAATCCAAAATCGAAAAATGTAAATTCTCGAATGACTAAAGCGTCTGAACTGAAATTGACTCACAAGGAAGGTCTCAATACGGGCATACTCAGAAAAATCTGAAAAAATTACTGAATGTTCTTCTCATATAGTTATATATGTGTATAAAAAAATTTCGGCAGAACCTCCTTATAACGTCCGTAAAAAAATAATAAAAATTTCTTTTATTTGGCGATTTATCTCCGGTTGGCGAAAAAACGAAATTTTGAAAAATACGCTTTTACGCTTCGAATACTTTTTAAAGAAAAAACTTTCTATGTTCAATTTATTTAAATAAGTTTAGTTTAAGTAGTTTTAGTTTTGCATTTTTACTTTACTTTAAGTGTAATTTTGTCATATACGTTTATATGTACTTATAACAAAATGAAATTAATATATTTTATCATTTAAAACACAATTTAAATTGATTAAAATTGTTCCAAATTGAAAAATACACTGTTAAAAATCTGCTGCATTTTGTTGCAACGCACTCTCTTTCTTGTATAGAAAACGGTTACTTGGCCGTGAAATGGAGCTTTCTCATTGGTTGGAATAGAGATATTATATACAAGCGGTGGAGTGCGTTGCAACAAAATGCAGCAGATTTTTAACAGTGTATGACACGGTCAATTCAAGTGCTATGGAGCATTCTCATTGGTCAGAAGAGAGATATTCTATAAAAGTAGTGGAGTGAGGTTAGAGTAAATGCTGCAGATTTTTAACAGTAAAGTGAATTAAAATCAATTTTCAGATTCGTTAAAATCGTCTGCTTTTGTCGTGGAATTGCACTGCTCGCCAAATCCCGCGTCGCTTTCAGCTTTTCACGCCAATTATTCCAAACTATTTTATTTTTTTACATATCTAATAATGTAGTTCCGCCGCTAATTTTCACGGATCCTTTATTACCTACATGAGTAGTTTAATTCGTATTTTTTTCAAAAAATTCTGAGTATGCCCCCAATGGAGACCTTCCTTGTCAGTCTTATCATATTAGATCTGTCCTATAAGAGCCAAAAATATTCCTTTAAGGGCATTATACTACAAGAAAAATTAAAAAACAATGTTCAGGCTTTATGGTTTATTAACCTCAATGTATCGAACGACTGGCTTCAAAAAATTCAAGTTGAGACATAATCTTCATTCTTCCGTAAACTAGTAAATAAAACCATTGTACAGAAATTTATAAGGATAGAAAACCGACAATTACAAATGCACAAATAATGCATGAAAAAATAGCAAACAGACGTTTCGAATATACTATCGAGATTCTTCAACAGTGCAAGCCTCAAAGTGCTATAAATAGCAAATCTGATCGGCTCAGCTTTGTTTTTCTACCACGCTGAGTCTTCCATTGTAGAAGAATGTCGATAGTCGAAACAGCTGTTCGCTACCTTTTCATGCATTATTTGTGCATTTCTAATTGTCGGTTTTCTATACTTATTCATTCATCTTTTACCCGGTGAAGTAAAGTCTGTGGATACCGAACAAGTTGCGGACTAGTTAGAAAAAACTGCAACTGTATGGGAAGGTTATGCAGCTAAATACATATTTTATGTTGATGAATGCGGTAATGGCTTCTACTAAACAAAACACTTTGTCTTAAAGAAGAGACTTACAGTGACGGCAAAATGTCGAAAGAACTTATTGCTATTTTTTGTTGAAATGCAGAAGGCACTTTATAGGTTCCATTAGTTATAGGAAAAACAACACATCCAGGTGCTTTAACATCAATTTAACATCTTCTTCAATCAATCAGTGTCTAATTGGTTAGTTGCTATTGACAAGAAAATGGAGAATGAAAGAAGAAAGGTACATCATTTTATAAAAGATGCAACACCTTATCCATGAAACTGAGTAATATGAAAATTGTCTCCTTTGCTACCAAAGCAACTTCAAAACTGCAGCTTTTAGATTTTACCATCATTAAATTTTTAAGTTACCATACAGAGAATGTTATTATTCCACATGGCGATCCCTTTGAAAAATCTGCCCAACTTTCAAAATCAGTTAATTTGTTACAAATTAACTGGGTATCTACAACTATTAACTTTACATCTATATATTATGTAAAGGATTGTTCTAAAAGGTTTGTTTTAGCATTTAAAATAATGTATAATGGTCTGTGGTAAAAATGACAGCACAGGAGTTTGTGTCTTTATCTTTCAGACAGGCAATGATACTGATACAAAGGTATATAACGCAATTGACGATCATTTATTTGCCAACAACTCGGGTGAAGATATCAATGTATTTTTCCTTTTTGAAAGAAATACTGAAAATTGTGAGAATTCTAAAATTGAAGAAGAAAACATTACTGAGAACTGCGTAAAAAAAGAACTTCACACATACTATAGCATACAAAGAGCAGTTGAATACCTTCTTCGTAAATACCGCTTACAATGAAAGACAAAAATTTATAAGTATGACTAGCTGACCCGCCCGGCGTTGCCCGGGTCCGTATTAACAATATTAAACGAACTTGAAATTTGTATGATTTTATCATTAACTCGAAACATGCAGAAATGCATTGTCTGAAATACATAGCCACTGACTGCGTGAAAAATCGGTTTAAAAAACAGCTAATGCTAAGCTCTAAAAATACTCAAAATGAGCGATGAGAAACCCGGGAGGGAATATGTATCCAACGACTTCGTGATTTTCGTGTTAAAGTGTTGATATTTATCAAAAATTACTGTTAAGTCACGTAACTAATTTTTTTTTTTACATAGAAATCCCAAGTGAAATATTTTGAATTTCAAACTAATTATATCACTCTTAAAGCCGACTATACCATGGATGAAATCGATACTCTCTGGTAGCTAAAATGTTGGTGTGTAGTATTATAATTTCAGAGCCATTTAACAAAAGTAAGTGTTATTTTTAATCATATCATGCGTATAATGTTCACTTTATGGCTAAATTCCTAACCGTAAACTTTTGTACCGTAACCATAACCTGCCTGTAACCTAACTTTGACTTAACAGTACCTTACCGTAAATTAAATATAACATAAATGTAACCTAGCCTTCCCTTTATTGTAACATATTCTTATTCTAACCATAGCATAAATGCAATTTAACTTTAACCTAACTTTAACTTAACCGTGACCTAACTGTGACCTAACGGGAAATTAAATATAATCAAAGACTTACCGTAATGTAATTGCAACATAAATGTTACCAAACCATATATTGGTTTCAGGTCCAAGGAAATTATTTTGTCTTGTTCGGATCTGGTTATGATTCATTAGAACATTTTTGTCGGGTTCAGATCTCGTTCGGTTCAGATTATAGGTATTTTTTGATATTGAGTTTTAATGTTCGGGTTGTATTCATGTCCATGGAAATTATTTTGCCTTGCTCGGATATAGTTATGGTTCTTTGTAATATTTTTGTCGGGAACAGATTTGTTTCAATTCAGATTTCGGCCTTTTTCTTCAAATGGAATTTTTGGGTTCGGGTTTTTTGCGTGTTCACAGATGTTATGCTGACTTGTTCGAATAAGAACATGCTTCACTGGAATATTTTTTTTCGAGTTCAGATTTGGTTCAGTTCAGATTTCGTGATTTTTTCAAAGAAATTTATTAGGTTCAGATTTGTTTCATGTGAATGGAAATTTTTTGTCTTATTCAGATCCGGTTACGATTCTTTGGAATAATTTTTATCAGGTTCCGATTTGGTTCGATTCAAATTTCAGGTATTTTTTCAAATAGAATTTTTAGGTTCGGATCTCGTTCATGTCCACGGAAATTATTTTGTTATACTCGAATCCCAGTTATGATTCTTTCGAATATTTTGGTCGAATTTAGGTGTGGTTTGGGTAAAATTTCAGTTTTTTTTTTAAATCGAATTTTTTAGGTTCGTGTTGGGTTTATGTCCATAGAAATTATTTCGTCTTGCTTGGATTGGGTTATAGTTCTTTGGAATATTTTTGTCAAGTCCAGATTTGGTTCAATTCAGATTTCGGGTTTTTTCTTCAAATATAACTGTTGAGTTCGGGTCTTATTGCATGTTCACGGAAATAATTCTGTCTTGTTCGAATAAGGACATGTTTCACAGGAATATTTTTGCCAAGTTCAGATTTCGTTCAGTTTGCGATTTTTTCAAAGAATTTTTTGGGTTCGGATTGTGTTCATGTCCATGGAAATATTTTGTCTTGTTTGGATCCGGTTGCGTTTCTTTGAAATAGTTTTGTCAGATTCAGATTTGGTTAGATTCAAACTTCAGTTATTTTTTTGAATGAGAGTTTTAGGTTCGTATCGGGTTCATGTCCACGGAAATTATTTTGACTTACTCGAATCTGGTTATGGTTCTTTCGAATACTTTGGTCAGATTTAGATATGGTTTGCGTCAAAGTTCAGGATTTTTCAAACGAAGTTTTTTAGGTTTGAGTCGGGTTTATGACCATGGAAAGTATTTTGTCTTGCTGGGATCGGGTTATAGTTCTCTGGAATATTTTTATCGGTTTCAGATTTCTTCGAGTCATATTTCGGGTTTTTTTAAGAAAACATTTAGGTTCGGGTCAGGTTTCATGCCCACGAAAATTATTTTTCCTTGTTTGAATCGGATTATGCTCACTTGAACATTTTTGCGGGATTCAGATTTGGTTCGGGTCAGTTATCAAATCCATAGTTTTTTCCAAACAAAATTTTTATGTCAGGGTCGGGTTTATACTCACGGAAATTTTGTGTATCACGGATCGGAGTGTGGTCTGTTTTTTTTTTCTGGTTGGGATCGGGTTATGTTTAAATTAGTCTAAACATTAAGGTTATAATCAGTTTTGCTACTATTCTTTTTATGGCTATTTCTGATAGATAATTTACTTTGCTATTTGATAATTTATTATGGTGAATGAATCGTTTGCGGATGCAAACAATTGTACGCCAAACAGCTATTTTATTTTTGTTTTAAAAACAAATTAAAGCCATATTACAATTTTAAATTGAATAGAAGACATTTAAATTTAATCAATGTTAAAAAAATAAACTCATAGAAAAGTATTGTGTAATGTTTTTTACTGCAACACAGCTAATGATTCATACATTCTAATGTTCGAAATGCCAAAAATATGCGTACAACCATATAGTAAAAAGAAATTAATAGAGTGGCAGTATAATGTCTTGGGGTGACGCAAAAAATGTAACTCTAAAATCTGCTACATTAAGTCCAAATAAGCACCAGCAAAACCATGTGCTTTGAAACTCTGATCAATTCAAACTGGTTTAAACCAGTAATTCTTTGTTTTTGTTTTTTACCTTTTAAACTGTTATTGAATAGATGACTAAAATTTCATTTAAAAACAACGTTTTGTGCCATTATTTCCTGTAATACACGATCAGAATGCATGAAAGATGCAATTAGATCAATTATAGGCAAGAATTATTTGATTATTTTTATCATATGACTTTGAAATATCAATATAGAAGCATCATTTAAGACTTTGCATGAAAAATCAACATACTTTCGTTAATGTCTTAAAATTGTCTGCACTCTGAAATCTAGATTTTAGATTAATATTATTATTTAAGTGTTCATGCATGATTTTAAAAATCTTTTCATCACTATATTTTATATATTGAAATGGAATTATTAATATGTTGTTAAATCATAAACATTTTTCCTCTACGTTATAAAGTATTAAAAATTTCTGAAAAAAAAAGAGAAAAGTTTTAGTAATACAATTTTTTACTTCAAATCATTCATTTTCAATATCTTATTTAATTTTGTTTTGACATTTAATTATTTTTAATTTTCCAATTTCAATTATTTTAAAAGCAAACATTTATTTTAATAAATAATATAATAGAAAAAACCATTTAAAAAAATTACTATTTTTTCGTAAAATATGCTTCAGCTGTAATTCATTTCTTCTAATCCGTCTTATTAATACAAAATTCCTTCCTCGTGCTTCATTTTGAGACATTAAAATTTCAGCGATAAATGGTTTCATATTACAAACCTTTTTTTTTCGGTTTACTTCGCAACCACCTATATTTTTCCTCCATGGCGTACAGCAGCTGTGATAAAAAAAAATCCTCATTTCAACTGACAGTTTGCCAGTCTATGAATTTTAAAGGTCAGTCCCAGTTTTTAAAATTATTTCTGCGAAAATTTTATGCAACCAACCAACCACAAGAGAATGAAAGTGAAAAAAAGCTAAAAAAAGTGATTTTTTATGAGAGTGAGATTTGGAATTTAATTAATTACTCAGTTAATAAATAGAATTTTGAAATTCTGAGCATCAGGTGCATCAGGAGAGATATTGGGCTACTCTCAGAAAAATTTTGAGCTTCGTATGTACCGTGGTTTTCGCTAACTATCGCAGACACACACACACACACACACAGAGCGATTTGTTATTTTATTAATATAGATAAATGAATACTCAGAAAGAAAGATTTGAAATGAAAAATTGAAATCTGAAAAACTATTGATTTTATTTCATTACTTCAAGTAAATTTTTAAAATATTGTTTTACTTTTTGCACTTACACAAATGTTTACATAAAAAACCAAATAAATAATTATACAAAAATCATTCGATCAAATTATTTTTCGTAATTAGTTGAAATTTTTAATTAAATAATTCTCTGTTCTGTTTATGTTAATTACCGTAATTTATAGCCTTTGGGTGCTTTGAAACTTCATATTTAATGTTTTGTTATTTCTGTCTTTCCTAAATGATTAATTTAAAAAAGTAAAAATTCCCCATAAAGGATACCTCTATATTAACCCTTTCCGGCGCACCATTCTTTAAAGTTGGAATTTAAAGAAAAAAATTAGGCAATCTATTTAGGCTTAGAGGAGTACACAGGTATAATTTTGTAAAGATTGCACAAACCATTTCAATTATACAGCTGTTGCTAAAGTGCTAACACTGTGCAAGTACAGCATTGATAAGAACAGTGAGAAGAGCATTGCTGTAAAGCCCGTAATAGAGTAAAATATTTTACCTATTTTTAAAAAAAGTAGAATTTGATCTCTGTGGTGCTGCCATCTAGACCACGTAAGAAAGATTTAAGGCAGCCATTAGAGTACTTTTTGAAATATTCAAGGAGATTTTGTGTCTCTAAACATGGGGAACTGTAGGTGTTGCCGACCCGGCAGCACTGCGCCGGAAAGGGTTAACCCTTTCGGTTGAGATTTTCGGTTCAGTTTTTAGAAAAAATTACTTTTACGTTAATAACATTCACACTAGTTATCCAAATAGCTTAATTAGTGTTTAACGCGTATGTTGGTGTCTGAAAGGTAACGAATGTTGCTGTTTTGCGTACTATTCAATTAATATTCACATTATATAAATTAAGGAATAATTTTTGGAGATGCTTAGAAAATATTGTATTAAAATAAGTTATGACTTATATTACAACTTTCTAACCCTTTTTGGGCTTTAATACGCTTGATTATTTTAGGAAAAAAACTTTTTTTTTTTAATTTACACAGTGAAATATGTGTTTAAAATGAAATACTCGCAAACTGTGCAAAGAGAATTATGCAAATAATACTAATTATTATTATTATTAAATGCCTAAGCATAAATGATGCCATATAGTAAATGTATAGACATATACTAACATTACTACATGTAAATTGTAGCAAAAGTACTTCTTAAAACTAAATAATATTCCATTAAAAGACATGAACTATTAATAGTACGCCAGACCCGAAAGGGTTAAGGACAAAAGTTTTGGTCCCTTATTTGAAAGTTTTAGTGGATTAGCTTATTTGTATTTTAAAAGTTGTCGGATCATTCAAAGTGATCATATAATGTGCCAAATTTAAGATCACGCACAATGCATTGAAAAACGAGTATACAGAAATACATTTGTGCCAGAAATGTTATTACAAATAGAACTGAAGGTGTAATTGTGCAATTATCTATGTGCCTAAAATATTATTAATACATTTATTTATTTATATAAACTTTTATAATTATATAAACTAGTTTTTTATGTAAGTTTTTTTCAAAGGATGAGAAAATTATTGAAATGTATGTAGGATTTAAATGAAAATAAAAGAAAAAATCATATATTGATTATATGCAAATCAAGAGATTTAACAATGTATGTAACAAATGATCGCTTAATATAGATTTATGTATCTTTGATAGGGGAAATTATGCATTAAAATTTGCTTATTAGACTGTGTTATATATTTTGTGTGCTATAGTGTATATATGCGTTATAGTATTATATATTTTGATCGAAATTCAGAAAACAATAATTTAAATTGTAAAACAATATATACATTAAAAACATCTTTTTTCTTTAAAAATCTCACTTTGTATTTAAGATCATTATTACTTTTATTGCAAAAAACATTTATAAATTCACGGAAATTCTAGGTAGAGAAGTGTAAAATCAATACTTTCTGAGTGATTAATTTCGGTCGTTTGGGAAACTAGCCACCTGCAGTTTGATACTCATTTGCTAACATGTAGACTAAATAATGGTCAGTAGTGTAAGAGGCAAAATTAATACATAGGATTAAATATACGCCATGGAAATATAACATTTTTACGCAATTGATCTCTTTGATAAAGTGAATAATCTTTTAAACTTCATTTAGAATGTTCAATTTGCTGCATGTTGTCATACCGTGTCTTGTTTTCTGAAGTTTTATACTAGATTTCTTGTTGTAGAGTAATTGCTTCAACGTTTTACAATAGATTATTCTTAAAGATCTAGGTTTAAAGGTAAGGTTCCAATCGAAAATGAACTGTAAAGTGATATAAATGAATATTAATAAAACATTTCTTCTTTATAAGTCTATAATTAAGATAATTATTACTTCTATTACGAAAAACATTTATAAATTCACTAAAACTCAATGTAGAGAATAATAAAATCAATACTGTCTGAGTGATTAATTTCGGTCGTTTGAGAAACTAGCTACCTGCAGATTGATACTCATTTGCTAACATGTAGACTGAATAATGATCAACAATATAAGCGTTAAAATTAATCTATAGGATTAAATAATCTCCATGGAAATATGACCTTTTTACGCTCATGATTGCTTTGATAAAATGACTAATCTTTTAAACTACGCGGAGAATATTCAATTTATCACATGTTGTTATACCGTGTCTTGTTTTGTGCTAAATTTCTAGAGTAATTGCTCTAGCCTTATACAATAGCTAATTTTAAAAGATCTAATTACAGAGGTATGGTTCCTGCCGGAAAATGTAAAATCAAAATTTGCTCTGCTTTGTATGTGTCAATCAATTCAAAAGATTTTTTTTTTTAAATTCAAAGTTAAAATTTTATAAAATCGATGAATTTTCTTATTAGAACGTAGTAAGAATTAATAGTGATTTAATTTAAAATAATTTATATTGCTCTAAAACACTCTTATAATATATTATATTTCAGATATCTTGTGACTAGCAAACAGTAGGAAACTGTTTTTGAGAATTTTAATTGTTTTCGTACATTGTTTTGTAGATAAATATTTGGGATTTGTGTTCTAGCAATAAAAATTAAATTAAATATTTAGTAATAATGCAGTTTTAAAAATTAAAAACAAAAAGTGCAATTCATTGTTTATATTTTGCCAGGATCGCATATAAGATTTCATGCTTGAGTTACAGATTTAAAGGAAAAAACGTCAAGAGAACACACTATAGCTACTTTGAATTAATCTACAATGAGCCGTACTTTTCAGAATTGTTAAAAATCGGCATGTTTCAAGAAATCCACAGATGTGAAACATGTCTGTTTGTTTTATATGAATTAATCTCAGATAATTTGCTGTAGATTGGGAAAGTTTGATTTCAAATAAAAATTTTATTTAACTCACAGTTGTATAATAATTACGAAAATTCATAAAAGTAGAATGATTCAGTATAGCGGAATAAGCGATGAGAAAAAGATTTTATGACCGAGTATTTACATTATCAATGTTAGTGAATAAATTTAAGTAAGGAATTTACAAATAAATTATGCAATAATTTAATACGGTAAAATCTATGTTTAAAATTATTCAATAGTGCCTTTTGAAAATTTTGTTTATTACTTACACAACTAAATTCTGAATGTGAAATCATGAAAGAATATTCTATGTTTGGTTTAAAATACATTAAATTGAGTAAAATGCACATATTTTTATTTTCTTTTTCTTTTTTGTGTGTATGTGTATGTATAAATAAAACTTCTTCATACGCGAGTAATTATCCCGCTGGTATTTAGAATAAAATATTATCAAATAATAAAACTAAATGAATACGGTAAGAAATTATTAAGTATAAACCCGATGACAGATATAAGTAATTTATTTTCTATCGAATTAAAAGAAAACAAAATGTTTTCACAAATATACAATATGAAAAAAAAAGGATTACATATTTTCTACTGAAGCTAATAGAGGAAATATGGAGAAATTTTAAAACTTAAAAACTTTAAACGTGTTGCACAACACGTTTTTATTTATTTATTATTAGTGTTGTGATTGTTATTATTATTTTGCGTAAAGTAGAAATTCTTAAAAAAAAATGAAATTATGCTAAATACTTATATGCTAAAAACATATATATGTTTTTAAGTTTTTTACTAACTGCAGATATAATTAACGACGGATGAATTTAAATTTCATTTTTAAAAAATCTTTCCCAAGAGATTAGAAAAAAAAGAGTTTTGGTTTCATTCCATGAAAGCAATAACGAAGAAAAATGTAGCCAAAAAAGTTATTTGAAAGGAATTTCATAATTTTCTGTTAGATTTAATCAATAAATTGTTTTATTCCCATTTTTATTATTATTATTTAACAGTCAAATTTTAAACCGATATATTTTTTTTCAAAAGTAATTTGAGAAAATACTTTTTTAATGAAATCTGTTTCAGATAGTATTTTTTGCTGATCATTAGTTTTTCATATTTAATTTATATGAAAAACTTTCATTCTTCTCTTCAAATGAATAAATATTATGCATAAAATTTATAAAACGTATTTAGTTCAAATGTTTTAAATCTTCATTAATGGCTATAATCTCCATTAAACTTCATTAATGGCTCATCTTTGTAGTAATTTTATAGCTATGGCATCTCACTTTATCAGCGTAAAGCACGTTACTAGCTTACTTTGCTTTGGCTTTTGCTCGATGGAAATGTTACCTCCTAATTATGGGATCACTGGTTCAAACCCGTCCGGTGCTGGTTCTATCACTAAATTAGTGATTCCGGCAATTAAAAATATTTCAATTTTCAAAAACAAATTTTTCATCTCATAACCTAAAGACGGCAGCACCAATTAAATCAACTCCTGCAAGCAAAGTCTGTGAGATGCTCACAGCACAAAGCTTTAAGCTGCAAACAGACATACTTCTAATTATTATCAGTACCGGCATCCTTTAAAGTGGCGAAGTGGTGTTTTTTAAGTTTAATGCTTTTAGCGGAAGGATACTGATTTCCTGTAAACCAGGAATCTTTCGCACGACTAGGCTTGATTTCCTTATATTCTGACCCATTCTAGATTTCCACTCAATCCTACTGGAAATAAACCACAGAAATGTCCTAAACAAAGAATTTCCTAGAATTTGGTTGAAGACTGACAATATAAACGAGTGGCAAAATTTCATTAAATTCTTTATACATATTTAAAAAAAAAAAAAAAAAAAAAAAAAAAAAAAAAAGATGTACAGATATTATTAATACCACAAAAATAGAAACCAGCAATTAAAATAAGTGACATGGAACAAACAAAAAATAAAAATAGTAATTTTAATCTCTATTATTTTACATGCAACATTTAGTTCTTCAAATGCTATCAGTTTTCAATTTCCGAAATGATACATTGTTTTGTGTACAAGGAATATAGATAAACATTAGATTGCATTTCCATTTTAAAGATTTATATTGGTAATTTTGTATGCTAGGTATAAAAATACTGCCCTTTCGGAGCTCCTCAGATTGATTGTTCGAAGGTTTACTATAAAAAAGAGATCATTTACACATTTCTTACCTTAAAGGCAAACTCTTTGTTTATGATAGTGGGATTATCTCCGCATCCCTTATTATCTGGTAAAAGTTAAAAGAATGTTTAAAAACTAACTTTTTTGTATATTTAATAATATTGTTATTAAACTAAATACCTTTTTTTGTTGATAAAGAAACAATGTTACATATATTTTGAAATAGCTATTGTATAAAGTGGTTAAATACTATCATTTTATCGATTTCTATGCTGTGAAATGAGGTGTGTGATTGATTAATCTAAGCTTTAATAGAAAAAAATCATCGCACATTTGTTACTTTAAACACAAAACCTTTGTTTATAATAGTGGGATTATCTCGCCATCCCTTATTATCGGGCAAAAGTTGAGAGAATGTTTAAATACCAGATTTTTGGTCTACTTAATAACACTATCATCAAGCTAATAAGTTTGATTTTGTATGCCATATATTAAAATATTATCCTTTCATCGATTTCTATGCTCTGAAATGAGCTGTCAGACTGATTAATCTAAGCTTTAATATAATAAAGAGATAATTTACACATTTGTTACCTTTCAAGCATAGCCTTTGTTTATGATAGTGGGATTATCTCAGCATCCTTTATTACCTGCTAAAATTTGAGAGTATGTTTTAATGCTATATTTTTTTGTCTATTCAATAACACTATTATTAAGCTAAATACCTAATTTTTGTTGATAAGAAAACAGTGTTATATATATCATCATCATCATCATCATCAACCGTTTTCGATCCACTGCTGGATGTAGGTCTCTCCCAGATTTTTCCAATGTTTTCTGTCTGGTGCTTTCGTCATCCAATTTACACCAGCCACTTTTCTAATTTCGTCACTCCATCTTACTTATGGTCGTCTTCTTGGTCGTTTTACATCTCTGGGATACCACTGTAGTATACTTGTGCTCCATCTATTGTCTTGTTTTCTCGCAATGTGCTCAGCCCATTTCCATTTTAGCTGCTTGATTCTTTCAAGGATGTCAAAAACTTTTGTTTGATTTCTGATCCAGGTTATCCTCTTTCTGTCTCTTCTAGTTATGCCTAGCATACATCTTTCCATGCTTCTCTGTGTTGTTTGTAGTCTTTGTATCATCCGTTTTGTTAATGTCCATGTTTCTGCTCCGTAGGTTAATGCATGTAAAATACATTGATTCAAAACTTTTCTTTTCAAACAAAGAGGCATATTACTCTTCAGAATAATACTGTTCTTCCCGAAAGCACTCCACCCATTTCTTATTCTTCTATTGAATTCATTCAAGATACTATTATCCGATGATATTTCCTGTCCTAGGTACATATAACTTTGCACTTCTTTAATCTCAGTGTTCTTGTAGACAATTTTCTTTTTTGATGTAAATGAATTAAACATCACTTTAGTCATTTCTAAATTTATTTTTAATCCCACATTGATGCTAGCTTCTGCAAGATCTTTTAGCATAATTTCCAATTCTTCAGGATTGTTACTGAAAATTACAATGTCGTCAGCGAACCGGAGATGTCTTAAAAATTCTCCATTTATTCTAATCCCTTTGTTTTCCCAATCCAGCTTCTTGAAGATATTTTCTAAGACAGCAATAAAAAGCTTGGGTGAAATGGTGTCTCCTTGTCTTACTCCTCTTCCGAGCTTGAACTTCGCTTTTCCTTTATCTAAACGGATGGTTGCTGTTGCTTTCTTATAAATCTTCTTTATGATATTGATGTAAGGTTTGTCTATACCAATGTCCTCCAGAGAATCTACTACTGCTGATGTGTAGACGGAATCAAAAGCTTTTTCATAATCAATAAAGGCAAGGCAGAGAGGTAAATTATATTCTTTATGCTTTTCTATGACTTCCCTTACTGTTTGGATATGATCGGTTGTGCTGAATCCACTTCGGAATCCTGCTTGTTCTCTAGGTTGAGCTGAGACCAGAGCTGATTCAAGTCTTGGCGTTAAAACTTTGGTAAAAATTTTATAAATCACGGACAGTAAGCTGATCGGATGGTAATTTTTAATGTTTTCCTTCTCTTCTTTCTTATAAAGTAGTACCATCACAGCATTATTCCAATCTTCTGGTACATCTGACCGTTTGAGACATTTGGAAAACAGTAAGGCTAGCTTTTTTGCAAATTCTTCTCCTGCTTCTTTGATAAGGTCAATTGTAATTCCATCTTCTCCAGGGCATTTACCTTTTTTCCTAAATCTAATAGCATGTAACACTTCATCTGTCATCACTGGGATTATCTCTTCAGTTTCTGTTAAGATTTCTCGTTGATAGTGTACGTTGATTTCCCTCTGATCTTCACATTTATATAGATCATTATAGAACATTTCAACAATATGTACTATTTCGTTGCTGATTTTGGTGATTGTTCCATCTGCTCTCTTCAGCGCAAAAATACCTTTTCTTCCAACACATAACTTGCGCTTAGCTGATTTCAAACTTTTGTTATCTTCCAGAAGTTTTTTAACAAGATCACAGTTAAATTTTCTGGTATCTTCTGTAACGCATTTTCTTACTGTTTTACATAACTCAGCATATTTAACTCTTGATTTAGGATAATTTTTCTCAATTTAAAGTTCTCTGCGTTTTTTCATCAATCATCTTGTTTCTTCTGTTATTTTCTTTGTCTGTTTTACTTGTGCATCACCGGTTATCTTCTTAGCAATTTCTTGTAGAGTATTGGTTAGCTTCTTGTTCACTATTGTAACATCTTGCTCTTCTTCTAAAGTTGATTGAAGTACTTGGAAACGGTTTTGAAGTTCCAAATGAAATTCTTCATGTTTCTGGAGGTTTACAATATCGATTGATTTCTTTGAGTGTAGCAAAAGCTTCATTATTTCCACTTTAGTTTTTAACAGCAGTTTGCATCTAACCAATATGTGATCGCTTACTGTATTGAAGTTATTGAGAACGCTGCAGTCCTGAATAAGAGAATTTTTGTTGGTCAAGATGTAGTCAATTTCACTTGTTGAGCCATTTGCACAACGCCATATCCATTTTCTTTGTGGCATTTTCTTGAAACATGAATTCATGATATACATCTGTTCACATTCTGCAAACTCAATCAATCTGTTTCCTCTTTCATCTCTCATATCATATCCATGATTTCCTACAGATAATTCACCTTTCTTCTTCTCTCCAATTCTAGCATTCCAATCTCCCATTATTAATTTTATGTAGCAATTTCCCTTTTGATGCATTGAAGCTACTTCTTCATAAAAATCTTCAATCTGTTCATCAGAATAACTTATTGTTGGTTCATAAACTTGGGTAATTTGCAGCTTGTATCTTTTGGACACTTGTATTACTAATCTTGCAACTCTATCTGATGCACTATTATATTCTACAATGTGATTCTTCCACATTTTATGAATAAGAAATCCTACACCACTTGTTCTTCCAGCTTCTGTACCTCTGTAGTATAAAACATGTCCGCTGGCAAGATCAATCTTTTCTTCGCCTTATCTTCTTACTTCACATAATCCTAAAATGTCCCAGTTGATCTTATCTAACTCTTCTTCAAGTTCCTGTAAACGGTTTTCAAGAGATAGGAATCGTCCATTGTACGTAGCCAAGGTCATCAACTTATGGCAGCCAAGCAGAGCCCTGTGATGCTATATATATATATGTATATATCGAAATATCTTTTGTATAAAGTAGTTAAATGTTTACAAATTTGTTATATTTTCCAACAAAAAGAGAGAGTGTTAAAAATAATGTTTTTCATTACATGTATGATAAAAAAAAATCACGTGGATTTAAGTCATTTTTTTAGTAATATTTTTTTCCCATTAATTTTATGCACATTTTAATTCGATTTTAAATTTGTGTTTCTTTGAGAAAACGTAATATTTGTAAAATATTAAAATATACTTTAATTACAGTGATATATTTTTATATTAATAAAATATTGATGAATCATTAACGAAAAATATTCAACTTTTTAAATTAAAAAAATTATCGTTTATAAAGCAAAATTTTTCAATGTTTATCGTTCTTAAAAAAATCATTGTATTTCCGTAAATATGTAATTATTGCTATAAGAAGATCTAGAATTTGCGTATGAGAAATTATTTAATGCATCTATGATATTTCTGTAAAATTTCTGCATACATTTTCAGTAAAACTTTTCATTTACTTATTTGATTATTTATAATTTTTTCTAAAAAAAATTATGGATATTAACACAAAAGAGGTTCTACTAAAAATTTTAAACCAGCAATAAAAATAAGTGACAAGAAACAAACAAACAAATTTCATTTTTTAATCTTTTTATTTTACATGCAATTTCGTTGTTTTAATGATATTAGTTTTCATTTTCCAAAAAAATACATCGTACAGTATATATAAACAGTAGATTATATTCCTATTTTATAAATTTAAAACGATCATTTTATGTGCCACGTTTTAAAATGCTGTACTTCCATCGATTTCTGTGCTCGGAAAAGAGCTGTGTCAATGATTAATCTAAGCTTTCATATAATAAAGAGATTATCACATGTTTGTTACCTTACACGCAAAGCCTTTGTTTATAATAGTGGAATTATCTCAGCACCTGTTACTATCTGGCAAAAGTTGAGAGAAAATTTAAATACTAAATTTTTGGTCTATTTAATAACACTCTCACTAAGCTAAGCACCTTATTGTAGTTCATAAGGAAACAATGTTAAATATATATATATCTATGTATATTTCAAAATATCTTTTTTATAAAGTACCGTATTTTCTCATGTATAAGGCGCACTTTTTTCAAATAATTAGGCCAAAAATCCTAGGTGCGCCTTATACACGGAATAATTGTTTACTGTTGGATGCAGTCGAACGATATACGTATAATACAAGAAATTATTCAAAAAGATATTAAAATTGGGAAAATGTTATTTAATTGAAGTATTACTGCATATTTATTTCACTCCTTGTAGTTTTTTATACAACAGAGCTAGTGACATTATCTAAACGCTAATTAGCAATTCTCTTTATCTTCACTCATTCCTACTTCCCGTCATACACTTACAACCCGAAGTCTAAAAGTGCATTTTCGTCTTGTTTTCTGGTCACGTGTAATGTTTGTTTCAACATTTTTCTGAATATCATTTTGTCATTCTTCATTAGCGTATCAAATTTATGGTGCGCGTTATACACGAGGTTTTAAGAAATCGCCATTTTTACTTGCAAAGTAGGGGTGCACCTTATACACGCGTGTGCCTCATACACGAGTAAATACGGTAGTTAAATGTTTAGATATATCATATATACAGAAAGAGAAATAAATAAAACAATATAGTGTAGAAAAGAGGTACAGAATTTGTGCTACACAAAAAAATTGAAATCAATAATAAAAATAAGTGAGAAGAAACAAACAAAGAAAATTAATCATTTTAATCTCTATTATTTTATATACATGCAACATTTAGTTTTTATAATGCTATCAGTTTTCAATTTCCAAAATAATACATCGTTTCGTATACACAAAAGATAGTTATACAGTAGATTATATTTCCATTTTCTAGATTTAAAATAATCATTTTGTGCCATGTATTAAAATTTTATCATCTCATCGATTTATATACTCTGAAATGAGGTGTGTGATTGATTAATTGAAGCTTTAATCTAACAAAAAGGTCAGCACACATTTATTACCTTATAGCAAAGCCTTTGTTTATTATAGTGGGATTATCTCAGCATCCCTTATTATCTAATAAAAGTTAAGAGAATATTTAAATACTTGATTTTTGTCTTATGTAATAACACTGTCATTAAGCTAAATGCCATTTTTTGATAAGGAAACAACGGTAAATACACATATATGTATAGATTTCGAAATATTTTTTTATATAAAGTAGTTAAATGTTTGCAAATACCTTATAATTTGCAATAAAACTTGATTTTTGTCTTATGTAATAACACTGTCATTAAGCTAAATGCCATTTTTTGATAAGAGAACAATGATAAATACACATATATATATAGATTTCGAAATATTTTTTTATATAAAGTAGTTAAATGTTTGCAAATACCTTATAATTTGCAATAAAACTTGATTTTTGTCTTATGTAATAACACTGTCATTAAGCTAAATGCCTTTTTTGATAAGGAAACAATGATAAATACACATATATGTATAGATTTCTAAATATTTTTTATATAAAGTAGTTAAATGTTTGCAAATACCTTATAATTTGCAATAAAAGCTAATTAGCGAAAATACAATAATGTTAAAAATATTGCTTTTCATACTTTTTTAACCTCTGGGAGAAAGATATAAATGTTTAGATAAAAAGTATATTTGCATTGGTCTTCTTCAGAAATATTTGAGCACAATATTTAAAATATTTTATTGTAAACTTTAACTGACTTCAAATATTTATTTAAATGTAACGATTTACAATACAGGGGACAGCTATTAATAATTTTATATTAGAAGTAAAAACTTTAGATATTAATTGTTACACATTCTTTTTTAATTCAAATTCGGTGGAAATATAGTCTTTCTATATTAAATAACGACATTGCTTTTTTGTTTACTGAAATGTATGTTTTTGTCTGCATTTTGTGTACTATTCATTTTTTTCCACTTAAAATTAAAATAATAAATCAAATCTCTCTTACTCAAAAATTATTACTGTTATTAATTTAATATTGCTATTCATTAAATTACATATATACATTTTATTTACGTTTTTAATCTATCAGAAACATTTTGTATACAGAACTTAAAATGAACTAAAAAGTACGCATGTTGTTAATATTTTTTGACAACCTAAAAATCCGAAAACGATGAAGAGAAAAAATAAACTTTAAACAACAAAGTGTCAAAAAATTATCATATAATGCACACTAGGGTGGAGCGAAAAAAATTTTTTTTCGAAAATCAAAAACGGGTAGGTGCCAAAAGTTGCCTTTATACTAGGACATCAACTGCGTGAAATTTTACCGCTGAAAAAAAATGGCTTGAGTCTGCGCTTTTGCTCCAAAAATCGAAATTTTGGGTAAAATTTGTCATTTTTTGACAGTTTTTTAAAAAAATTAAAAATTTCCTGCAGAGCTGGTTAGTATTTAAAAGTGTTGCTTAGATCTTTATATTTATCTGCTTAACATATTTAAACTATAAAACAATATCTGTAGTCTGTATAATTGGAGCAAATCTGACAACTTTTTGTGAAAAATCAGCGTTAACCTCTCTATTGGAGCATACAACGAAATGTTGTTTTGAATGCATTTTTCACCTGGCTGCTTTCGAAACTACTGTGTATATAACTCATAGAGGTGGTTGCATTATCCCACCCGTCTCAACCACCCAATCATCTAGGCCCAGTGTTTTATTTATGTATAGAATTGTTATTTTTTCCCGAAGACGAGTATAAGTTTTCTATATATCAAAGTAATTTATCTCTTCTTTGTATTCAGTGACTTTAGAGGATTTGGATCATGCTGGTGTGACCTGCTGCACGTATATTTTTATACCATGTATAACAAAAGGGAAGCTGAGTAATGTATTGGATATGTTTTTAATTGAACCTATTCAGTAGTCTATTATCTTCATTAAAATTCCATGCAATTAGTACATTATGATTGGAAGTTCTGTTATCACAACATTCTTTCAATAAATTACATTTTATATGCAATGATTTGCCTAATAATTGATTGTATGAATTCAATTTCTAGTATGTCATCATTTTTTGAACCTATTATATTGAATATATGCTGAGAAGCTAGCTGTTTAATATTATGACGATCGTCACAGAGGATTGCAAACAAAATTTGCGTGTAAAACAACAATATTTCTAAAGAAGTTTTAGCATGCTTTATGACGTTTCCTGTGTTGTGCCGTAATCTAGTAATTTCTAATAAGATTTTAGATCTATTATTCAGGTGTGTTGTACATTTGGTATAAAACATCCCGTGGTATAAACTTGGATTATACATTTTGTGAGTGAACATATAGACGCTGATTGCCAATCTGTGCTTATATAAAGCGGAAAATTTTATTAACTTTATGAGCTGTCTTTTGTGTGAGATGTTTTCTAAATTCATATTCCCCATTCTTTTTGAGAAATAGCTTTCCTTATGAATTAGCTTTGCAATCTCCAACAGAAATTTCTAGTCTGTTCTGAGTATCTTTTTCTCAATTTGAGAAAATAATTTTTCAAAATTATTCTCTATTTTATATAAAAAAAAAATGCAATAGGAAGTGAATAGTACGTAGACAAAGATTTTCCTTATTGATCCTGTGAATCCATGTAGCTTAGAACGTTTTATATCGACTTCTCTAATAATTGACGCAGAGGAAATTCACTGGAGTTGGAGTAGCGAATGATTCAATTCTAAGCTTACCCCATGCAAAATGGTTCACAGTGACAAATAAAATTCTCCTAATTTTAAATGAGCACTTATAGTCGAGTAGAATCCGTACATTCCCTCATAAAGTACTATGCATTATAAGTTTATGCCCAGGACATTTCACCATCAAATGTTGTCCGTTCATAAAAAGGGGATCTAAAAGTTAATAGGAAATTACCTGGATACGAAAACACTTAGAAAACGGCATAAAACTAATGCAAAAAAAAAGGTTATTTACAACAGCGGTTGCTTTACACATGGAGAACAAATTTTCATTGCAATTCTCTCTGACGATCACCATCACATTAAACAGCTTGCTTCTCAACATATAAAAAATGCAAAAGCCAATATAAGTATGCCAATAAATGATGGCATACTTATAATTGAAATATCTGAAATCATCTTTGAAGCAAATCATTACGTAAAAAAAAATACAATTGACGGAAAAAATGTTGTGGTAACAGAACTTCCAATCACTATTCATCAACTGAATGCAAGTTTGATAAATATAATAGATGGACGAATAGATCCCTTTAATAATATTCCCGTACATTACTATGCTTGTCATTTTTTTGTATAAACTGTAAAAATATACATGAAGATAGTTACAGCAGCATGTGGATGCAAAGAACAGATAAACAAGGTGGAAGCATCGCAAACATGCCAAATTTTCATAAAGAAAATCACAAATCAATGTATAAATAAAACACTGTTCTAAGATGATCGAATAGTTCGGCCGGGTGGTATAGGAAATATAGCCACCTCCACGACACATGTCCAAGGTAGTTTTGAAAACAAGAGCTGTATTAAAAACAACAATTCGTTGTATGACCCAATAGAGAGGTTAACGCTGATTTTTCACAAAAAAGCTGTCAGATTTGCTCCAGCTATAGGGTATAAACATATTGTTTTATAGTTTAAATATGTTAAGCAGATAAATATAAAGGTCTAAGCAACACTTTTAAATACTAACCAGCTCTGTAGGACTTTTTCAATTTTTTTGAAAAAATGTCAAAAAATGACAAATTTTACCCAAAATTTCGATTTTTGGAGCAAAAGCGCAGACTCAAGCCATTTTTTTTCAGCGGTAAAATTTCACGCAGCTGATGTACTAGTATAAAGGCAACTTTTGGCACCTACCCGTTTTTGATTTTCAAAAAAAAATTTTTTTCGCTCCACCCTAATGCACACTGTAAAAAAAGTGTAAAGCTATTAAAATTTTCCCAGGAAACTGGGCTTTTTAAAACTTTTTATTTAACAATAACGTCAACAAATCATGTAATAAAATCGGTTACATGAATTATGTGGTGCGCCTATTATTTGTGAAATATAAAAGAATTTTTTAAAGTACTTTTTAAATCTTTATTTTAAGCGAATGATTCAAAGTTAAAAAGAACACACGCGTAATTTGTCGGTAGTAAAAGTTTATTATTTTTTATTTAAAAAAAAATAGTAAGTACTGTTTGAAATGTATTCTGTATCGAAAACTCATGTACTGGTAGAAAAATTCTTCAGAAGAAAATATAAAAATACTGAACATTATACCGGCTATCAGATCAATATTTCTTCATATAGGAGAAATGTGTCCAATTTTGCATCACTGTCTAATATTGCACAAATCATGATTTAGTCAAATACAGGCTGCACCTAGCCACAACTAGTTTAACTAATGTCTAGTGGCTAGACATAAACCGGAACAACGTCTTTGTTAAATATGCAGTTGCGTTTAATCTGTTATATTTTGCAAAGTTTTATGCAAAACAAAAATATATGAGATCACTATCATTATCAAAGTAACAGCTGTTGTTAATTATTCTAATCTAAATACAATCGCATGATCATGTAATTTAACAAGGTATGGCTACAATGCTCTTTGTATTCTTTGTTTCACAAGTAGAGTAAGCCATATTGCAAAGTTTCATTTTGCCTAATATTACAACCCTACTCCAGTACTAATATCGCACTCTGCAATATGACGCAAACTTTTTATTTAAAGGTCAAAATGGCAACAATTTTATTTGTGAAGGAATATCCCAAATTTTCTTTTAATAGCTGCATTTTCCCTTTCAATAGAAAACATATTCAAACACTATTAATTTGTAGAGGTTAAATTTCCTGAGGCATCTTAGCAACATGAAAATCCAGAAAACTCTGTCTGTCCCTCACTAACAAGTTGTTCAGCTCACATAACTCAAATTAATCACGAACAGCCTAAGTTTTAGGTTGTTTGCATGTTATCGATCCACCTATGAACAAGAATGACAAATTTAATTGAAACGAATTAGTTGTATTTCTCACTTGCCGTAACCAAATGGTGGCAATTTTGTTTTCCGATGGATATAAACTCATGGATATAAACAAAGAAAGACGTCCAGTTTCCTCAACAACCGTTCTGGAAATAACCCCATATAAAGTAACAATTAGATGCGATGTTAGGGAAACCTTTTTCCGAACGTCATAAATGCACCTTTTATGATTTTACACTTTTTATTTTTTTTATTGTCTGATTTAATGAACTGGTTATACTATATGCGAAGAACCAAAAATTAATCTACAAAATTCACGTTATAATTATTAGTTAAACGGAAATGCATTAAAAATATATGGAATTTTAAAAAAGTGCGGACAATATTCCTATACTTTATTTGATTGAGATTTATTTTTATGTCTGTAAATTTAATATGAACTAAAATTAAACCTTTACTTTCATGAAGTGTTCAGTAATACTGCATGCGTTAGAGCAATAAGAATGTTAATATACGCGTATAAAATTACAATATAATAAATAACATACTTTATTTGCGAAGATTTTGAAAAACTAATGTAAACCTTGAAATTTTTTTATATGTTTTAAGGGACAAATACATATTCAAAATAATTTTAGTTGAATAATTTAAAGCATTTAGTTCTCCAAATTCATAAATAATGCAATTTTTTATTAATCATGGGAGAGTATATTTTCTAACTATAGCGTAAGATTTCAGATAATACACTAAAATGTTTTCCAACTCAAAAAGAGAATCTAATTAATTAATCAATATATCTAAAATATAAAAAACAATCTTTTGAAATGTAATAAAATAAATAAATTTCTGTTTACAAGAATCAATGTTTACATCTTACAAGATAACAACAAAAGATATTGAACCTCATTTCCCTAATTGTTATTGTTTACAATTGTGATATTACTATTAAGATATATTTCCTGCAAATAAGAGTTTTTTAGCACAGATATTCATTTCAACTTGATTAACTAAGTTGATTTAAAAAATTTGTTGTTAAGTAATTTTTTACATGATGTTTATAAAATTATGTTAAAAATATTTGTTTCATGCGAAAATGTTCGAAAGCAATTTTCAATACTTGCGAAATATTTGTGTTTACATTATAAAGTATAATATAAATAAACTACATAATAAAAATAATACATTTTCAAATAACATTAAAATATGTAGTACATACGTAAAAAATCAGCCTGGTAGACAATAATAAAAACTATTCATTTTTGAAATCTTATTTTGATTTCTTTTGGCATAATAAATATTGTAGATTAAGACGAAACAGTAAGTTAACTGTTAAAGCTTTTCGAAAAGTAAAATACAGGAAAATCACACGGAAACTATTAGATTATAAGCATTTTATAGACATATATACATTAAAAACTAGGGAATGAAAACGCACATTAATATCAAAACAATAAAATTAAGAGCTAATTAAAACACATATAAATCACATTTGTCTTTTTTTTGTTTAGGTCGATTAGATATACTTAGCAAAAACATTTATAAATAAAATGATATAATTTTGCTTACATACACACACACACACTTATATATATACATACATATATATATATATATATTTGCATGTCTATTTTGTTTTTTGTTTTCTATTAAGTTATTAAGACATTCTTTACTGTTGTTAGAATTTATTTTATTAAGATTTTAATGTATTTTATATTAAGGGTTATTTTGGTTGATGGTTTGGTTGTTAATTATCCTTTGATTTTATTGTTTAAAGTTATTTTGCTTATGCATTTTATATAAATGGAGTATGCAGGTCTGTCATGCCTTGTGAAACCTGAGAGGATACATTTTTTATAAAAAAAATTTTTTGATACCTGTTGGTCTCCCCACCTGCCGAGGAGCAGGGACTTTGTTTGTATTGTTTTTTGATGATGGTCTTTTTCTATTTCATTGTTATTGCACCCATTGTTTTCATCTTTTTCATCACTATCATATTTTCTTATAAAACTATATATATATATGTTGTAATATGAAAATTTCCTTTTTATTATTCTTTTATTTCGATAAATTACCTGCATATTCACACAATTAATGAAATAACCCAATATGAATGAAAATTTAGCCGTGCCTAGGTGTCGAATCTGCGAACCACTATGCATCCCTGGACGTAATTCATGTTAGGGAATGTATAAGCTTACAGTCAAACAGAACTGGGTGACAAATTATTCAATGAGTAAATTTATAATTTTGAATCAATTAATAATATGATGGGTATTATTAATATACAATTCATTATAAAAATTATTCAAATGCTAATTTGTGTGTGCTTTAAAAATATTGTTTTTTATATAATACTATAAAAATTGCACATATACTACTGCACATATCTACCAAGTCTAAACAAAAGTCATAAGTGGAAAAAGTCACGAGTCTTAACAAAATACCTCTTTCTATTTTGATATCTGATAATAATAATAATAATAATAATAATAATACGTTATTGGTATTATTAAATTATTTGTTTAGTGATGGTTAATATCAATGAAACGTAAGTAATATATATTTTTTCCTTTTCTCCTTAAATAACAAATTATAACTTAATTTAAATGGATAAAATGAATTTAAATGCAAATGTAGTTGAAATTTATAAAATTTTTAGGCCATAACATTCTTATAAGTGTTTCTAATGGTTCCTACACTATAAAAAATTGTGATATTAAAACTGTTATAAATAACATGGTCGGGAATCTTACTGGACATTAGATCTGGAAAATGCATGCTAAGAAAGCACACAAAATTTGTTTAATGGTAAGGATACAAAATTTAAAAAAAATGCTTCTTTTAAACATGTTTCATTAACAATAAAAAGAACTGCTTATCTATTGACAAATCTATTTTCTTCAAAGCTTAAATCATAATCATCTGTTGTCACATTTTATTTTACTTTTATGCTCGAAGCATGTCATAATAGCTTATGTTATTTCGGTTAGTTTCATCCTAAATTTGAAGTACTGCTGGAAATGTCAAAAGGTTTTGAAAAATGTTTAAATCCTATTATTTTCGCTTTTTTCCTTGTTATATATTAAAACTTGATGGCACTGCATAATTCAAAAATCCTTACTCACATATTTTTATTAAAATGTAATTGTTAATTTATGTTTAGGTATTCATAATGTTTGAAAGTTTTCCTACACAACCAACAGATGTAACTATATTTTATAAATTTTTATAAATATATTTTAAGTCTGGTTATTTTACTTTAATAAATTAGAATACTCTTATACAATATAACACTCTTTATTTTTCTGATTGATATAGTGTATTTAAGTAATCTAAAATATGATAATAATACAAATTTTAATTAATTTATTTTATAATGTTTTGTAGTGATACATACTAGTTCTTTTAACAACAAATCATTTGTTCTTTTATTTATGAAATATATTTTCAATTTACGTTTATCTCAGTGAAAGATACAATCATTTGTTTTGCTTTCGTGTTTAAGTTATGTACTCCAAATTTTGCGTAATGAACTGTCTTTATAAATTACTGTCCATTTTAATTATCAACGGTATCAGTTAATTCACCTTCGTATCAGCTATGCAGTGTGTCCATACTCAACGGTGGCCAGTGGCTAATTCTTAAACTGTTTGTCATAGACTGATGGTTTGCTCATAGGCTAATCATAGAATAACCATTTGCTCTTAGTATAAGTAAGCACGTAAAATTTGTAATATAATTTGTGTAATGTTTTGTAATGTTTGTATAATGTAAAATAAGACTGCAAAGTAGGGAAATCGCGACGCTTTTATTACCTTTGTAGGGTCAGGAGGGGTATGAGCACCACCATCTTAGAGAAAACTGCGTACAGTGAAATTTTCTTTCATGCTTAAATATTGGCTTCCTAATGTATTTTTTAATTTAGATAATCTTTATCACTACTCAGAAGCATTATTGGTATCAGAATAGTAATTTGAAACAAAGTCTACCGTACTATAAAAGTACATACCAAAATGCATATCAAAGTATGTGCCACATATGCCACATGCCTTAAAGCAAAATGATTCGCCTTATGTACCATGAATTTGTCCAAATGATCACTGTAACTGATCAAGAACAGTACAAAGGATGAAATAACACTTATTTTGTCCCGGATAGATGGATGCTTTTCACAAAACAATAGAATTCGTCCTTTGGAATAGAAAACAAACACAATCAAGATTTTTTTAAAGAAAATGTATTTTTATTATTTACTGAATATTTAAAAATATTAATATAAAGAAAGCTTCAAAGTCATAAGCAGAAAAAACAATTAGTTTTAGCCCATTAAATTGTAAATTATAGAAATGCAATATTTACGAATCCTAACTGCATATATAGTCTAAACGTAATAAAGTTTAAAATTTTAGCTCAAAAGTTGATTTTTTTTTGCTATTTTTCCCTTTATTCCACTGATATAAAGATTTCAATTAAATATTTTCATAAAAATCGAAAAAAATCGTTCAGTGAAGGGTTAAATGAAAGATGAAAGTAAAGATAAATAAAAAACATAATTTTGTTCTTTAAATTATACATCAATAATTCAAGGAACAATTGTAATTATTAAAAACACGACTAGATTGTGAATCACAGGAATGTATGTAATTATGATTATATTGATGATATATGAGGAGCCCAGAAGCCAAGAGGTACAATTGACAAAATTTAGATTTCGAGTAAATTAAGTTCAAAGCTACACATCGACTGTAATTGAATGAATTGAGATATGAAAATTTTGCTTATCTCTTAATGATCCTTGAACTCTTGTTTCAATAACTGTTTAAAAAAAAGGTGGAATAGGATATTTTTTTTAATTTATAACTAAGCAATATTTATCATCATTCGGCACTTATATCCCTTGGCTTCCAAGCAGTAATGAAAACTGCTTGAAAACTAAAAGGTACAAGTGCCGAATGAACACAAGAAAAGAAAAAAATTTAAATAAAAAATTGTATTTATGAAAAAATTAAGATTAATGTTGATACAAATAAATCAAAGGACAAAATTTTGTTTTAATATAAATTCTAAAAAAGGAAAAAATATGAAATAAAAAAATGAATTTACGAAAAATTTACGAACAGTGTTGATATAATGAATGAAATGAAAAACTTTTGTTCTAATATAAATTTTAAAATTTTATTATAAGTTTAGAAACATTGGAATTTCATATTTTTTAACACTTACCAACAAAGTTGAAAAGTGAATATGATTTTGGTTTGTCCGTCCGTCTGTCCTAACTCTCGTAAATATATTCGGATTGCCCTGAAATTTTTGGGAATTATTCATGTTTACTTCAACACGAACTTATTGCAAATGACTCTTGCAATGACTCTGTGCAACTTATTGCACATATTTCTAACATGATTAGTTTATTTACAGGGACAATCAAAAATTTTCCGTTACATTACGGGTTATGGGAAAAATCGTTTTAAATGAATTTGAAATATGTTACATCTTGTCACATGTTAAAATTTATATGCATTTAAGAAATGCACTAAAATAGACATTCTATAAAATCTGAGGTGAAAAGAATAGTTATTAATTATTTACAGGACCATACAAAGAGTTACATTACCTAATAATAAAGAGGGAATTGTTTGCGACTTGTTTTAATTATATTACAATTTTCATGTATAATAAAATTAATGTATATCGCTGAGGCTTAATATAAATTATTTCGCACATAATACAAAGTACACAGTATTTACAGGGGACACAAAAAAAGATTTCAAATAGGACCGAATTTCTATCCGAATTACTGTATAATTATCGATGATGATTGATGGATGAACAAAATGCTATTTTAATTATGATTTGCGCTTTTAAGTTTCACTAAATGTATACACGTTATATGATATTTATAAATGCTATAGTTCATATACAGGGCTACACAAAAATATTCGTAAAGGTTACAGACTATGAGCGTACGTTACTTAAAGATTTCTTTTAAATAAGTCTTGTATTTCTATGCTGAACTGCATTCAGTTTACTAAGAAATGCTTGTAAAATATAGATAAAATGATATACAGGATCACACATAAATTTTTATATATGGTCATCGATGAATGATAATTTCTGGAAATGTGATTTCAGTAATCTTAAGTGTGTTAATTTTGAAGTAAATTCCAGCTAAATACTGGCATATAATTAAGGTTCAAGATAAACTACAGGATGAACAAATGTATACAAGTGTGCTTCCATCTATTAATATAAACTGCTGAAAGAGAAATTTCAAACTGTTATGCGTTTTCTTGCTAAACTAATTTTTCCCATTATACAGTATATATCAACCGACAAATAAAACATAGGGCTGTTAAAAAGTATCAGAATACATATTTGGCAATGGACTGTAACACTTTATTATCCTCAATAGCAAAATTTTTAAAGATTTCAGGGAGTGTTCGAAAGTGTTTCATAATCCATGCTTAACGCATGATTTTTCTTACTTGATACCAGTTAAAATGCATATATTTAATGCATAAAAAAGCAAATGGCTTTGTATGTATGTCGTTGGTCGTGCTTCTGCTATATAGACGTTAACGGACACAACTGCACTTATACCCCTTGGCCTCCAATCGTTTCACAGTTTTGGGAAAGAGGTTAAGTGACTGACACCTACAACTCAATACATAATGAAAAAATCACTCTTAACTCTTTACCTATAAATAAAAAGACATATTTCCAGATAGCCTCTGCACTTAACTCATTCTTTTCAATTTTGTCACTTATACCCCTTGGCTTCTGGGCTCCTCATATGTATGTTATTATTGTCTACTTCGCACGTTTAGAATTCAAAGAATACATAATTAGAATTGTTCTACATTTATATTCAAGAGACTTATAACAAATATATATATATATATATATATATGTGTATGTATTTTTATTTATTTATTTATTTTATTTTATTTTTTTACGACGTTTTAAAACTAGTCGTTGGGGGCCACCGTAATACTTACCCATCATGGATATGTATATGAAAATAAAACATGTGAAAACTATTTATACAATGCATTGCAATTCATAAACAAAATTTAAATATTGTTAATATACATAGTAATGCTTTATTAAAGAACTGCTGATGTACCAATTTCGACAAATTATATAAAACGCAAAACTACTCAAGTAGTACCGAACTGCGTAAAAGAAATATCCATAACTCCAAAAATAATAATTCTATTAACTAACAATAAACTGCGTCGGATTAAGCGTCTCATTTCCAATTAAAATATACTTCTGAATTGCAATTTGAATGAAATACAGGGTCATGAAAAATCGAAACATGTGGAAAACAGGATTACAAATATCTCGGCAACTAATAATCCGATTGACTTCTTTCTACATGCAAAATGTGTGTTATTTTATTGCCTTTTACGTCCATTTCTTAGAACAAAAAAATTCGAAAATTTTTATATACCTTTCATCAGAACGAATTTTTCGAGAGTCCGAAAAAAATAGTTCCGAATAATCGAGGTTGCTGATATTAAATAGGGTTCGTCCCATTCTTACATACTAACTACATACAAAATTTCAAGTCTCTATCTCAATTTGTTCGGGAGATAGAGCGTTTACAGACAGACAGACAGACAGACAGACGGACGGCAAAAAAAAATTTCTAAAAATATGTTTTTCGGAATCTCCACTATCTAAAACGTGTAAATCCGTCAAAAATTTTTTTTGATTTTCAAAACGATTGCAAGACTTACCCTATACTACGTATGATGGGTAAGTAAAATGATTGGTAAACTATCTCATTTTTCACGTTTCTTTTCAATGAAAAAAAGTTTCTTGGGACATTTCATCCAAAAGTGTTATATTTATATTTGTATAAGGCTATATAAATACCTATTTTACATAAACAGGAGAATTGTCCATGAAATAGAGTTTTTAGTGCATAATATTCTGCAGATTTTTTTCTATAATATTAGTAATATATACTATTATGATTTATGTTTATTTTATACAAAGATCCTTATTGCACACATAAGGAAGCTAAGATATCAGAGAATACACGTATGAAAAAAAAAAAAAAAAAAAAAAAAAATGCAAAACAGATTTTAAACCAGCACTGTTAAAAACTTCTGTAAAAACACAGAAAAATAGAGATTTTCTGTAAATTTACTCTAATTCTTCGTTAAATGCATTGATTGAATTTATCAATCATCATTTTACAAATCTTTTTTTTTTTTTTTTTGTCTTACATCTAATACCCTGAAGTGGTTTTCTTGTCTTTTATTAAAAATATTTTATATTATCTTTGTAAAAAAATTCAAACTAAATACACACTTTTAAAATTCTTTCGCAATTTTATTAGAAATATTAAAGAAGAAAATTTAGTTAAAAATTATTTTTTTAAACTTAGAATAATTTAGTAAGGGATAAATCATCACCTCGGAATTAGAGGGATTTTAATCAACAATCATTTTGCAGTTCAATCATCAGCTAAATCATAAAAGACATACTTCATAAGCAGCAACTATAAGCAGATTTTATTGCTCAGAAGGTCTCCTAATGTCAAAAGGTCCTGGGTTCAAACCCCGGAACTTATCGGAGCAAATTGTGTGCAAAAATTAATTTAAATGATACAGCAATTAAATTTTATTCGACAAATTCAAAAATTTTCAGATCGCTGATGTTTGAGTGCTCCACTAATTTTCAAAACCAACTTAAAATATTATCATTTAAAATAAATTTAAAGAGTCTTGTATTTTTTTTTTAACGATGTCAATTTACAGAGTCTATCATAAATTTACCGAATAACTTCTCTGTCAGAATCTAGTCTGTGCGTTTATTTACTTTTAAAATGCCAAATTATTTTTTACAAATTTAAGTGAATATCTAAATTAGAAATTTTCAGTTATAGTCGACGTTATGTGCCAATGAGCGATGCTTCAAGTTAACTCCAAAAAACTGTGTTAAGCAATGTTTATTTGCTTCTTTGTAAAATGTTGCTTGCAATTTACTGTACTGAATCTAATCTTGCAAATCATGATAAAATATTATCTTTTTTTTTTTTTTTTTTTTAAGTAACCAACATGAAACACATTGAATTAAAATTGTATTTTTGTATTCAACGATATAATATTTGCACAATTTTTTCAATGCAAAGATATAAATTTATCAACGAAAAGCTAAATAAATTATATTTCATTTTCCATATTTTCAATAGCACATTAAAATATCGCAGTTAATCAAAATACGATAAAGAAAAAATACTTATATTCATATGTGTTGAAACTTTTAAACGATTTACCGTTTATCTTATTATTAAAAACGAAGATTCGTTATAAATCTTAGTACCATATAATAAAATATTTTAAATTTTAAAATCTCAAGGAAATAGGAAAAAATGAACATTTCTTTTTTAAAGATATACTAATAAAAAAAAAATATATATATTACACTAACTGATACTTTTCTTTTATGTATTAATTAGAAATTGATACCATGTGCAATATCAGAATATATTTTTTAAAAATGCAATAACTAAATTTTGCATTTTACAAAAATATATATTTTATGCTTAATGATTCTTCTAAATTGATTTTTTAATGATTAATCAAAAAACAAAATCTTTAGTAAAAGAACTTTAAGTTCATTTAGATGTTCTTTCCCTAGCGATTAGATTGAAAAAAAAAATGGTTTTGGCTTGATTCCATAAAAGTAATTATAAAGAAAGATGTGGTCCAAATCTTTATTTGAAAGGAATTTCGTAATTTTTTGTTACTTAAAGATTTAATCAATATTTTTCTTATTATTATTATTATTTAATACAATTGAGAAATTTCGAACTGTATTTCTTTAAATAAAAATTTCAGAAAAAAGACATTTTTAATAAATTGACGTTTCAGTTATTTTTGTTAGGATGATTATTAATTTGCTTATTTTTATTTATTAAAAATTATTTTTATCTAAAAAAAATATTATTTTTAAAACTTAAATTTATACATAATTTAAAATGCGAATAAAACAGTTTTTTAATAATTTTTTTACAGATATTGCTTTAAGTACAAAATGGTTTGTATTTTTACATCCGAATGTTAAAAATTACTTTTATTGCATTTTGTTTAATTTATACGAGGAAGAGTCTGAAAATAAGTTTCCCTGGCAACTGTGAAAATACAATGAAACATTAAAGATAAGACTCAACTTTACTTTTCTACATAAGTGTCGAGTGAGTTGAGTCATTTGCCATACCCCTTTGCAAACTTCAAAAAGACCTCCAGGAAAAAATCTGGGCTCTGCATACTAAACAAGCGTTGAACCACTTTTGTGATTTCGGCATTGCTTCTAAAGCTGTTGACATGCTTGCGTCTGTAGTGACCGTGCACATCCATACTACTCTCGGTCTGTCCAACAGTGCCCCTTACTGAATTGTGGGCTCTCTCTCTACACCTTTTGTTTCGACATCACGTCTGATCCATATACTTCCATAGAGAGGCAATAGCAAATATTGTACAGAGAGAGAACTGGCGGGCTCGAACCTACCCTATAGAGGAAATTAATGCTCGACTAAAGCTTTAGAAGCAATTCCGAAACCACACAAGCGGTTCAACACTTTTTTCGTGTGTAGATAGGTCCTGACTATCACACGGGCACCCAGGATCCATGCCTTGGGCACGAAGTTTTTCAGGAGCACAATTTTTCATAATTCCATCTTAATTTCCCTTTTAAGACATCATAATTGTAAAAAAAAAAAAAAAAAAAAAAAAAAAAAAAAAAAAAAATGTGACATTTGAGATATTAATAAGATGAAATGACATAAAATATGTCTGAATGTGTGGTTAAAAGCACATTTACGTTTATAATAAAAAAATATGTATTTTTATTCCTGGAACCGTTTTTTAATTTTTTGGAAAACCAAATTTTTTGAGTTGACACCTTATGAATAAGTGTGTATTATGAAAAAAAAGTAGTATCAATAAATCAACAAATATAAGGGGGCACGAAATATTGAAAATGCCCTAGGCACGAAAATTTCGAAATCGGGTCGTCTATGCAGAGCCCTGCTTTTTTCGTGGAAGGCTTTTTGGAGCTTATAAAAAGTATGGTGAATATCTCAACTAAACTGACAGTAATGTAGAAAAGTAAAGTTACGTCTTTTCTTTAATTTTCCATTATATGTTTTGCCTTTTATACACACCTCAGTTCACAATCGCCCGGGAAAACTTCAGACTCTCCCTCGTGTGTAATCAATATTCGGTAATCAATAGGCAAATAATGAATTTCTTGAGATATTCCCCATTTATATAAGACACAGATGAATTTATTTTTATTCGTGTTTCAAAGAATAGTAAAAAATTCCACTAACGCTTCGGTTTAAACTTCGTACTGAAGTAACATTCTATCATAATAAAACTGAAAGGTGTTATTATCAAATTAGAGCTTCACCTTTTGTGAGACTTTTATGCCCCAGACGACGTGGTTCTGTTTAACATATGAAAAAAATGTGGAAATCTGCTTCTCAAATCAAAGTAATATCCTAAATAATATATCACCACAAATAAAGTTATATCCCAAATATACGTTTGCAACATAAATAATAAAATCTGCAAGCTAAGACTTTTTTTAGGAAACAGGGGTTACTAGAACTTTTTATGAGGTTAAGGACCATCCTAAGTTACAGAAAAAAATATCGTAAGATAACTGTAATTTTACTAGATCCTTTTGTAAAGCTACCGCAATCTGCAGTTTACAAAAACTAATTGTAAAAATTTGCCCTTTTTTGTACAGTGTGCTAATAAAATATTTGGAAACATACAGCTTTGTGCATTTTTTCATCTGTAGAGTTACATAATTTTTGTTACACCTTACAGGCGTTGAAGTTAAAAAAAATAAACCCTAATAATTCGAAAACTTTATCCTAAAAAAACGTTACTGGTAACAAACGATTGGAAAACAATAGTACTTTTAAATGATGTGCATAAAATTTTCTTAGGGGTGCTATTTACATATAAAAAATAACCCAATTTTGCTTTCTCAATAGCAGTACCCAATTCTGACAATTTAATTGAACTGTACACCATTAGATTAGTCTAATTACAAACTTTCATGTAATTAGTACGATAAGATTCAGGAAAATTTAATTATTTAAAACAAGACCAATTTACGGGCCGTATTCAAAGTTCCGTGTTCGATTGTTGAAGTTCGGTGTTCTATTGTTGTCGGAGAGAGCCCTCTTTTGGATTAAGGAATCTTAGTCGAAACTCAATCAGTCTTTGAATACTTCTATATTACATGATAACATAAGTTTCAAAATATCTAATCACAACTATCGTAGGCAGCTCCTTAAGCAATCGTTTTGTCGTTTTTTAAACGTAAAATAAAAACTTTTTGGAAGACAGACTTGAAATTTTGGATTTCCATAAAGCACGGCTTAATAAATCAAAATCCTTCAAAAAATTTGTAGGTTGCAATTCATATAATTTTTTAATATTAATTTCGTTATTCATAATTCATATGATAAAATTATAAAAATTAGAAATTCAGTGTATTTAAGTTGGAGTATTTTAATGTTATTGTAAAACATAAAAAACACATTAGGAGTATAATTTCAGGGGATATTACCAAAAACATGAAAATGTAATTTAACATTAATCGAACTAAATTTTGAATGTTTAAAATTCAAAAACTTATCATTCAAATGAATTGAAATTTGATGTCTAGACATAGTTAGAACCGTAAATTTCAAACACGTTGTTATAATTGGGCATTATTAGAAAAATTAAAGTTAATGTTAATATTAATAAGTAGATGCCTCCCTAAGCAAATATCATTTGCATCATTTAAAAGTAGATTTAATCTGCAAATGTTTGGTACTAGTAACTTCCGTCTAATTTTTTTCAGGTGTTTTAGAGGGTTTTTTTCTTTCACAACTGTAGATCAGTTCATGAAACTCGTTGAAAATTAAATTTTTGTCTATGTTTATTCATTCATTTATGTATTTAGGTATTTTACTTTATTTTTAATTTTCAAAAAGTACTAAACCAAATTTAATGAGATTTAAATCTGACCAATTTGACAGTATCTTCATTTTTTAATAATAATAATAATAAAATAAATAAAAACACATCACATAAATATGTTGCAATATTTCGTACTAAAATGTAACCACACATTAAAAAAAAAAATCTAACTTTTTTTCAAACCGATTACAAAAGAAGAGTATCATCTTTAAAAAATACAATTTTATTTACATTGCGACAAAAGTCCATGCCTTAATATTTGTTGGATTTAAAAGGAAAGAAACCATAAATCGTATTTCGATGTATATGAAACTTATATCAACTGAAATAAAATATATATTCAGTTTTGAATCCCTGTATCTATCACAATCAGAAAAAAGCTTTCAGAATAAATTCAGCCGAATTGTTGAAAGTATGAAGAAAGAAGTGGATTAGAGAACGTAATCTAGAACTGCATATCAAACCCAGTACTGATAGTGTGTTTTCTATATATATATTCGTATATATACATCTCTATTGACAAACTAATATTGGTTAGGTCAATATTACATTTCTGGCTTCCGAACTGTAGATTTCTATAAAATTAAAGACTAGTGATTTTTTTTAAATATTACATTACTGTGAAAATTTTATATATTACAAGGAAATGAACATTCATAGAAAAAACAAAATAGAACATGGACGGAATCATCTTGGCTTTTTAAAATTAAAAATCATAAAATTATAAAATTCTACTTTATCTAAATATGTAAAATTTAGAAATTGCCAATATGTAGAGACTAATATTAAATCATCAAAATATGATTAGTTATTTCATTAAAAAAAAAAATAAAATTCTTTAAAGAAAATAATTAAATCAACATTATGATTTTATGCATATTGCCTTAGTTCATTCGTTTTTTCTGTTTTATTAGGGAACTATTATTATCATTTTAATAATAAAACGTTCATAACTTGTAATAAAAGGTTTGATTATTTCATTCGTATTTACTTAGTGCATTTTTGGTGTTTTATTAGGAAATTACTTTTAAGGGGGCAATTTATCTTGAAATTGATCAAAAAGACGATTTTTTATGTAAAAGCAAATCATGTTTAATTTTTAAAATTTTCATACCTAATTTGTATATGTATTGTATTTATATCTTATTATGCTGCAAATTTTGTCTATACACTCAACGCAATTTTCTACACTAATTAACATTTTAAATCTGTTTTTCGCCATGTTCATATGTTCAATGTCCTGCATTATATACAGGATAAATCTGCGCACGGCATTAGCTGCAGGTTTCTACTTTTATTTATTTTTAGGTGCGTTCGTAATTATGTAAATACGTAGCACCTATAATTGTCGTTCAGCCCGTCCGTCTGTCTGTCCGCATATAACAAAGCAAAAACTACCCACGGAATCGTTTGAAATTTAAAATACATAATTATTGCATAATTTTGTCGATTCATTTAAAATTTTATGAAAACCGGATGCATAGATCAATTACAGGGAAAATCAAAAGGATTCTGTTACATTACTGTCAATGGGAGGAAAGTTTCAAATGCGTTTTAATCGTTTGAAATTTAAAATATATAATTATTACATAATTTTGCCGAGTCATTTCAAATTTTATGAAAATTGGATGCATAGATCAATTACAAGGACAATCAAAAGTATTCCTTTACATTACCGACAATGGGGAAAAAAGTTTCAAATGCGTTTTAATGGTGTGCATTCGAACATAATAAAATTAACATGAACCTATGAAATATATATATATACCAAAATATACATTCTGTACAGTCTGTGATGCAAAGAATATTTATTATTAAATTACAGAGTCACAAAAAATATTTCACTATATAGTGCTATGCGGAGAAACACTGTTTGAGGCATGTTTTAATGATATTAAACTATTTCACATTTTATGAATATGATATACATTGCTAAGGTGTAATAAAGTTACTTTCTGTATATTTACAGGAACACAAAAAAAGATTTCGACCACTATAGTGTATCCGAAATACTGTCTACTATGACAGCAAGATCTGAATATTTCTTAAAACTTCTTTATCGTACGAACGCACCTCATTTGCTACGCTTCATTTGGAATTTCCAACTTGTTTAAACTAAAGGTATATGAAAATGTGTTAGATTTCTTTTTCTTTATTTTCACTATACATAGCAATAGAATAGTTCTATTAAATGTAATAAAATGTCGAACAAATTGATATAGACACTTGAAATTCTGTGTGTACTTAGTATGTAATAATAGGATGAAACATATTGTATATCAGTAGCCTCCATTATCCGAAACTCTTTTCTTCGAACTCTCGAAATGCTCTGATGTATAAAAATAGAGCATTTCGTACATAAAAGTCTTTCGAAAATGTTTATTTTATGGAGTGAATGTAAAAGACTATAAAAACCATAAATTTAGAATAACGAACGAAGTCGATAATCGGTGACCGAGATATTTGTAATCCTATCTTCCACATTCTTCGATTTTTCATGACCCTGTATTTCATTAAAATATCAATTTAAATACATATTTTAATTGGAAATGAGACAGTTCATCAGCAGTTCCGAAGCAGTAAATTGTTAGTTAATATGATTATCAGGTTTCTTCTAATATACCTTTTTTTTAAATAAAAGTATATGGAAATGTGTTAGATTTTTTTCTTTTTTCACTGTACATAGCAATAGAAAAGTTATTAACTGTCATAAATTGTCAAACAAATTGAGGTACAGACTTGAAATTTTGTGTGTATTTAGTACATAATGATGAGAAAAAAAAAACCTAACTAATAATAATCTTGATTATCCGAAATTCTTTTATTCGGTCTCTCGGAAATTTGGCTTTGATGAAAGTTACATAAAATTTTAAGAAATTCTTTATTTTAAAGATTGAATGTAAAAGACAATAAAAAAATATAAACTTAGCATAAGGAACGAAGTCGATCGGATAATCAAAAGCCAAGATATTTGAAATCGTATTTTCAACATTCAATGATTTTTCATGACCCTGTATTTCAATGATTTTTCTATTCAAATATGTATTTAATTGGAAATCAGACAGTTAATCCGACGAAGTAAATTGTTATTCATATGTGTATCATTTTTGGAGTTATAAGGAAGTTTTATTAACGCAGTTTGGTGCTATTTGATTAACTAAAAACTATCGCGAAACTATAAGATTAATTGTCAATATAGGCTAATCGTAAATGTCATATTCACTTGACATTAAACGCGTTATGCATGTTTGTTACGTCAACAAGTTATTTTTAATTCGACGTTTTATTTGCATTTTTATAAATCTTTTAGTAATTTATTTGTTTTTAAGTTTAAACAACTCCATATGTGCGATCACAGATTCACAGATATGTGCGATCACAGATCACAATTGATAAAATAATTTATTTTTCGTCAAAATATTGTGCACACATACATTTGATTATGAAATGAACACGCATCTCAAATTTTATTAAAACCGGATTCTATGCAGCCACAGCTTTTTTTACATTTTTGCTCATTTGACATGGAACGACCCAACATTTTATCATTAAGTTAACAAACGAAAAGTGATTTTTAGACGCCATTTCGGATTTATTCACTTATCGTGCCAACCAGAACAGAATACTGAATTATTCAACTAAATGCTGCTTTGATCGCATAGATTTGTTGAATTCTCCATGAGTATCTACAAATTTAGTGAAGGTACGCAAGTAAGTAAAATTATATATAAAAGTAAACTTTTATAAAGCTTAGCATAAATTTAAGGGAGACCAAACCGGTCACCAGAGGCTGCTAGTAATTTAATTAATAAAAACAAATGTTTCACATCGCATGTCAAAATACAGGATAAATATGATGTAATATGATGAAATAAAAACGTTTTTCACATGATTTATTTAATCCATTTATTTATGTTACATAAATAATAATTATTTAAATTTGCGTGCAACAATTAGAAGAAATGAAATTCAAATTTTGAAATTTACAATTTTGCAAATTTTTAAATATCTCACATTTTTATTTTTTACACCATCGTACAGGGGAAAAAATTACTTTTTAATGCAATGTGTTGAAAAGCTGTGTCTCGATTTATTTTTGAGATATTAATTTTTTGTAGTTTTTAATACCAATTTTGTAATTGGGGCGACAGAAGTACTTCATTTCTTTTTAAAGCGTAAAAAATAAATAATTCTGCTAGCAACAATTATATGAAAAAAAATGGACTGATGATATTAAAAAATATATATATTAATTAAAATAATAGTCTTTTCCAAAATTTTATGATTTTTTTGTGTGACAAGAGGTATTTAGCTATAGGTGTACAAAATTTGAACGCTTTGACTTATATATTATTTTTGAACGGGCTCTGTGACAGACAGACAGACAGCGGACAGAGACAAATAGGGTTTCGTCAGATGAACAAAACCCTGATAAAATTATGTCAATTTGTTTAAATATACGAGTAGTTTGACGATTTTTATAATTGGTAGACTCGAAATAATTGGTGTCGAAATTGGAAGACTGGATAATCAAATAGTATAAGCGATGCCGCAATAGAGAATTACTATGTATTAAAAATATTTAAATGTATATTAGGTAGCTTTCATTACAAAAAGTAAAAAGCTACCTATTGCAGCCGTCCGGAGGAAAGCACTTCCGAAAATTTTGGTATATTTTCACCGATCATGACCCCCAGACCCCAAAACCACCCTCCATCCAAATGTTGACATATATATATATATATATGTCAATATATATGTCATATATATATATATGACAAATATATATATATATATATATATATATATATATATATATATAATATATATATATATATATATATATATATATATATATCTGATTTTTGTTATGCGATAACTAACGTATTTATAAACCGATTTGAATGAAACTTGATATGTACATAGTACATACAAATATCTCGACCGAGTTCGTTGGCCAGCATCATCCGCCATTTTGTTTTAAAATGGCGGCCATTTTAAATTTTTTTAAAAAAATTAAAATTTAAAATTCAATGCGAAAAGATTAAAAGTTGAAAAATATTTTTCTTTTACATGTTAGAATTTAAAACAATGATTCCAGAACACTTTTTATTTTGTCTATATCTTAAAAAATGATTGAGTTATAGCACATTGAATTTTTCTTATGGCTGACATTTTGAAACGATCTGATTTTTGTCACGTGATAACACGCGTATTTATGAACGGACTTGAAGGAAACTTGGTATGTACATAGTACATACAAATGTCTCAACCGAGTTCGTTGGCCAGCATCATCCGCCATTTTGTTTCAAAATGGCAGCCATTTTAAATTAAAAAAAAATTAAATTTGAAATTAAATGCGAAAAAAATAAAAGTTGAAAAATATTTTTCTTTCACGTGTTAGAACCTAAAACAACGATTTCAGAACACTTTTTATTTTGTCTATATCTTAAAAAATGATTGAGTTATAGCACTTTCAATTTTTCTTATGGCTGACATTTTGAAACGACCTGATTTTTGTCACGTGATAACATGCGTATTTATGAATCGATTTGGATGTAACTTGGCGTGTACATAGTATATACTGAGGACTGAATCGAGTTCAATACTCAGTTCTATCCGCCATCTTATTTCAAAATGGCGGCCATTTAAATTTTTTTATAAATTTTAAAATTTGAAATTAGGTACAAGAAAGTGAGAAATTGAAAAATATTTTTCTTTTATGCATTTGACCTTGATACAAAGATTCTGGAGCATTTTTGTTTCGTCTGTATCTTAAAAAATGGCTGAGTTATCGCATATATATATATTAATCGATTTCAATATAAGAGTGCATGTGCACCTGAATTAAGATTTCGACCAAGCTCATAATCAGGTTCTACTAATTTGAGCTTAGTATTTTTGAATAATATAACTTAATTTAAAATAAATAAATAAATATATAAGTATATGAAAGCTACCTCTTCCTCCCGGCACTGCCGGAAGGACTATTTAAATTTAAATTTTGGAATTGCAATTCATTTTATAAATGGTTTACACATGTTTTATTTCCATATCTAATATTACGCACTTCCACGATGGTGTCCCCCAACGACTATATATATATTTTTTTACATTAACTAATGTTTTGTCTTACCATATGCCAACAAAGCATAAGAAATAACACCTTCACAATTTATAATTTTCAAGTCTGAGATCTTTGGATTAAAGAAAATGTGTCTGCATCTATTTTCTCCATACGAAATTCACAAAGGAGATAGATAATCAGTAAAATTTAACTAATTAAGTCGATTGATTTAAAATAAATCAATTTGTTTCTTAATTTATATAACATTACATTACAAAAACTAGTTTATTCTGGAATATTTAGTTTTCATGCAATACGATTTTTTTTTCAAAAATAAAATATAATAAAAAAAGACATAAATGTACATTAAAAAATTGAATAGGGAACTTATCATAAAAAATAGATATAAATTAAGAACAAACTTAAAAAAAAAAAAAAAAATATTTTATACATTAAATTAGGGGGGTGGGAGTGTAAATTAAAAATTTACGACACCGAAGGACTAATCATAGAAAACCGAAATGGAAGGAAACTGTTACATATATTAAATAATGGAAACTCTAAAACATTTTATTAACATAAAGAAAAAAAAAACACAGAAAATTAAAACACCCATTTCAATTGAAACCGAGCTTAAAAATTTGTAAAACGCTTTTTTTTTTTTTTTTTTTTTTTTTTTTGGTTTAAGATGCAAGAAGTTTTCCCATGTATACGGAAAGCATTTATAAAAAAAAGGACATAATTCAACTTTTTTTTATGTCTTTGGCATTTCGCATTTTCTACTTCAAATTCGTTTACACATTTTTTTTTTTTTTTTTTTTTTTTTTTTTTTTTTTCCGTAGGGCTTAATACGTTACAAGTACCTTAATAAAATAAAAACAATTTCGTAAAGAAACAATATTAGTTGAAATCCGTTAAATTTGCATAATGTTCTTTATATTGCATTTTAAAAACTCCAACCGCTGTTAAATGCCTAATAAGTATTCCAAGAAAGAATAAGGAAGAATTCTTTAGGAATGTAACTTGATAAAGATATTATGGTAAGAAAAGTATTTTATTCAGTTTACTATGTATTTCATTATTTTTAAAACTACTTTTTTAGCTTTTTATTTTTTTAAATATATATAATAAAAGAAACATCAAAATAATAAACATTTCTTAGTTTTTGTAATTGTTAAACTTTAAACGTTTGATTTTTCGTTGTGTATTAAATTGAATTTTGCTCTCAGAAAACACTGAATTTGAAATATTAATAAATTGCTTGCATTTGAATTTTTAAATAAAGTTTGTATTTTTTTTTTCATATAGGACTAACCCATCCTATAACTGATCATAACACAACATTTGACCACTATTGTTTACATTGCCAATGATATAGTGAGTATGCGACATGGGAACTGACACGCATTATTGTCAAACATTAAAATGTTGAAAAACTTCAATAGACTGCAGACATTAAAACTTTTTTTTAGTAATGATTACTTTACATATTTTGAAGTTTTGTCATTCACAAGAATGCTAAAGCATTACGATTATGTGGCCATTTTCTTTAAAAACTATTCAATGAACATTATTTCGGAACATTAGGTTGCAATTTTTCCATTTTGTAGAATTTACATTTTGCAATACAATCACGCATATTAACAATAAATATTTTTAATTTTAGCGAATATTTGCATGAAATTGTTTATTCATACCATAGTATTTAAATACAAAATTAACATTTCTGTTAATTGGGAAACGTCTGCATCAAACTAATAAAGTCATTTACATTTTTTATTTAAAAGGGTTATTCTATTATTTCCATAGATTATTTCTATTTTCACTATGAACAACGTTTCATGATATGGTCAAGTAACCATTATTTATAAAAATGATTGAATGACTGGAGAATTTACAGTATACTTTTAACAGTGTGCTGGTCTTATTTTGTAATCAATTAGATTTCAGGTATATCGCAAGCAGTAAATATACATACTCTAATAATCAACTTCGCTGAATTTCCGGATCGACATCAGAAAATAACAAATTCTATTGACAGCTTACTAGTTTTGTCCGTACGTATAAACACTCCGTGTGACTGTGTTACGTACGGGCATTGCATTTTCACAGACAAATTTTTTTTATTATTTTATTTTTTTATTATTTTTTTTTATCTAATGTATTTCATAAATGTTGATATTTTTCTCATACAATTATATTTGCATACATCATATTTCTTATCTGTAATTATTTAAGAAAACGCATTTCGTTTAAAAATATCATGGAAATATGAGGAAATATGACTTTTTTTCAGGAAAAAAAATATAGGAGTTTTTTGAAAAATAATGAACTATTAGTTGCTTAAGACAAGAAATAACTAATGATTAAAAAAAAAATGTAATTTATTTCTAATTATTTTTCAAATCAGTGGTCATTTATCCCAGTTTGGTCACAAAATGGTCCAAAATGATCTCAAATGGTCTAAAATGGCCGCAAAATAGCTCAGCCTGGTCAGCATGCTGGTCACAAAATTATAAACTTTTGCCAACATCCGATGGTTCATAATTAGTGTTGCCAGTCTCGTCTTAAAAAATTAAATTTCACATCCAATTTAGAAATCCTCTATAATATCCTATTCTTTATGTAATAACGGATATATCGTGTTGTGCTTAAGTAAAAGTCCAACTTAAAAAAAAATTTAGTTTTATTTCGAATTTATTAAGTTCAAGTAGAGGCCGAACAGGTATGAAAGTTCGTAACGTGTGCGATGTGCAATGTGTATATTGGTTAAGTTTTCAGGATATATTATATGCACGCTAAAAATATTACGGGTAAATTTCCTTAATTCTCTTCTTGAAGGTCAATATTCAGTATTTTGGCCAAATCTGGGCTTATTAAAGATTTTCCTCTCTTCCTCTTGAAATATATTTGTATATTAATATTCTATTTCAGTGTTTATTACACATATTGCATAATTTAACATAAGTAATACGTAATTGACATTATTTCTCTTTCAATAAAGCAAGGTAAGTAATCTTAACTCATCGAAACACTTTAAATTTGAACGATGTTTATAAATACAGAAAAATAAAATCTGAAAAAGAACATTTTTATTAATTGCATATTATATTTAACTTCTAAACTTTTTTTTTTTTTTTTTTTTTTTTTTTTTTACTTTTTAAAAATTTGCAATATGCACAATAGTAATATATACTGCACATTCAATTTTTCAAATGCATAAGTAAACGTGGAATACTTCATTAATGGTAAAGACACCCAAATTTAACAAAGACTTTAAAAAATATTTTAGTTATGACAGAAAAGAACTGTTCACATATTGACAAATTCATTTTCTACAAAGTTCAAATCATAAACATCTGTTGTCGCTTTTTATTTGGCTGATATGCTGTAGGCATGTTATAATAGCTTGTATTTTTACTGTTTGTTTTATCTTGTAACTTGTCCCATTCTAGAAAATGTCAAAAATTATTTTTTTTAAATATATCTTAGTTATTTATTAAATATTTTCACGCCTTATGGGATTTGATAATATTTATTGATAATTTTCTGTAAAAACTAAAAGTTAATCTTTTTAAAAAATATAAGGTACCCTGGGGTAATAACGCCAAGTGTTTATATTTTGCATAATTATGAAATTATCAGGTAAATGACACCCATGTGCTCTGCGCAGAAGGGTTTTGAGTCATATAAATCGCAAAAAACAGCTTCAAGTTAATTTGTTTCATTTTTAGGTCTTATTGTTTTTACAAACAACTAAAATTAACGCTTGATCTAAAATTTGCGAGATACGTGTTGTGATGTGAAGACTATCTTTTTATCCGGAAATACTTTGTTAATTACATAAATTTGTAGTGCATTTCATGTATTTTTAAAATGTTGTTGAAGATTTTGGATATCTTCTCGAGATAATTTGTAATTTAAAATGCACTGCACAATAACTATACCGGGGTAATAACGGCAATCCTTTACATTAATACCCCGGTTGATTCCCTACAGTGGCCGAGCTACATCCTAAATACTGATTCAAATAAACACAGTTAAAACTGCGCAATGTTTCTCATATTTCTATTTAAGCGGTCCTTTTTAAGCAAAAAGAAGCTCACGGTCTGATATTCTTTTGCCTCATCCCCCCCTCCCAAACCACACCTTTATTTTTCTTACACTTTCACAAAAAATTGAACATTTTCAATAGCTTAGAATGCAGTTTGTCAATTTCTAAGTTTGGAGAGTTTGTATTTTTGGAATTGGGCTATCTACATGCAATTATTCCATCTTATTTCATAGTTGTGTTTGCATGGCGTTATTACCCATATAGGTGGGTAATAACGCCAAATAGCACAGGTAAAAAAAAAAACGCCATTACATTTTATGAATACATATCTGTTAAATTATTTTATTTTATATAGATAGTCAATGAGTTGCTGTATCAGATCCTATATTTGTTTGAAAAATACAATCTAAAACTAAGCCGTGAAAATTGGTAGAACCTTAACGTGGCGTTATTACCCCAGGGTACCTTATATATACAGGGTGGGCCATAAAGATCTCGCCATTTTAATTGGCCAATAAAAATATATAGGTCATTTAAAAGAAATATTTTATGTTTACATTCGGAAAGATTTATGTTTGCCATTTATTAATTTATAAAATTTGTAAAAAAAATTTCTATTAATTGCGAGATTTTGTTGTACAAAAACTGATATTGTCTAAATGTTTGCCTTCGATTTTTATATTATTGTAAAGTTTCTCCGGGAAATTCAGCAAAATCTTTTCAACCATTGCTATAGGGATTGCTGCAATTTCAAATTGAATAGCATTCTTCAGTTCGTCGAATGTCTTAGGACTTAGGTTTATGTGTGTAAACTTTAGCCTTTAGGCAACCTCACAGGAATGATCCATTCTGCTGCATGTGAGGATATCATTTTTTGTGCAACAAAACCTCGAAATTTATAGCAAAAATTGTTACAAATTGTAAAAATAATAAATGACAAAAATTATTCTTTCCGAATGTAAACATGAAATATTTGTTTTCAATGTGCTACATATTTTTATTGACCTCTTAAAATAAGAAGATCTTTATGCTTCACCCTGTATAATAAATGATGATTTTCATACAACGCTTGGAGATTTTAATGTTTATATATAAATTCACATTTTTATCTGGTAATTATATTTATAAGATAGCAAGCTTTTTTCAAAGTAAAAAGTAGTTCGCGTAAATATTATTACATCTGTTGTCGCTTTTTATTTAGCTGATATGTTGTAGCCGTGTTATAATAGGTTATATTTTTTCTATTGGTTTATTCTGTAACTTGTTATATTTTAGAAAATGTATATTTATTTTTTGAATATATATTACTTATATATTAAATATTTTTAAGTGTTAGATGTTTGGAAAATATTTATTGATATGTTTTAAATAAAAACGAAAAGTTAATCTTAAAAAAAAAAAAAAAAAAAAAAAAAAAAAAAAAAAAATATATATATATATATATATATATATATATATATATATATATATATATATATATATATATATACAGTCGAACCTCTATATAACGAAACTCCATATATCGAATTTCTCCATATAACGAATTTTTAGTAAGAACGGTCCCCTTTTCGCATGATTACATTAAAAACAGACTCTATATAGCGAAATATCTATCTCCATATAACGAATTTTTTCATAAATTGATCTTAATTTATTCAGTTTTAAAAAAGCTTCGAAATCATATGGAATCAATTTTCCATCACTTATTTTTGATTTATCGTTCAGTGGAGAGGTTTTTTTTTTTTTTTTTTTTTTTAATAAATATTACTTCTCTCCTTATTCTTTAAATCTAACAAGTTCATCCCACCTCCCACACACCTTTCAACATCCTTCTCAAAACGCAGTCAATTGAATTGTTACACATATAAGAGAGTAATCAATGAGAGCACATAAGAGAGACCTTCAAATGGAGGAAAATATCAACTACAATTTTTCATTCCTTGCTAAAATTTGAGAATTTTTTTTGAGAGCGTAACAATTGTAATTTTAAAATCAAAACAACAAAAAATTACAGATTTCTTCCTCTGAAATTTATGTAAGTCTTCCTCATTTGATTTTCATTAAGCTTTCAAATAAATGTCTTTTCTCTTTTTTGAAACTGCTTAAATAAGTAAGAAATAAAATGTTAGGTTAATATATACTTTTAAACATTTCAAATTCTTAATTAAAAAGATCAAAAATAATATTTGTTCAAAATTTACACATTAAATACTATTTTTAACATCATACTCTATACATCGAATTTCTCTATATAACGAATTTTTTACTGGAACGATGGATTTCGTTATATAGAGGCTCGACTGTATATATATAATATACAATACGCGATGGTTTTTATATAAAGCCTGTGGTTTTAAATGTTTATAAAAAAGTTCATCATTTTATCTGGTCGTTTATTTAACCCTCTAAAGTTTGGCACGTAATATTCCGTTCACTAAGCTCCAGGTTTTGCTGCAATATTTAATATAATATAATTCTATAGAATTTATGATTTTTCAATACATTGAAAAATGATTAATATTCTCGGGGATTATATGTACGCTCAGATTGTTAAAAGCTAATAATTTTTTTTTACAACTAAAAGTAGTTTCGCGTAAAAATTATTATTATTATTTTAAGATACTATAGAGACTCTGCCCCTAAGACCCACGCTATCCAACCCTCGATCAAGCACCGCACATTATGAATGACACTAATTAGATCGTATTTAAAAATGATTATGTAACATTGGATTATAATTAAAAATGATGTGGTTATGTCTTTATAATCGAGTCTCCACTAATTTCTCTCTTTCTGTGTGATTTTAAAGTCCAATCAGCTGCTGTTAAAACATCTAAAATCTGTTTTCGTGTTTGACTAAAAAGAGTCATTTGAATGTTGAGTGATTTGCACCAAACCGTAATCAACACCATGTTACATCAAGTAGTAACTGAATCTAAAATTTTATGAGAATCCATGCACTAGTTCTTGAGATTATGCACTTTAAAAAAAGGACGATTTTACAGAAATTGTACTGGTAATTGGGACGCGAGTACAATTTGCTATTTTTTAACAGAAAAAAATTTCGTAAATTGCAGAAAAACGGAAAAATTGTTAGAATTTACGGAATGTTTTCGGTTGAAAAACAGTAAATTGTACTGGCGACCAGATTATCAATCCAACTTCCAAAAAATCGTCCTTTTCTTTCTTTCTTTCTTTCTTTTTTGGTTATTTTAGGCTATATATTTAACTATAGGGGAAATTGTGATTAATGCAGCATTGGAGCGCCACATTTTGAACGATATACATAAAAAACTAATCAGATCTGGTTTACATTCTTCTTGTAAAGATGGAAGATAGTAAAAATTATGTACCATAGTGATAATTCATTTTCTTTCTGACAATTAAAAATTGCCTATTGCAATTTTTAACTATAAAATAAATATTTGACATTATGTTCCGTATTTTGATTTGAATACGAAATGCAGAAAGCTCCAAAGTAAGATTAAACAAAGCATATGAAATAAAACAAATGAAAGGCGAGTTATACTTATTCAAAACTTTCACAAATGATCATCAAAATATTCAATAAAAAGGAAGGCTAATTAGAAATTTTGTCATATTGAAATCATCTGACAAAACTTTTATTAAACTGAACTTTATGAATAATAAATCAAAATTGAAACGCTATACAGTCATTCATACAATACAAAGCTCAATTAATGCTCATATACTTTGTAAGCAATTGTTTTATGATAAGTTTAAAAAAAAGTATCAAAAGGAGAAAGAAGTTTAGAAAAACAATAGTTTTAACTTTTATTCCAGAATATTATAGAATAAAAGTAATTATATAAAAGGATGAATTGCGAATTTGCTATATTTGCTGTGTTGTAAACTATTAAATTTTGCTTTATAAAAGATATATTTCAAGGATGCTGACAATAACTTTCTTGTTGGGAAATATTGTATGATAATGCATACAAAAATAAAACTAGTTTACAAGATTTATATACTTTCGGCAAAATGTTTATTTTTTCATAGATTCTAGTGCACCGAGAGAGGGAAAATTGTTGTAAAAAAACTGTCTCGTCTAGCTTAAACAATATTTATTAAATACTTAAAAAATAATAACATGAAATATAAAAAGAAAAAATTAAAAATGATTGATTTTACCACTTTTCTATTTTCTTGTTATTTTTCTCTTAAAATATACCAACAGTAGTCTCTTAACATATTTTTGTCCCCAAAAAGTTTTTGTCTATATTAAAAATTTTTAAGGTCTTGGTGAAAGCGCTTGCCCTTCTCGTCACTTGCGGCTCCCAAGTTTCAGGAAAAAAGTCCATGTATAAATACAGAAAATATAACTTAAGTGACATAATCACGCTCATTGCGTGATATTTTTAAAATAAAACAGCAATACTTTTTTCATAATTTTTATCTTTATAAGGTACCCTGGGGTAATAACGCCACGTTAAGGTTCTACCAATTTTCACGGCTTAGTTTTAGATTGTATTTTTCAAACAAATATAGGATCTCATACAGCAACTCATTGACTATCTATATAAAATAAAATAATTTAACAGATATGTATTCATAAAATGTAATGGCGTTTTTTCTTGACCAATGCTATTTGGCGTTATTACCCACCTATATGGGTAATAACGCCATGCAAACAAAACTATGAAATAAGATGGAATAATTGTATGTAGATTGCCCAATTCTAAAAATACAAACTCTACAAACTTAGAAATTGACAAATTGCATTCTAAGCTATTGAAAATGTTAAATTTTTTGTGAAAGTGTAAGAAAAATAAAGGTGTGGTTGGGAGGGGGGGTGAGGCAAAAGAATATCAGACCGTGAGCTTTTTTTTGCTTAAAATGGACCGCTTAAATAGAAATATGAGAAATATTGCACAGTTTTAACTGTGTTTATTTGAATGAGTATTTAGGATGAAGCTTGGCCACTGTAGGGAATCAACCGGGGTATTAATGTCAAGGATTGGGGTTATTACCCCGTTATATTTATTGCGCAGTACATTTTAAATTACAAATTATTTCGAGAAGATATCCAAAATATTCAACAACATTTTAAATGTACATGAAATGCACTACAAATTTATGTATTTAACAAAGTATTTCCGTATAAAAAGATAGTCTTCACATCACAAAACTTATCTCACAAATTTTAGATCAAGCATTAATTTTAGTTGTTTGTAAAAACAATAAGACCTAAAAATGAAACAAATTAACTTGAAGCTGTTTTTTGCGATTTATATGATGATTTAATTCAGCCCCCTGTCCCCAACTGTCCCCTGTACCAAATTTTCGCTTTTTTAATTTTTTTTTCACCTCTAAAATTTATGATTTTTTACGTGTTGCTAAAGAAAGAAAGTTAATTTTGGATTCAGCGGGCAGAATACTTAAGAAACTATTATATAAATAAATAAATAAATAAATAAATAAATATGTATAATCATTAATTGTATTACAATATATGAACCATTGAATTTTATAACATATACCACATTGCACATGGAGGAAAAAATAAATTATAAAAATGAATACAAATGGAATTTGTAGAACCAAAGCAGAATCTTCAGGCCCCAAATACTTTGGTACTACAAATGAAGTGTGTGGTTTCATCTTCGTATTTGCCATGAAAAAAGCAAAATAATATGAATTTGGGGCTACCAACACACATAAAACCAAAATTAAATGAAGAAAAAACTTCAAAAACAAGGCAAATCAAAATTACTAAGTTGGATAGCAAAGTGAAATGAGAAAAATAAAAATAATTATCGTCAACATGATAATAATAAAGAAATATATAAATTAAAAGCGGAGTAATGTGACAACAGAAAAAAATTAACCATACACCATAGTTTACCCTATTAAGTTTTAAAACAAAATAATTTAATTTGACTATACTATACTAAACTCAATATCTTAATGTAAGACGAATTAAGATTTAAAAATAGATAATTATTATATTTACCCTATACACTTAGAAATAGTATTATAGGTGTCTTATTATTAAAAATTAGGTAAAATTTAAACATGTAAATTAATTAAATTATATTAATAGAATTAATTGATGTAACTATATTATTATCCATACATTAGTGTCAATTAAACATTCATTAAAATATATTTTTCAATTTAACAAATGTACTTCCCACTCTCATTTTTTTAACATTAATTAACCATTGCATATTATATATATATATATATATATATATATATATATATATATATATATATGACTAAAAATATTACATAACCCAACTTTTGCAGGTTAGTGTAATCTAATAACAATTTGAATTGTAAAAACCCTTTGACAATATCTAGAATTTTTCAAAGAATGGGATTTTTCATCATTTAATTAAAAATAAATCTGCTTTCCCTTCTTATATAATATGTTTATTAGAAAATTGTCTATTTTGCTATAATATATTAAAATGATTAAAGATTTTAAATTTATATTGCAATGTTACTTTTGCTCTCAACAATTTTTTAATATCTGACAAAATTATTTTTCTACTAAACTTATGAATAACCCTTAATTTGTAACAATATATATGTTCTAACTTTAAATATTATATATATTATAATTTATTATTTGGTTACTTTTAATCGAATCTATATACAAAAATTGGACCAAATCTGTTAGTTCTTCAAGGAAAAACCTTTACCAAAATTTAGAGGGGTAGACCCCTGATCCCCCCCCCTTTATTCTTAACCAATGAATTCCAAAAATAGGCTTCTTATCAGAATGAACCTACATCCTAATTTTAACAAAATCGGTAAATTCTGCAGGAAAAAAAAAACATTTACCTAAATTAAAGGGGGGGGGTTACTTCCCATCCGCCTTTATATTTAACCAATAAACATCCGAAACTAATCATGGAAGCGCCTCATCAGAATGATCCTATATCTAAAATTTGAATTAAATCTGCTAATTCTGCTTGAAAAACCTATTTAACTAAATTAAGGGTGGGGATTAGATTCTAGTTCCCCATCTCAAAATAATACAGTGTACTCTCAAACTATTTAAGGGAGCACCTTATCAGAATATAATGATATCCAAAATTTGAAGCAAATCGGATATTTTAATCACGAATCTATACATACAATCAGAACTGGTGCGCAGATAAACTTTCAGGCTTTGATCGCCTCTGAGGTATAAAACTTACTTTTTTATTTTTTTTTTCAAGCAAAGTAGATTAAATCGTTAAATCATCTTACCTACCGCATTGCGTCTCTAAAAGTCTGTTTTTATTTATTTTTATTTATTCAATTTATTTTATTCCACTATTTATTTAATTTTGATGCAAAAAATATCTAAATGAAATGACGAAATAAACAAACTTTTTTTCCTTAAAGTGAAAAAACTCAAAAATAGCATATTTCCTTCTTTCTCGTAAGAAATTCAATCCCCGTAAGTTGCCAATAAAAGTGGTAATTTATTATTTTGATTTTTTTCTGTTTTCAAAGAGATTTAAATCTAATTTATGTATTGAAGAATAGACTTTATTTTCAAAGAAAATGGATGTAACCTAATTTGTTTCCACAATTAATTTTTATGAACTAAATTTTATCGAAAAATTCCTGGCAGTTTGTTTTTATGGAAGGAAAAGAAGCATTGTTTTTTTATAAATCCTGAAAGCTACTTTTTTATGAAGTAAGGGGAAGGCTTGAATCTTTTTTTAAATGCTCTAAAATCTGTTTTTTTTCATAATGTGAACAGTGCATTTGTTTTTTATAAAGCAAAAAATATTCTTTTTTTACAAAGCAAGAAACTTAATTTTTTGTTATTATTATAATTAATATATTTTTTAATAAAGCACTTAAAAAAGTTGTCTATTACATGCAATCATATTTGCATAATATTTTACAATAGTAAACAATATTTCTATAACATTACTTCTAGAAAGTGTTATAAATGTGTTGCACACACATTGATAAATCATGCACAAAATGATAATAATAATAATAATGGCAATATAAGTGTACAAAAAATTTATATAAACATATAAAAATGAAGACCTAATAAAAATGAAATTTCAAATATTTTTAATTAAACAACATATTTTTACATACATTGAAATGTATAATAGATAAATAAATAGAGAAATATATTTCACAAATTTAAATCTAAATCTAAAATCAATCAAATGTATCCCCAAAGATATGACATGTTATTAACATTCCATTTGTTAAAATAATATTAATAATAATAAAACTGAAATTAAACTGTTCGAGAAATAATAAATGTTTAATATTTTCTGTAATTGAAAATACTTTTTATAGAAAAAAATATTATGAAATATTTTAATAAACCATTTCGGTATTTATTTGTTATCTAAAATGAAATTTCATAGTTTCTAAAATTCAAATAGAAAATCAAGATATTCCTCAGAATAGGTCAATTTTCGTAAGGTTTTTACTCAGAAAATCAATAAATGTGTCATATGAATATGTAAAATTTTGTAATTTTCTTGAAAGTAAGAAAAGGATTGAAGGTTTATGTAATGAAGATACGCAAATAAGAGTTATACTATTCTAAAGCTAAACTAGTAATTATAAATTCATTTCACATTATTATTATTATTATTATTATTATTATTATTATTATTATTATTATTATTATTATTATTATTATTATTATTATTATTATTATTATTATTATTATTATTATTATTATTTGTTTATGGTAAAATATTCTTCACTGCTCAAAATTATTATTAACCCTTTCGGATCTTGTGTACTATGAATAGTACATGTCTTTTAATAGAGTATTATTTTACTTTAAGATACACTTTTGCTACTCTTTACACGTATTATTGCTAGTATATGTCTATGCATTTAGCGTATGGCTTCATTTATGTTGAGGCATTTAATAATAATAATTATTATTATTAATTACTTAATTTTCTTTGCGCCATGTGTTATTCTTTTATTTTAAACATATATTTAACTCTTTAAATTTAAAATAAATGTTACTGTCTTGACAGAATTATATATAACGAAAAGCAAAACGTATTAGAAATTTTAATATAAGTTAAATCTTATTGAAATGCGATATTTTCTAAACCTATCCAACAATTCTGCTTTAGCCTATTGTCATATGAATATAAAATTAATAGTACGAAAAGAAACAACATTAATTATGTTTTAGAAAATGAAATAGTTGTTAAACATTAATTTATTCTAATAGCTTGTTGGTGTTATTAACATTAAATTAATATTTTCTAAAAATTAACAAAAAATCCGACCCGAAAGGGTTACTAAAATACAAGTAAATTGTTCTGTTTTTTTTTTTTTTTTTTTTTTTTTTTTTTTTTTTTTTTTTTTTGTACATATACGTAAAATTACATTCGAAATTATATAAGAGCAAAGAGTTACAAGAACTATTATACCAAAGAAACAAGTGTTCAAAATGTGTTAAATGATAAATAAAAACATATGAAAATTTTTAATGTATAAGATCATCTTTTTAATCGTATTATTTTAGGATAATTACGTAAGTTTAATGTGAAAAAATATATTAGATTCATTCTGAAAGTTATACAATTCTAAAATGAATTTTAGTTTAAAAGTACAAGAGTATCCACATTGTATGCACAATATATATTTAAATCATAACAAAACATTGTAATAAATAATATTTGATAAATGCAAAAATTATATATTAATCACTGTTAAAAATGATGTTGTGTTCGGGCATACTAGTAAAAATAATTAATGCTTTCATGTTTTAACATTAATATTTTTTAAACTGCCGATTTAATGCACACACACACACATATATGTATATAAATATGTGTGTATGTGTATATATATTTACAAGGACCGTACGTACCACAGGATTCAAGGGGTTTTCAGTATTTTAAGACCAGAAATTTCTTAAAGTACTCGCCACGATAAATAATCTTATCTGAAGACATTTTGTAGATTTAGCTTTACCTGAAAAATATCTGCATATTTTAAAGATATTCTTAAAAATGTCTGCAGAATAGGGCAAATGCCAACAGATTTTCTACAAATTTTTGGGTGAATTCCCTACAGATTTTTACAGATTGTTTTTAGTGGGGCTGGTTGCTATATCTGAAGGTAGTCTTTTTTCCGAATAAAAAAAGCAAAAAATACTTTTAAAAAAATCTGGTAAAAGGTGCTTGAAAGTATTTGAAGCGTAAGAACCCTGTATATACATACACACATACACATACATACATAATATGCAATTAATCATTTAGAAAAACAAATATAAACCGGATGTTACCTTTAGTTAAACAAAACAAAAAGCAAATTTCATACTGAACATTGCACAAAGGTATGTATGCTGTGTGATACAGACTTATTGGAATCAGCTGAGATTCTTACCTAATTAAAGAAAAAAAAAGACAAATTTTAGAGTAATGTTTAAAAACAAAATTTTATATCAGTTACATGCACGAATTAAAAAAGTCACTTAAATATGAAATTATTTAAAAATAAAAAAAGCACGTAACAAAATACTATATAACATCTCAAACATAAGTCTATCTGAAGCATTTGAAATGTGTATATATATTTACAATCACAAAACATATATATATATATTATTTTACTATTTATGATTATCCAACTTGAGTTATATTACTAATTTTAATCATAAAAGTTTCAATCAAATCTAAACTTGACATATTAACTTTGGGTGAGTCTCGGGTGGAATTTTTAATAATTTACAAGCAATAAATACAAACAGGATTTTTTTCCCCATTTTTAATCAAAAAATTTAAATTTCACGAAAAGATAAAAGAAAACGCTATTGATAAATAAGAAAACCTTTTATTGTTTATATAATGAAAACTTTAAAATGTATACCAGTCGCTTTGTTCACGTCACTCATTCGCCAGTTTGTCCCGTACACAATTTATAACGTTTTACACTCAATAAAGTGAAAAAGAAATATTTGCCTAAATTACGCATCCAATTAAAATATATTATTAAAATATATAATTTTATAAACAGTATTAAGAAATTCGATATGTTAGATTAATTTAAGACTCGATTTTTCAATCGGTAAATCAATTATAACAGATGTAAATTTTCCATGTGTATGAAAAAATTCCGGCTCAGGATTGGAACCATGAATGTATTGGCTGAAGCTGCCAGTGCTCTTCCAACTGAGCCATCCCGGAAACGAACACCGGAGGACTAGGGTGAAATTGTCCTCCAGTGTTCGTGTCCGGGGTGGCTCAGTTGGAAGAGCATTGGCGGCTTCAGCCAATACATCCCTGGTTCGAATCCTAAGCCGGAATTTTTTCACCCACATGGAAAATTTACGTCTGTTAAAATTCGATATGGTTATTTAGAATTTTTTTTTTTTTTTTTTTTAATTTAAACAAATAACAAATTACAATTGAAGAATCTAATATAACTTTGACTAAAATGAAAAGTTTTCTTATGTGTTCAAATTGGTAGCACATGCTCTTTGTCCCTGAAAAAGAAACATAAAACTCTTTTGGAAAGCCTAGGGTATTTTCAAATTTTCTCATGTTATTAAAAACTTACTTTGTCCTTAAAAAAGAGTGTATTTTTTCAAACAGTATTTTTTATTACTTCTTAACCTCCTGACTGCCGCTGGCTGATTTTTTCGCACACTAAACTGCAGGTTTCACTGCAATATTTAAATTAATTTAATTATACAAATAAAACCCAGTTTTGAAAAATTAAGTTAGGATCCATACTCTCAAAGATTATACATCTATACATAATAATATATTTTGTTTCAGGTTGGAAAAAAAAATCTTTTTTTTTTTTTTATATTTTTAATAAATTACAGAGAAAACATTATTACAATTTTAACCCTTTTGCCGGGCAGTCAGGTGGTTAAAATGAAAAAAAAATGTGCTCCAATTAATTTTGTTTACATGCAATTCTTTTACAAAAAATATACGAGTTTTTTTTGTTACCGAATTGAAATATTTGTTATTCAGTACAATAGATATGTTGTATGCATAGATATATTGTTATAAAATTAATATAAATAATGTCGTTAAGGATTTTAACACTAACTATTTCAATAGTTATCATTATACTACTGACATTTTTTCCTATTAATGTGCAAATTGGAGACATACTTAAACGTTTTTTATAAGTTAATTTCATACATAGACACACATTGCAATAACATTATGTAAGATATTTATACTGCTTAGCATCTTTCATTTTACGTGAATTCTTTTAACTGACAATTACTTTTGCGTGATACAATCAACTTTTATGATTCATTTTTCATTTACTTTCAGTTGTTTTGCTTTAAAAAAAGTTAAAGGGCTTTAACAGTTGGAATATATATTTATTTACGATAATACATGAATTAGGCATTTAAAAAAATGATCAATAAGGGGAGTTACGGCGGCAAATTTACTTAAAGGTTGATTTCCTATGGAGAAATCAGCATTAGTTTCAACAATGAGTTATTGTTGAAAAGTGCTAATGAAAGACTGACTGTAATATAACACCAAAATGGAGCCAGCTTTACGATATATCGCTAATTTTTTTGCAACATGTCGAAATACTCTAAATTTGGCGACAAAAATAAGCTGTTATTTTTACGAGAAAAATAAGTTGAGGTCAAATTGGCAATAGTTGGCTAATTTAGAAAAAATCACATTTAAACCTATTAATTTCCTATAATTGATCTCACTGCAAATTAATTTAAGCTCCGTGTAATTGAAGTTTCTTTTCAAGAACTCTATTTTTTAGTGTAAAAAACATAGGTATGTTTTTTTTTTTTTTTTTTTTGTGTGAATTTTAATATGTTTATGTTTTAATCAAATAATAATAATACATGTATACTTAATATATCGTGCAAATATATTTTAGTATAAATTAATTTATATATTTTGGAATTAGTTTTTACTTATTTAATTATTTATTTATTTTTAATTCATATTTATTACACACGACAAAAAAAAAAAAAAAAAAAAAAAAAAAAAAAAAATATTTCTATTAAACTCTTCTACCTGATATACTTGCAAACGTTCCCATGTCGCAACATAATAAAACAGTTGTTTATTACCTATCATACCTTCTTTGAAGTTTTTGAACAGCTATCATTTAATACATCTTATACAAGTAAATTTTGTATATAAATTACAGTCTACAATTTATCTCATTTATCTCTCGCACGATCTCATGGAGCATTGAGTTTAAGCAATCGATACATTGTTTGATCGATACTGAGTCTGTACTTTTCAAATATGATGATAAATATTCTCTCTAAAATCAGTTCAAAATATATTCGTGCACTATCCTAATCATACATAAAAGCAATTTTAAAGAAATTCGTGTCTAAAACGGTATTTTCAGTAATTTATTCAACAATCCTGATCACTTATTAGAAAATACGCATACATTTCTTTAATTATTTCTTACATTTATTTTTAAATCATTTTAAATGTACTAAACCTTTATTTTATTGGATTATTTTTTCCATAATAGACCTTTTTAAATGATTCGAAAGGTTTAAAATAATATTTATTAATATTTTAAGGAAATATTCTTATATTAAATACCAACATAAGAATGATCTGATTTGACACGATTAAGGTTTTTCTTAACTGCTCTGCTCAAAAAGTGCAAAACGTTTTGACATGTTTAAAAACTCATTTTTAATGGAAAGATTTCAAATTGGAAAGCCTCACTATGGAAGTGATTTAGAATCAGACTATGTTTTCCATTTTTTGATAAATAAGTTACTTTTTAAGTAATAAGCGATATTGATCACGGTTTAAAGACGTTATCTACATTTTCTTAAGTGGTTCTTCTTCTTTCGTGTGGAAATTCGGTTCTAAACGCCCGCTGTGACATTATTGTCTGAACAATTTATTACAATTATTATTTAAGTTGAAGGGGAAAAATGGAAAAAAAAAAATTCGATTAGTATGTTTGTGAAGAATCACATTTACTAGTTTAATTGATTTTCAAGTAATAATAATAATAATAATAATAATAATAATAATAATAATAATAATAATAATAATAATAATAATAATAATAATAATAATAATAATAATAATAATTGTAAGAGTCAAGGAGCTTTGAGGACCAACTCTATGGCCAAGGACTGACCCCATGGCTTTGCGTGAACTGTCACGAAAAGAATATTGTGCTACAATCAAGTTTCTTGGGATTTCGGAAAAGTGGCAACGGGAGAACTAATGAATATTTTTCTGGAACTTTCGTGGAGTTTTAAAAATAAAAACTGAAAATCGTAGTATGAAATATAGACATGTAGTAATGATTTTTTGTTAAGAAAATGAATACGCTCGTTTTCCTTGTGTCGCAATAAATAAAGATAAAAAATTATATTGGATTCTTCAGCTCAAGACTTCAAATTTATTCATCTTCTACAAATTGCGTTTCTAAATGAACTAAGTTACAGACCTGTACAGCGGGAACTTAATTATAATAATCAAAACTTATGTCATAAAGTTTCTTTTTCGGTTTTGAGAACAACTTTAAAGCACAGTTTAAGAGATTAAAACGATTCTCTTGTTCCACTCAATAAAAAATAAGAATATCCTAAAAGAAGTAATGTATAACAAATGTTTCCCATGATTTTTCAGGATGTTAAGAGCATTCTTTAGAATATTGCACTTACAATTCAATCTGAAAAAGTCTGAATACGTTTCCGTTAAACTATTTCAATCACATAAGCCTTGCACAAATAAGTAGTAAGTGTTTTAATGGTTAGTGCTTTAGAAATAAAGCAAGATTTTTGTTAAAATGGTATAGTTTCTTAAATCTTCAAAATATTCTAATGTTAGAGAAATTTATAAACAATATTAACTCCTTTGGCACATTTTAAAACCAACCACATAAAAAAATCATTAATGCGCAATTTATGAATAGAAACATATATATGTAGGGATATCTGTATATCATGCCATACATTTGACTTAGGGAACTACTGTATTGCTGAATGATCTTATAATTATATTTGTTTGGTCATGAATAATCTCTATTGTCTTGATAAATTTGATTTCTTTATAAAATTCGTTATCCACTAAATATATGATTTAGTAGTAATACATCTATTTTATCTAAAGAACAATATTTCAGTTTTTCTAACGAAAATTCACAAAATTAAATGTAGCGTTTGTTCATATTTTACTGGCACTGTGTCATCGCGTCGCATATCAGCAGCATACTAAAGCGAATGTTATTTATTTTGTGGAGTTTAAAAGACGCTTTTACTTATTACTGAAATATTTTAACACATCAGTTAAACCTTTATGGCACTCTGACACTTTAAAGCACCATTAAAAATTTGTTATAAAATCCTTTTACAATATCAATTAATATAAACCAATCTAAAATTAATAAAAAGTACAGTGCAAGGAAAAAATATCTTGACACTTAGTACACAATCTCAGTGTTCGAATGTTTTATTTTATTTTTTCCAGTTTTAAATAGAAGAGACATGTGAGAGTTTCTATCACGCATTGGTATGTTGAGTGGCAAAACTTGCAATTTAACATGATTTAGAGTTCTTCTTTTATTTATTTATGTATTTATATTTTGATTTCTGGTAATGGTTTGAAAAGAAGAATTTTTTAAATGCTTTTCTCTAAATAAAAAAAAAAGTTTGGGGCAGATAATGGAAATAAAAAGCTTGCAATTCTTAAACAACTTCGTTATTTGACTTTAATAGAACAAAATGGTCTTTTAAGTCATAAAGCCGTAGAATTTAAGCATTAGGACAGATTGTCTATCTCCTAAAAATACAAGGATGAATTTCCACAAGAACAAGACACCGAAACGAAAATTCGGTTCAAAAAGACCAATAAAGATTTCAACCACATCTGATAATTTTTTACAGCGTCACGTTCTGTTAATACCAACTATAACAACTGCAGAAATAAGAAATAAGCATTACAAATAACTGTCTCAGTTAGGACTATCTGTCAGAAACTACATTTTTCAATGAAAATCAAGATTTTTTTTTTTTTTTTTTGCTTGTACTGTACTTAGTTTACCTTACTCAAAAAGCATTACTGATTGCATAAAACAAAAATAATTTTAAAAAGAATGTTTTCTCTTCCATTTGGATCTATTTATTTATTTATTTATTTATTTATTTATTTATTTATTACGTTTGAAGATAAATGAATAAAATGAATGTAAATATGAAAAAATATCTATATTTCCATTGTAATAGTATATTTGTACATTTCCTGATTATATTAAACACTTTAAAAATATTTAAATAAAAGTAAGGAGTAATAAACACTTTATGCAGCTCAGCAGAATTATGAAATTAAAAGTCGTTTCAGTTTCTTGTATGAATTGAAATGAAATTTTGTTTCTATTAATAGCCGGTTTTTACCATTATGAAACAATTAGAGTAAACATGCTGAATTCCTAATACTTTTGCCTGGATAATTTCTCGTTTGAAAACTATAAACAAGAAAATCATGCTTAAATTGTAATTTTACTTTAAGGACGATCTCTAAAGATTAATTTTGACTTGTATTTAAAAAATAATAATAAATAAAATAAAGATGACATTTTAAAATAGCTTATTTCATGTTTCTTTAAGATTGGTTATTGGTCTCATTTTTTTTTTTTTTTTTTTTTTTCGGTGTACTGTTCGATAATTAAGCATTCGTGATTGAAAGTGAAAAAAAAAATGTTTTAATTATTAAATGAAATTTTAAAAGAATTCATACGAAATGTTTAAATATATTATTCATTTATTGACAATATCCCCAGTAGCCAAACAATATTGGATCAATATTGGCTACATCTTGGAGCAATATTAGCCCATTGGCGCATTATAGGCGTAAGATATTCTCCAATATTGGGGTGTTTACACATTGCATTACCCAAAATTTGCAGCCAATATTATGCCAGTATTGGGGTTTCATTGCAAATATTGCCAATAAAACGCCAATATTGGTTAAATATTGGAATTTCATTGGAAATATTTTCAATGTAACGCCAACATTTGTAGAATATGGGCGTTTTATTGGCAATATTTTCAATGAAACCAAAATATTGGCATAATATTGGCTGCAAACATTGTTTAAATAAGAGTAAAATGTAAACATCCCAATACTGGAGCAATATTGAAGTTTCATTGGCAATATTTCCAATTAATGAAATATTGGCGAAACGTTGGACCAATATTGGTTTGCTACTAGGGATCCATTTCTTAAAATTGTATGTTAAAAACATCTGCTCTAACACGTTCATAGCGGCTGTTATTATTTCGCGTAATATTAGCTTTTTATTTCACATATTATTTCAAATGTCAGTAATTGTAGAGAAAAAGAACTAATAAATGGGTTTGATATATTAATCCATTTATTATTGTGAAAATGCATTGTAAAATTTCTGGAGAAAATTTTGTTAAAAATGATAAACTTCGTTTATGAGCGATTTTCAGATTTCGCTTACATTTGCTGTCTCAGAGAAAAAAGAAGAAAATTCAAACATAAATTAACATTTAAAGTTTGATTTGAGCTATGCATTAGCTAAAGAAGATTATATTGAACATTTCTAACATGAAAAATTAAAAAAAAAATCAATAAAAATTTTTGAGATATAAATCTAAAAATTTTGATTCTAAGCAAAAATGCCTGTCCCATTCCAAGTTTTATGTTTTTAACTGTGTTTGTTTTTAAATTTTGAGCAAACTTTTGTAAATAAAAAGATTTAATTATTTTAAATATGAACTGTTAGTGTTCTCTATTAATAATGAAAAATATTACAAAAGATAATTTCTTAAAGAAATTACCAGAAATCTTTTGTCCCTCACATTGTGATTATTTCAGTCGAAATAGGTTACGAACGCTGCTCAAATTTAGCAGAAAATATTCTGCGATATAGTTAAACTATTCATGCAACTACTACTTGGCATTTTTTAACTCTTTAATTATGAAGCAATGTAATAGTGACAAGAATAAGCTTTTATCAAGGTTGGTATTTTTTTTTTCACTGTCAAGTCTGTTACCGTAAATTTTAATATTAAAATAATGATCTTTGCACTTTTGTAATTAAATATTGGTTATTAATAGTTTCAGAAAATATGTGTATTATTATCTAAGTTAGAAGTTATACAAACTAGTTCATTTCTAATCGTTTTATATTAAGTGTCAAGTCCGTTACCATGAAATGTAAGCTGCTAAGTAAGTTTATTAAATAGTTTTAGAAGGTATGTAAATTATTATCTAAGTTAGAAAATATACAACATTGTTCGATTTAATAGTTTTTTTTTTTTTTTTTAGTTTTATTTGAAATGTCAAATCTGTTACTTGTCAAGTCGTTACCATGAAATGTAAGCGAATGGTGAAAATTGCCCTTATAATGTTTTCAAATCAGTATATATAAATTTCGATAACTTTCAGAATCTTGTTATATTTTATTGCATTTTCCCTTATTTTTTGGTAAAGAGTTATGCGGTAAATAGTTATAATAGTTTCGGTAAATAGTTAACAATGAATTAACTTTAGATTAAAAAGCAGACTAAGATTTTTAATAAAATATGAGTAATAAAAAATTATTCGGAAAAATATGAAATAACTTTAATGCGATTTTTAAATGTTTACAAAATTGTATTTTTTTATTGGAATATTTAAAAATAAAATTAATATGGGTCATAAAAAAAAAAAAAAAAAAAAAAAAAAAAAAAAAAAAAAATGTACATTTGGGAAATTTTTCACAAATTAAAAAAAAATCTAAATACAACTTATAAAAATATTAGATGATACTAAAACATTTCTTGTATATAAAACTGAAAACAGCAGTTCACTTTTTTGATTTGGAACGTCAAATAAAAAATAAAGTACTGTTACCGGCAGTCAAAAATGTTTATTTAAAAAAACAAAACACTTAAAGCAGTAAATATCACATTTCCTTTAATTACAAGATTGCTATTTTCAGAAAATCCTAACTGTTGTTTTCTTATGATTATTTTTATTTTTGTACAATACAAATGATTTCCTCTCTGTTACTTTTTTGAAAAATCATAAGTTTCAATTAAATGTGCATTCACATTTTTTGAGTTAAACTATAAAAAAAAAAAATTACATAAATAAAATATTAGTTAAAGTTACATAATTAATTATTCAAAATGATGATTGATAATCTTTTAAGTGAAATAAACCAGCTTAAACTGACGGTAACAGAGTGGAAAAAAAGTAACCGAAGGGAACACTGATTGATAATGGAGTGGTATTTGATGTGGCATACTTTTTTATAAGTTTATATAATATATTGTATACGATCTTATTGTTTCAAAAATATCCAGCAACAATTTAAGATTTTTACAAAAATTACTATTGGAAAACAGTGGTATTTGGCGGGGCATTCTCTTTTGTAAATTTATATCATATGCTATGACAAACGCACTGCTTAGTTAACAAAAAAATCTCATCATATGTTAGTCGAGGATGCTTTAAAGCAAGAATTTAAGATTTTTTCAAAAAATACTATTGAAAAATAGTAGGATTAGACCAGGCAGTTTTTTTTATATAATTTTTTATTATGTATTATAAGCTATCATGAAGTTTCAATGTTTCAAACAGATCAAGGCTTAATTTAAGATATTTTCAAAAAACTACTATTCGAAAATACTGGTATTTCACATGGCATTGTTTTTATAAATTTTTATCATATGTTATAATCTGTGTTTCAATTTCAAAACGCTCGCCTTTGATTTTCAAATTTTAGCAAATTCGTGTGCCAATTGGATGACACTTTAACCCAAGAAATAACAAATTTTACAGAAATAACTATTCGAAAATCGCGGTATTTGATGCGGTGTATCTTTTTTATAAATTATTTTCTACTTAAATAATGATCTTTTCTTCTTTAATACATTTTTATCATGTGTTATAAGGTATCCTAAAATTTGAAACAGACCAAGCAATAATTAAAGGCTTTTATAAAAATTAATATTCGAAAATAGTGGTATTTCACGCTGCATCATTATTTCATCAATAAGTATTATTGATTCATAAATATAAATGACTAACATTAAAGAAGCATTTTGTTTGAGAAAATTAATGCCTAATGTTTATGGCAACTAGCTCACCACAAAAACTACTATTTTATATTTAAAAAGAAAAATGCATATTTTTAATTCTGTTCTAAGAACATGAAACGAGAATGTGCAGCCTTCAAGAACAATGTTCAAACAAACTTGTTTTTTTAGTAGTTTCTTACTCTGTTACATTTTATTCCACTCTGTTACTATAAGCATAGCAAACAGAGGGGAATGGTAACAGAGGAAAAATAAGCTACAAATAATTTTAGCAGCACAAAGAGAAATAGAAATAAGAAAAACTAAGCCTATTTATTTAGGAAGCACCATTTGATCTTATCTTTAAAATTTTATAAAAGTATCAAAAAATTAAATTCCACATAAATAAGCTGGTAACAGGGGGAAACTGAATAAAACATGATTATCTTGTAAATGCTTTACTTCAACACTACGGTGAAAATAACTTAATAATTTAAAAAATGTTGGCCTCATCTAAAAATGGACTGTTCGAAGAACTGCAGAAACTTGTCTTGTCAACTTAGTCGTAATAATTTCTTACAAAAATATGGTAACAGAGGAGAAAAATCTGGGGACTAGAAAAAAAAAATGTTCCACTTTTATATATATATATATACATATACATAAAAACAAGTTTTAGAAAATATATTGTCTACGCTACGGATAAGACATACAACAATTTTTACAACGAAAAAAATTGACATTTTTTACTCTTGATTTATGTTTTTATTTACGTTGAAAAAGTAAAAAGGGAAGAGGGAACATGGCTCTTTAGCTATATCTGGCACACTGAAACCATACCTACGCTAACATCATTTTTAATCTCTGATAATATTTTGCCCACATTTACACTAAACAGTCAGGAAAGTAGTGAGGATGCTTAATCTTTTATTTTGAAACTTTATTTTAGTTATTAAAATTTCCTAAAGTTGGGGGACATAGAATGTACAAGTTTTTTGAAAATGACCCATATATTGCTACAAAGTCATTAGTGTACCAAATAAAATCAATGCCGAGTGTGTTTTAATATATTTCCTTTTTTTTAAGTTTTAGAAATATACTAACATGATTGCTAGAAATCTTAATATATGTCAAATAATGCACAGAATTTGATTCGCTGAAAATAAATAGCAACAAAATTATAAATAAATAGATTTTTTCCCTAATGTCTGTGAGACGGTCACGTTTACATATCTACAAAAAGTTGGAAATTGCAAGGGAAGCGTAGCAAATGAGGTGCGTTCGGCCGATAACGAAGTTTTAAAAATATTCACATCTTGCCGTTATAGCAGATAGTACTTCGAATACAATTTACTGGTATTTTCTGTGTGTGTGTGTGTGCTTCTGTAAATATACAGGAAGTAACTTTCATTACACCTCAGCAACGTATATCATACGCTATACTATCTGCTTTCTTTATGCAGGAAATAACTTGTAGCATTCCTCAGTAACGTATATGAATCTCATAAAATGCTAAATAGTCAATTACATTTAAAACGCGCACCAAAAATTGTTCTCCCTATACCATTATGTAATGGAATACTTTTGCGTGGCCTTGTAAATTAATAACAAATGCTTTTTGCACCACAGATTGTGCAAAATGTATATTATAATACGTACTTCATAGATTCATAACAATTTTATTGTGTTCGCATGAGTGTAACACCATTAAAATGCATTTTAAAGTTTTTTCCCCATTGACCGTAATGTAACGGAATACTTTTGATTGTCCCTGTAATTGATTTGTGCATCCGATTTTTATAAAATTTGAAAAGACTCAAAAAATTATTTAATAATTATATATTTTAAATTTCAAACGATTAAAATGCATTTGAATCTTTTTCCCCATTGACCGTAATGCAACGGAATACTTTTGATAGTCCCTGTAATTGATCTATGCATCCATGTTTTATAAAATTTGAAAAGACTCGATAAAATTATGCAACAATTATATATTTTAAATTTCAAACGATTAAAATGCACATGAAACTTTTTCCCCATTGACCGTAATGTAACGGAATACTTTTGTTTGTCTCTGTAATTGATCTATGCATTCGAATTTCATAAAATTTGAAATGACTCGACAAAATTATGTAATAATCATGTATTTTAAATTTCAAACTATTTAATTGGGTGGTTTTGCGTTGTTATATGCGGACGGACGGACTGAGCGACAAGTATAGGTGCTACGTATTTACATAATAACGAACGCACCTAAAAATGAACATGCATTTCCTCTTTTTAGGTAATTAATCCTTAACACTAGAATTACCGCGTTTCTTGTATACCTAGTAATACCGGGCTGGGTCACATTTGACCCATGGCTTTTAAAGACGCTATTCTTGTTTTATATGTAATATAAAGGCACACAATGATTACTGACGATGAATACAATGATTTTTAAATAATAATTAATACAATCTAGCATTTAGACTATTACGTAATATGAAATTTTGAGAATAAATACCACAAAGGAATTTTTTGTAGTTCTAATTTTAAAAAAAGCTTTGAGATTTCGATACCTTTTTAATAATATATGTACATATGCTTTATCGATTTAAATTTGTAATGATGTTCCTACAGATCAATTAGATATTTTAATACAATAAATTTAAATATATATACATTTTTTACTTACACTTTTACGTTTTATACAGTTTTGTGAATCTTGAATCAGATTTTTCAATCAATTCATACAAAATGCCATGGTCTTTTTTCTCTTTCTTTTTTTTGTTTGCATAATGCACAGAAAAAAAGATAATTTGCGGTAAGCAGTTTCCGCAAACAGTGTCAGCTTATTTGTCTTAGCATTGCTTTATGCGTTAAAATTTTTCATTCATTTGAAATTTCTTCGCTGGTAGATGGACTGATATCTTTATGTTCTATTGCAATGCTTTTATTTATAATTTTAACAAGAAGAATTTTTTACTTATATTAGAATCTGTTGTATCTTTAAAAACTACCTAAACATTTATAACCCCTAGATCTTGAATCAGATTTTCCATATTGAACATTGCGGCTCTACCATCCATATAGTTCGATGTTCCAAATCGCTTCAAAGAGTGATTTATTTTGTATCTTTCTCACTTGTTAGAATTATTTCGAAAAAGTGAATTCTTTGATTTTTAATTTTCTGCAAAATATTTACAATTTATTTGTGTTTCTTAATTTTTCCCACAGCATTTTTTTTTGGCTACTTTCATTCAGCTTGCTACTACATGTATTGGATTTGAACAATGAAAATTTATTGTCATTTTAAAAAAAAATTGTTTCGTCATTTATGTCAAGTTTGTCAGCATCCTCAGATGATGACAGTAGTAACTCCGTCACTAATTTTTTTCACTAAAGTAATTTAAGTCAATTCACGTTACAATTTAAAAATTTTCTATTTCAAGAAACCTCTGTAGTAGTGCCATTACTATCAAAGTGCGAAAGTCAAATGCCACAATTTTTTTTTCCATGTGGCTTAAGAGAGGCAAAATACTCTTTTTAGTTACTTTCTAAGGTATAACATAAAAAAACAACTGTTTGCAAAATCCTACAGTAGTTTGAAATACCATAAAAACTCCCACAATTTACCTTTCAAATGCATAACAGATATATGATCATGAACCCCCCCCCCCCCACGGCTGCTCCCTCTTTTGTAAAAAGTGAGTGTCGAACACATCCTTACACTATTCTTATCTTATTGAAAAATATACAGCTGAAATCCTTGTTGAAATAAATAAAAATTGCAATTATTTAGTTCGGGTCAGCGATGACCCAGAATGGTAATTCTAGGTATAAAGATGTGTATATAAAAAAGTTTTCGTCCGATTTCAACTAAATTCGTGCTAAGGCATTATAATAAGTATTTAGGAAAAGTCAAACAGTTTCAAAGTTTTACTTTGAAATCAACAGTGATAATAAAAAAAAGACCACGTCTTGGGTCACGGATGACCCGCCTCAATAATTCTAGTGTTAAGGACATTTATCTGGTGAAGAAGAAAAAAGTTGAATCGTGTGATATTCTATGTCCAAATTACTTATCTTTCTTGCTCTTCAAATTTGGAAATTCCAAAAATAAACATTTTTTTTAGCTACACTGTAAAATAAATCCGTTAAATTTCTTCAAAAACTGCTGGCAGCAAAGTTGCACAATATGGCAACATTGCTGCAGGCAGTTTATGTCGCAAATTTAAGGATTTCTTTTTTTTTAGTGTAGTAAATAGAAAGGTCAGGCATCCCTCTATAACTTCCACATTTATATATATTTTTTTCCCCACACGCACACATATATATTACTTTGAGACATTTTACCCTATGCAGGGCGTAGTTGCAATTTACCTCAACAAATTATGCATCTTTTTAATAAAATTTGCAATTGAAAATCTATGCCTAGGATCAATTTTTAAGGATATAGACTATGATTCAAAATTTATTACTCACCACGCATAAGACAAAAATAAACATTTGAACTTATTTTTTACATCATTATCCAAGGCTGGCGACTATTTTTTTATTCTATCATACCACAGTTTGTAAAAAAAGTGTTCTTTGTGGAATATTTTTCTTTAATATACCTTACTATATGCTACTGGAACAACGTAATTTAAAAAAATCCAGATTTTTTTTTTTACACTTAGTCAAAGGGTTGTTTGGTTTTCTTTATTAAATAGGAATGCAAGAGAAACTAATAATATTTCCTCCAATTGTAAATAATTGTACAAACGATCAGGAATTAAATATAATTGATAGAACATAATTAACATTAAGCTTTTCATTTTTGATTGATAAAGATGAAAGTTTATTATAGATTTTGTCATATTCACATGACACAATAACTATTCATTTCAAATGAAATGATTCTTCTAATTTCAAAACAATGTTTAATATATTTCCGTTTATACGTACAGCGTGGAACTCAAGTAAACGAAATTAACTTTTAAAGGAATTGATGCAGAAGATATTAGTTTTAGGTTTCTCAATAAATAAAAAGAAATAGTTAAAAGTGCAATTTTTATTTCACAATAATGTGAAACATTTCAAATGAAAGTTATTACAAGCTTTATAAATAACGTATTATTATCCTTCTACAATAATATAAAAAAAAACTAGCTTTAAAAGAAATGACTCTTGGAATGATGCTGATGTGTAAGATTTCCGGAAAGAACGCGTGGGAGTGCACCATTCCTTCCATGAGTCGAATAGACCAATAAGGAAAGCGCTTGGCCTATGCATCGCGAAGCGATTCCATGGGGTACTGGCGAGCGCAGCAAGCAGGGGTAGCCTACAACTTGTAATAGCGAAGCGATTACGCGGGGAATTGGAGGGCTTAGCGAGCAGGGGGGCGGAGCCCCCCTATAGTTTAAAAGAACTGTAACTGCTCATTCCAATTATGCATGTTTGGGCGCCGCACCCCACTTTGCCCACCCCCAAAGGGGAACTTTTTAAATATTTATCCACAGCACTGGTGTTGCATATCTTTAGAAAGGTCTGAAACTGCCTTTTCCTATTATGGATGTCTTGTGTGTCCCCCTCTGCTCTCCCCCCAGGGGAGCACATTTTTAATTTCTTTACAACACCAGTCTTGTGACACATCATTTGAAAGGTCTGCAACTGCTTATTCATATTATGGATGACTTGTGTGTCACCCCTCCGCTCCGCCCCCCCCCAGGAGGGGGCACATTATTAATTTCTTGACAACACCAGTCGTGTGACACATCATTTGAAAGGTCTGCAACTGCTTATTCATATTATGGATATCTTGTGTGTCATCCCTCACTCTGCCCACCCTCAGGGGGGCACATTTTTAATTTCTTTACAACACCAGTCGTGAGACACATCATTTGAAAGGTCTGCAACTGCTTATTCATACCATGGGGTATTGGCGTTTGCAGCAAGCAGGGGCATCCTACAACTTGGAATCGCGAAGCAAACACCCGGGGAGTTGGCGAGCGTAGCGAGCAGAGGGGCGGAGCCCTTCCAGTCATCCATAAAAAATTAGATTGCGAAGATTATGACTTACTAGCATGACTTATTAGCATTACTATCCATTTCATAGATAAAACTTTTCTTATAAACTACGTAGAAAAAACATCCTTTGAAATCGACATGTTTTATTTGCCAGATTTTTGTGTGGAATATCGTAAAACAAAGCAGTAGCAATAGAGGTATTTAAAAAAACAGTAATTTTACCAAATTCATTATAGATTTTCTCCAATTCTCATGGCACAATAGTTCACCATTTTAAATGAAATGATTTTTCTAATTACGAAACAAGATCAATCTTTATACATTTACGCAGAGAGCACGAATATAACTAAGTAATTAATGCAAAAAAAAATAGTTTTCGGCTTTCCAATAAATGAAAAGGAATATTTAAAAGTATAATTTTAAACCTTTGTTCAACAATAATTACCAAAAATTTCAAATTAAAGTAATTAAAAGCAATGGTAAAGAACATATTATTATCATCCATCGACGAAAGTGGATTGCAAGGCCTATGACAAAGCACTATTTTCCGTTTTATGCATAAAACTTTTCTTGTACAATACGTGAAAATATTATCCTTTGAATTCGACATGTTTCATTTGCCAGACTTTTGTGTGGAATATCCTATCTAAAACAAAATAGTAATGTACATTGATGCTGTATTTCAAATTTTAACGCTTAAAATTTTTTATTGTTGTGAATGTTCATTAATGTAAAGTTTTACCTCATTATTTATTCAAATACAAATAAAAGAAAATTGAGAATAGTTAATAAATTTTTGAACAAAGTAAATTCCCTTTATTATATAGAGAAAGAAACATTTAAAAATATAATTTTTAACCTTTATTCCACAATAATGAGCGGAAATATCCAATAAAAGTAATTATAAGCATTGATAAATAACGTATTATTATCATCTATCAATAAAATTGGATTGCAAAGACTATTACAAAGCATTATTTCCGTTTAATGAAGAAAACAATATTTATACACAGAGTAGAAAAATTGTGCTTTGAATTGGACCAGTTTAAACTGCCAGACTTTTGTGTGGAATATCTATATATTTAAAACACCTGGCTGTTTTTTTTTGGACATCAGCCCTGAGCTTTCTACTGTCCCGATTTTGAAAATTATTTTTTTTAAATGAAAGCTATTTATGTGTAGATGTGCCCATTCTGGCTAATTTTTAATTTATTTCAATTTTTATATTTTATTTTTAATTTTAAAAGCTTTTTCATGACATTTCTTCAAAACAGTGGCAATAGGTTAAGCTTTTCTCAAAATTTATTTTGTTTCATTATTTTCCACCAATCAGGAGATTGATCTCATCGGTGAATGTATAATCGCATTTCAAAAAAAATAAATAAAAATAAAAAAAAAATAAATAAAGGTTTTTGTTAAATTTAATCATAATAAAATGATTGCTCATAGTTATTCCCTGCAATACACAGACTATTCACTGAGTAATATTATTAAGTATTATGTAAGTAAAATAGCAGAAGATAAACTTTAATAAAATATACTATCTAAAGCGAAATTTTGTCGATGGAGAAAATGTCGTCATACAGAAACCAGATAAATTTGTTCCATGAATATAATATACACTGTTATAGCTGTGTCAGTGATGATGTCATATTCACTGACTTTAATTCCTGCATCTAAAAAAAGTGAACTTCTATTAATGTGAATGTCCATGGTGTGCTCAAATGAAAATATTTCTATAAACTGCGCCATTTCTATTTAATTATAATGAATATTTTATGAAAAACTAAAGAATTCTTATATAACTGCATAAATCACACTTTTATTTAAACAAAGATGAGTATTTCTGAAGGTGTAAATGATGTCATATTAGAAAAAAAAAGAATAAAACCTGTGATATGCCGGTATTACTATATTTCTATCTTACATAATATCAAAAAATAATTAAAATCATTTCATTGTATTAAGTTATTGTTTAAAATAAAAAAAATTGCATTTCAGCAACAAATACAAAAATTTTATTCTTTTTAATAACAGAGATATCGTTTTTTTTTTCTTTTTGTTGTTACCATAACAATAAAATTAATTTTTACAAGTTAATGGAGGATACAAACCAATAAATAAATTGAATTTATTGCAAGTGCTGTAAATGTGTAGTGGGTTGGTTAAGCAGTTTAGTAAGTCCCTGTTTCTAATTATAATTAAAATGTTTCATTGATATTATAATTATTGTACAGTTATCAAGCGATATTTAAACGAAGAAAAGATAAACTAAGCAGATATTTTTGAATTCGTCTTCTGGGGTATAATATTAACTTCCTAAATAATTTGGCATTTAAATAACACTTAAAGTTTAGAAACCGCATTAAAAAAAAGAATTGTAGCTGAAGTTAAGTCCAACATAGTAATTTATGAGTTGTTTTCCTTATTTTTTGTTATTTTCTGAAGTTTGTACATCTTCATCATGAAAAGCTATCTTATCCCTATTTTAAGAGGTAGCAATTGTTTATTTCGCTCAGTATTTTACTGTCTATATAAGATTGATATATATCATACCTAATATATATACTTTTCCGTCGAGTTTCGACGGGTGCAACTAGTCGTATTTAAAAGAAAATAATAATATATTTAAATTTTACTTCATTATTTAGAAAAATCAAGTAGTAGAAAATTAAGAATAGGTAATAACTTTTTGAATAAAGTAAATTTTCATTTTTATATAGAGAAAAATACTTAATTAGGTTGTATTAGAACAGAAGAAATCATCAAAGAGATTTTTTTTTCAGAAAGATACAATAATCATAGACATCATAAATATGTCTAGCGTGAAACAGAAACATATATTTTAGCGATAAACGGGAAAGTTCATTATAGATTTTGTCATATTCACATGCCACAATAACTCTTCATGCTAAATGAAATGATTCCTTTAATTACAAAACAAAGATCAGTCTTTATCCATTTATACATGGAGCTTGGAAATCAAATTAACGAAATACTTTTAAAAGCAATTAATGCAGTAGAATATGGTTTTGGTTTCCCAGAAAAAGAAAAGGTATTTTAAAAGTATAATTTTTTTTTCTTAGTTCCACAATAATGAGCAAAATTTCAAATGAAAATAATTATAAACATTGATAAATAACACATTATTGATAAATATATTGATAAATAACCGTTTTCATCCATCAATAAAAACGGATGCAAAGAATATGACAAAGTATTATTTTCCTTTAATCTATAAAACTATTCTTACATACAGCGTAGAAAAATTATCCTTTGAATTCAACTTGTTTTACCTGCTAGACTTTTGTGTGGAATACCGAAATTTAAAAAAAAACCAATTATATATTAATACAATTGTACTGAATTTCAAATAGCAGCTCTTAAATATTTAATTGTTATTCAAATCAAATAGAAAAAAAATTTGGAATAGTTAATAACTTTTTGGATGATGTAAATTTTCTTTTTTATATAGAAAGATTATTTAATTAGTTTGAAAAAAAAATCAGAAAAAAATGAATTTATCAAACAATTTTTTTTTCAGAAAAAGATAAAACTCGTAGACATTACAAATATGATTTTGCGTGAAACAGAAACAAAAATTTGATCGATAAACAGGAAAGTTCATTATAAATTTTGTTATATTCACATGTCACAATAATTCTCCATTTTAAATGAAATGGTTCTTCTAATTACAATACAAATTTACGTCTTCATACATTTATACATGGAGCGTGGAACTCAAATTAACGAAACTTACTTTTAAAAGCACTTGATGCAGGAGAAAATAGTTATAACTTTTCTAATAGCAAAAAAGAAATATTTAAAAGTGTAATTTTTAACCTTTGTTCCACAATAATGAGAAAAAATTTCAAATGAAAGTAATTATGATAATTGATAAATAACATATTATTATCATCCATCAACAAAAATGGATTGCAAAGACTATGACAACGCACTAATTTCCGCTTATTCTATAAAACTATTTTTATAAACAGCGTAGAAAAATTATCCTTTGCATTCGACATATTTTATTCTCCAGACTTTTGTGTGGAATATCGTATTTAAAACAGAATATATAATGTATTAGAGTATTGTGCTGATATTCAACTTTCAGTGCTTAAATGTTTTTTGTTGCTTAATGTTCATGATTTAAAGTTTTACCTCATTAATTATTAAAACCAAATAGAAGAAAAATGACAATACATAGCACTTTTTGTATAAAGTAAATTCTTTTTTTCGTAAAGAGAAAGAAATATTTAAAAGTGTAATTTTTAACCTTTGTTCCACTATAATGAGCAAAAATTCCAAATGAAAGTAATAATAAGAATTGATAAATAACGTATTATTATCATCCATCAACAAAAATGGATAGCAAAGACTATAACAATGCACTATTTTCCGTATATTCTATAAAACTATTCTTATAAACAGCGTAGAAAAATTATCCTTTGCATTCGACATATTTCTTCTTCCAAACTTTTGTATGGAATAACGTATTTAAAACAGAGTATGTAATGTATTGTACTATTGAGCTGATATTCAACTTTCAGCGCATGAATGTTTTATTGTTGCTTAATGTTCATTATTTAAAGTTTTAGCTCATTAATTATTGAAATAAAATAGAATAAAAATGAGAATATATAATAACTTTTTGAATAAAGCCAATTTTTTTTTTTCGTAAAGAGAAAGGAATATTTAAAAGTAATTTTTAACCTTTATTCCACAACAATGATAAAAAATATCCGATGAAAGTAACTATATGCATTTTTAAATAATATGTTATTATCATCCATCAACAAACATAAATTTCAAAGACTAAACTGTTAAAAATCTGCAGCATTTTATCCAGTCATTTGACCGTTTTCTGCAAAAAAAGTAAAACAACCGTCTTTTTACATTATTCTGAACTTATTATTACCAATGTTATGGTCAGAATAGAGTTAAATTACGGTTATGTTACTGGTTTTTCAGAAAACGGTGAAATGACGTACAAAATGCTGCAAGATTTTCAACAGTATATGACAAAGCATTATTTTCCTCTTAATCGATAAAACTATCCTTTTACACAGCGTAGAAAAAATACCCTTTGAATTTGACTCGTTTCATTTGCTAGACGTTTGTGTGGAACATCGTATTTAATACAGAATGTGTATGAATTGGTACAATTGTGCTAAAATTAATCGAATTACAGCACTTAAATGTTTTATTTTTGCTTAATGTTCATTCTTTAACGTTTTACCTTATTAATTATTCAAATCAAATGGAAGAAAATAAAAAAAAGAATAAATAACTTTTTGAATGAAGCAAATTTTCCTTTTTTATATGGAGAAAAATTACTAAACTAGGTTAGAATTGCACAGAAAAATGCATAATTCATCAAACAGGAACTTTATTTTCAGAAAAATATAACAACCATGGACTTAAATAAATAAGTTTTTACGAAAAACAATATCAAATATTTGATCGATAAACATGAAGGTTCATTATAGATTATTTTGTCATATACACATGACACAATAATTCTTCATTTTAAATGAAACTAGATGGAACCCGTCAAAACTTGACGGCACCGAAGAAAGAAAAAGGTATTTTCCAGCTATTAAAGGATTTTTTAACGACTAATCTTCAGCAAAAATTTCAATAAATAAAAGAACAACCTGCATTTTACATCCAGGCAAATGACCCGCAATTGGCCGAGTTACATTCAAACATGCTGTCATAGAATTAGAATCTCTCTCATTTGATAATTTTTCATTTACAAATACAACACCAATAAATTGTACGTAACATGAATAAATCATAAATTACTGTCATCACTCATTTCATACAAAATATACATACTTCACTTACTTCGCAGCAAAATAAGACTGAATTTATAGTTTGCCATTTAGCAACTATAACAATGATCCTCTCCGTGGTTAATTTGTTGTTACATTACCCACCTCATTCAACAAATAAACATTTGCATTTTCAACTACTTTTCTATTACCTTTTCATAAATCAAAAATACATGTAAATTTTACATATTAAAAAAAATTATGATAATATTTATTCTGGCTAGGTGAAGCCCGTCAAAACTTGACAGCAACAATATGAAAGAATCAAAGAAAAAAAAGTATTTTGCCACTATAAAAAAATTTTCAAAGAAAACTTTTTTTTTAAAGATTAATATTTATTAAAAATTTCAATATGTTTTTCCATTTACCAACGTAACACCAACATGACATGATCCCGGGTGCAGAATTGGTGCAACGCTGCGACACACGTCAGACTTGAAAATGTTTGCAGATTATTTTTCAACTGTTTAAGTTTTTTAAAAAAAATGCTAGAAATCATTTGCTATGTACCAAAGTTTGTCTAGGTACCATAAAAAACACAAATTCTGGCAAATAATCACAAAAATTAGAAAATTTCATCAAAATACTCCCCCCCCCCCCAAAAAAAAAAAAAAAAAAAAAAAAAACATTGCCCGGAAATTTTATAAATAGATGTGGGAAAATAAAACAGCAAATTTCGTCAACAGATTGCAAAAAACAACAAATTTCTTGAAAAGATCTCTAAAAAATTTGTCAAAAAACTGCAAAAAAAAAAAATTGTCTAGATATCCCAAATAAAACAAATTTCGCAAAAGTATTGCACAAAAATAAAAATTTTGCCAAAACGTCTAAAAAAATGGCAATTTTCATGAAATTTTTTTTTAAAAAAGGCAAATTTTGACAAAAAAAATCCCTAAAAAATGGCAAATTTGTAAACATATTATGAAAAAAAATTCAAAATATTGTGAGAAAACAAATTTCGACAAATGATTGTGAGTAAACAACAATTTTCGTCAAAGGATTGAAAAAAAAGCAAATTTTATCAAATAATCACAAAAAAGATAAATTTTGCAAAAAGATCTTCAATAAACGGCAAATTACATCGAAAAATCATGACAACACGACAACTGTCATCGAAAGAAATCGAGAAAAACGATAAACTTTGCCGAAAGACCTCAAGATGCCGAATTTCATCCAGTTATCATAAAAGATGTGAATTTCGCCCAAAGATCTCAAAAAGCACATAAAATTTATCCAGGTAATCGCAAAAAATGGTAAATTTAGCTAAAAATAGTGGAAAAAAACGACAAATTTCTAAAAAAAAATAACAAAGAACAATTTCACAAACAAAAATCACGAAAAAAGGATAAATTCGATAAAACAGCAAATTACATCGAAAGATAGTGAGAAAAAATGACAAATTTCACCGAAAATCCCCGAAAAAACAAATAATTTTATCCTGGTACCATAAAAGATGTGAATTTCGTCAAAAGATCTTGAAAATACTTTAAATTTGTCTAGGTACTTCAAAAAACGCAAATATTGGTAAACAGATTGTGAGAAAACAACACATTTTGTCAAAAGATGAAAAAGAGGCACATTTCAAGAAAAAATTGCAAAACAGGTAATTTTTTTCAAAGAAAAAAAAGCGAAAATATGATAAATTTCTGAAAATAACAAAAAAAAACGACAAATTTAACAAAAAAAGCATAAATTCGATAAAACGGCAAATTACATCGAAAGATAGCGAGAAAAAAAACGACAAATTTCACCGAAAATCCCTGAGAAAACAAATAAATTTGTCCTGGTACCATAAAAGATGTGAATTTCGTCAAAAGATCTTGAAAATACTTTAAATTTGTCTAGGTACTTCAAAAAACGCAAATATTGGTAAACAGATTGTGAGAAAACAACACATTTTGTCAAAAGATGAAAAAAAGAGGCACATTTCATCAAAAGATCGCAAAACAGGTAATTTTTGCAAAGAAAAAAAAGCGAAAATATGACAAATTTCTGAAAATAACGAAAAAAACGACAAATTTTAAAAAAAATCATGAAAAAAGCATAAATTTGATAAAACGGCAAATTACATCGAAAGATAGCGAGAAAAAAATGACAAATTTCACCGAAAATCCCTAAGAAAACAAATAATTTTTTCCTGGTACCAGAAAAAATGTGAATTTCGTCAAAAGATCTTGAAAAAATACTTTAAATTTGTCTAGGTACTTCAAAAAAACGCAAATATTGGTAAACAGATTGTGAGAAAACAACACATTTTGTCAAAAGATGAAAAAGAGGCACATTTCAAGAAAAAATTGCAAAACAGGTAATTTTTTTCAAAGAAAAAAAAGCGAAAATATGATAAATTTCTGAAAATAACAAAAAAAAAAACGACAAATTTAACAAAAAAAGCATAAATTCGATAAAACGGCAAATTACATCGAAAGATAGCAAGAAAAAAACGACAAATTTCACCGAAAATCCCTGAGAAAACAAATAAATTTGTCCTGGTACCATAAAAGATGTGAATTTCGTCAAAAGATCTTGAAAATACTTTAAATTTGTCTAGGTACTTCAAAAAACGCAAATATTGGTAAACAGATTGTGAGAAAACAACACATTTTGTCAAAAGATGAAAAAAAGAGGCACATTTCATCAAAAGATCGCAAAACAGGTAATTTTTGCAAAGAAAAAAAAGCGAAAATATGACAAATTTCTGAAAAAAACGACAAATTAAAAAAAAAAGCATGAAAAAAGCATAAATTTGATAAAACGGCAAATTACATCGAAAGATAGCGAGAAAAAAATGACAAATTTCACCGAAAATCCCTAAGAAAACAAATAATTTTTTCCTGGTACCAGAAAAGATGTGAATTTCGTCAAAAGATCTTGAAAAAATACTTTAAATTTGTCTAGGTACTTCAAAAAACGCAAATATTGGTAAACAGATTGTGAGAAAACAACACAGAGAGACTGCATTTTTGCTATCACTGTTTAATGCAATGCTATGATAATTATATTTTTTTTCTTTACTTATCTTATAATGATTGAAATACATTGGTTTTTTCACTTTACATAAGTTATTTTATTTCCAAGTGTTTATTTACGTTCTTGGCCGATAAAGCATTTTTTATATTGTAATTTTCAAATCATCTAGGTACCACAAAAAATGCAAATTTTGCCAAATAATCATAAAAAAAACCAGCAAGCAATGAATATGGTATATAAAGACTGCTTTATCATGATTGAAAGCTATGCAAAAAGAGGGATCTCTTCTGATAATTTTATTTTTCATTGTTGATTATAATGATCTTCATATTTCTGAAAAAACATTGTTGAGAGATCAAGATCAAGCGATTAAAAAAAAAATAGCAAATTTCATCAAAATATTCCCTCCTCCTTCTCCCCAAAAAAACTCAGCAAATTTTGTCACGGGAACACTTTTTAAAAAAAGTGTACTAAAAAAAAAGTGAAACATTAAAGAAATATTAATGATTTACAAAGCTGTTTATAACTGGGATTATTTTCATTTCATATGCAATTTTCTATTATTCGGCGAGACTATGATATGTAATGTAAATACTTCCTAAACGTTATGAATTTGCTCAAAAATGAAATTATAAGTGGGAAAAAAATCACCGTTTTTTGACATGAGTATTATAAGAAACTGAAGCAAAAAATAAATAGTGATTTGCGAATCTGTTTACATCCATGAAGTCAAACTATCCGTCGAAAATCGCACCATCAAAACACGAAACAAAAAACAATGTGATTTCCAGCCTTTTTTTTTTTACACATACTAATAAATAAATTTGAAAATTACAATATAGAAAATGATTTATCGGCCAAGAACGTAAATAAACACTTTAATCATTAACTTATTGAATGTTTCAATTTCATATGAAACATCTCTACAATTAAGCCTAAGATTGCCGGCAATAACATTGCAAAAAAAGAATACAGATGGAAATAAATTAATTAACTTACGTAAAGTGAAAAAAACAATGTATTCCAATCATTATAAGATTAGTAAAGTTAAAAAATTAATTATTATAGCATTGCATTAAACAGTGTCAGCGTTCTTATCCCATATTTACAAACGCGCTTTGCAAATGCTCTTACAGACAGTAACTACTCTCCTCCGATTAACCAATAGGAGGAGACTCTCAGAGACCGGCGCAAATATCGATGCGTAGAGACGAAAAAAAAAACTATGCTGACTTTTTCTGCCTTTCGTTTTAATATATAGATAATAAATGCACATGGGGCAAACCTCTCTTTTGAAATTCAACTGTATATAAGTATGTTTGTACTTCGCCAAATATTTTTTTTCCATTTATCAAATTCAAAAGTTGTTTAATTTTTGAATGAAAAACACGAACTGTAACATCTGGTCTGTTATTAGCAGTTTCAAAAGGATGTATGCTGTTAGTTATTTCTGGCCATAAAGGGTTACATGTAAATGTTAAGAAAATATCAGGCTTGCCAAATTTTCTGACCATTGCCATGGCATCCTGATAGTTTTGAATCATATTTCGTGGACTACCAGTAAAAGAAGAAGGTAAAATAACAATCCGCCCCGCCCTTAAGTTTTCTTTATCAGCACGTGCAAACAGAGCATCTGCAAGACCAGCGTATGTGTCTACTCTCAATTTTGCCTGTTGACTACGGATAAATTTTAATCTGTCACCTTCAATGCGACAGTAATAATCAACTATCAATTGCTGAGTTAATTTGCCAGCATTAATTATCGGATTGAAATCTCCCTTAGGCGGACACCCTCGAATCATAAGTCTATACGATACATATTCTCTCATGGAAATATTTTGGCGAACTTTAGTTTTCCTCTCTCCCCCCGCTGACATTGAAATATGCCAACCTGGTTCACCGCAAGGCCAAATCAGTACATATGACATTGGATCACAATGCATACTATCAAAATCTAGAGTTTTCAGTCCACCATCTTTAGAATAAACATTTATGTACCTATGAGATGGTGGAGCTCCATCATTAGATTCAAAAACAGCTGCAACCTCTGAGCATGTTGGTTCGTTGTAACGGCGAGGATCTGATAGCGGTTTATGATAAAAGCGCATAACAAAATCGACTGGCACTCTGTTTTCTTTTAAAGCTAAATCACGTTCCTCAGATATTTTTTGATGCATCGTTTTATAGCACTTAACATATGGATTACATTTAATTAAATTAAGGTTTATTAAATTGAGAATGTCCTCTCTAATAGAACTATTCTCAGGCTTTTCTAATCTAATTTCGTTTGCTTCGGAAAAATCTAAAATGTATAATTGACCATAAGAAGCATGGGTCGAATTATCTGGATACAAAGGGGAAATTTTGTGGTGTACTGAACCAAGAATTTTGAAACAATAAGGACCGTAACAGGAGGTAACTTTATATGGGCACCAAATGACACAAAGGATAAAGCATTATTATATTGCCTAATATTTTGCCTAAAATTTTTGGACATGTCACTATTTCCGGTGAATAGATCTTTTATGTCATCAATAATTTGAAATTTGGGCAGTTTGAACTTTTTGTTAGAACAACACAAATTAAATGAGCCGTTTGAATTCTTTTCTGATGAAAAATACAATGCATTACAATAAGTACATGTGTTGTCTAAATTACCTAAGTTGGACGGAGATAAATTTGAAATGTTGTCAGAAACAGCGCACCTATACTGAATTTTATATGGCTTTAAAATTGACTCTGCCTTTTTCCTATTAGCATAACATTTTTTATTAAGCTCCTTCCTTTTCAGTTTTTTGGAAGGAGATGACTCAACCAGTTTTCGTTTTTTGTCCTTTTTTAATAATACCGCATAGTGACCTTCATGTCCATTTCCATCGTACAATAAATTTACTTCTATTTTGCCTCTAGCATTTACACCCAAATTTATGACATTACCGTTTTGGGAATTAAAAATTGTGACAAAAATATTAAAAATTGCAGTTGCGGCTTGTAATTCTAAGTGCCCACCATACGTACGGTTTTTTGACATAATTGTAATGTAATCCTCAACCTGATTAATAACAACGCCGTAAGAAAGATCACCAACAATAAACGGATGATAAATATCCCAATTGTCAACAACGTGTTTTACAATGGCATGGCGAACGCGAGGGTGATTATCTTCTGTATTATACAGGAACACAGACAGCGCTCTGAATAAGCAATTGCCGTCCGGTTCAATTTCGCGACGATTGTAAGACGATAAATCCATAACTACACAAAAATGGACACAGAAAATAAATCAATAAGGATAAATAACTTACTATTACAGGACAGGCAGTAACACCGTGAGAACGTACGCGGCATATAACGTGAGAGATTGTTTATCTGTATTTAGGGATCCGAAATCCTCCGCAAACGCGGAACTCTCATTGGAGCACAGCGTCCAGCGCTCCAACTCCCGACAAAGCGCATGCGCTCTAACGATGATACATGGAGTAAAAGTTGACACTCCGTGCAATAATGTGATTGTGTTTCTCTCTCTTTACGGTGAATCGTTCTCGTGAATGAATCACCTGGTACTCACCGGAAAGCTTGCTCGCGCATGCGTAGAGACGCAATTAAACCACGATTACTTTTTCTGCCTTTCGTTTTAATATATAGATGATTCTTCTAATTACAAAAAAAAAGTTCAGACTTTATCCATTTGTTATATGCAGCATAGAACTCAAATTAACGAAACTAACTTTAAAAGCAATTCATGAAGGATAAAATAGCGATAACTTTCCTAATTACAGAAAAGAAATATTTAAAAATGTAATTTTTAACCTTTGTTCCACAACAATGAGCAAAAATTTCAAATGAAAGTAATTATAAGCATTGATAAATAACATATTATTATCATCCATCAACGAAAATTAATTGCAAGGAATATGACAAAGCATTATTTTCCGTTTTATCCATAAAACTGTACTTGAACAATACTTAGAAATATTATCCTTCCAATTCCGCATGTTTCATTTGCCAGACTTTTGTGTGGAATATCGTATTTATAACAAAACAGTAATATATTAGTAGATTTGTGCTGTATTTCAAACTTCAGCGCTTAAAATTTTTTATTGTTGTATAATGATTATTTTTTAAATTTTTACCTCATTATTTATTCAAATCAAATAAAAGAAAACGGAGAATAGTTGTAACTTTTTCCATAAAGTAAATTCATTTTTCATATAGAGAAAGAAATATTTAAAGGTGTAATTTTCAACCTTTATTCCACAATAATGAGCAAAAACTTCAAATGAAACTAAATATAAGCATTGATAAATAACGCATTATTATCATTCATCGACAAAAATTGATTTCAAAGACTATGTCAAAGTATTTTTTCCGCTTAATCTATAAAACAATTCATGTATACTACGTAAAAAATTGTCCTTTAAATTCGATTTGTTTCATCTGCCAGACTTTTGTCTAGAATATCGTATTTAAAATATAATATGTAATGCATTACTCTCTTAAAAAGTCAGCCACAAAATAGATCAAGTTGAGCTGAAATCAACTCATCTCAATGTTGAAAGGCAGCTTCTCAAAAAAGAGTTGAAATAACTCGAGTTTTAACCAATTTAAATGAAGTTGAGCTATTTAAATAGCCAATTTAGATCAAGAAGATTTAATCGTTTGAAAAACAACTCTTTTATGACCGAAAAAAGTACAGCTCTTTCATGAGAAGCCAAATTAGCTCTTTCGTTTTAAGAGTGTAGTGCAATTGTACTGAATCACAAACTGCAGCGCTTAAATATTTTATTGTTGCTTAATGTGCTTTATTTACAGTTTTACACCTTTAATTATTAAAAAAATAGAAAAAAAATGAGAATAGTTTACATCTTTTCAAATAAAGAAATTTTTTTCATGCAGAAAAAGTTTACTTAATTATGTTGAAATTTCACAGAAATACGTTAATTTATCAACAGAAATATTTTTTCAGAAAAATATAATATTTATTGACTTTTCTAAGTCTGTTTTTTCACAAACAGAAAAAATATCCTCAAATGTAATTTCTAAACTTAAATTATTACTTATTTTAATTTTTAAAAAAATCGTGTTTCTTTAAATTTCTATGATCATCTCATTCAAACACTAAATGTACTTTAAATTACTGAATTCTTTAATTATTTATCTTAATTTAGATTGTTTAGATAATATAAATAAAACTAAGTATAAAATTGATTTAACACATTCGCTGCCACAAAAAATCATCTTTCTAATCTCAGAAGCCGGATTACAAAGCAGTATTTCCTTAAATTTTAATCGTTTGTCATCGTATTAAAAAACAGAAAATATTCGTACTGGAGTCGTGAAAATACTCTAATTGAATAATTAATCTGATTGAATTTTAGAATAATAATAATAATAAAAACTGTTGAGAACAATGAAGGATCCTGAGCATCTTAAGTGGTGCTCCGGATTCTTGACGATCCAGAGCGTCGCCAGCATACTAAGAAATGCCGGTCAGACGCACCAGCGCGACGGTGGCAGCGAACGGGTTAACGTAACCTTTACCTGTACTAAAACAACATAATGTACATTTTATATTTAATAAAAACAATAAAAGATATTCAATCTTATTACACCAAAATGATAAATTTAGAATTTCAGCTGCAAGCAATGGTTAATTAATATTCTTCTCAAGTGCTCCGCCAACAAGCGCAAAACGTTTTGATGCAGTTACAGATTCATTTTTTAACAGAAAGATACAAAATTCGAAGGACTGATTATGAAAGCGATTTCGAATCGAATTTATTTTTCATTTTATGGTAATTAAATTAGCTATCGAATTATAAGCGGTTTCGTTCACGTGATTTCGCGTTTTTCTTCCGTGATATGACAACTTTTTTCTGATTTCGCCAGAAAATACTGTTCAAAACGCCAATCTTGACTGCTTATTCTAAGTATTTTTTTGCGTTGGATTTATAAAAAAAAGGAAAAATGAGTGCGATTATATAATTTCTGAACAAGACTATCTGCTAGTTTCATACATTTTCCGAACAAAAATAAATGAAAACTCATGTCTCAAAGTTGCCCTTTTAATTTAACAACGCCATTATTACTATTATTATTATTATTATTATTATTATTAGTTTAATTCTTCTTAAATGCTATTCCTCAATGAATTTTAAATCTTTAAACTTTGTAGCAATGAATGTCTAAATCGGATTGCGTATCCGAAATGGTTTTTCTTAAAATAAAAAGATTATAGATAATGTACTTCGTTGTATTTTTGTCATTAAAGCTGCACCTTTACTAATATGGCTTTAAAGCAATAAAATCTATTTTAATTAAAAATCATTTGTTAATGAACTAGATGTAATTAAATTCCATTTTACATTCTCGAAATGAAAAATAATTTTGCAAAAAATAATCTGTAATATATTCTTGCTTAACAAAGTGAAAAGCAGAAAACTCTCCGATTGAAACCTATTTTAACCAATATTATTGTGTATTTCATTTAGTTGAAACATGTGCAATGTGCATTCTACATTGTGCAATTATTATGTACAATTTATTTACTAGAATACATTTTTAAAGAATTAATCCTCTAATAATATATATAATAGATAAACCATTTTAAACTTTGAAAAATATATTTAGTCAATGTTTCTTAAACACAAAACATGCATAGTATATAAAAAGTAATAATAACTCACAGCGAAAATGAATGTATTATAAGAAAAAAAAAATTGTAAAGGTTATACATGTCAATACATATACAATTGTAACACTACAATGACTTACATTTTAAATGAAATCATGGAAGTGAGAGAAAATATTTAACAATAAACGTCTTAAACTATTCTAAAAATGTTTATCTTTATTTAAAGAATTATTCAAAATAAAGTTATGTTATTTATTCAAGCATGAAAATAAGTATATTAACTCGATGAAAACATATACAAGTTGTATTTTTGCACTGTGTATTAAAAATAGCTAAATTATTCCAGACAAATTTCAAAACAGTAAAAAAAATTCAGAACATAAATACTAATAATTTTTTCAAAAAAAAACATTTTTTAGAAATACTTATCTAAAAAAGGATAAATGAATTTGGATGGCGCTTAAAAGATAAGAACATTTTATATTAACAAACATTTTTAATTTTACCCCTTGATGAATATCGGTTTAAGAACTATTGCGCGGTATTGTTATTTTCAGACCCACACTTAATTTGTGTTGCTTGTATAAAAATATTTACACATTTTTTTTTCTTTTTCGAATATTTTTATGTTCGAAATTACCTCAATTTATGAAAAGTTTTATTTGTGGAATATTTCCGTTTAGCGTATCGTATTATACGCAGCTGGCAGAGATTAAATTTGAAGAAAAAATTTACGTCATCAAATTGTCATTTGACCGGTTAATTGTTTTTCCCTGTTCAATAATAACTATAGAACAGGAAAAGACAGTTAACAAAATAAATAATGAAAATATTATTTTTTAAAATAAAAACAAATAAACTGACAATCTGAAATTTAAAAATAACGGTTGACATATATTTTACATCAACGTATTCATCTTTGATTTATAAACAAATATGCTCATTATAGGTTTTGTCATATTGTCATGGCATAACGAATCTCCATTTTAAATAATGTTATTTTTCTAATTGCAAAATAAAATACGGTCTTTATCTGTTCTTCCATATTTCCCAGAACTTAATTAAACGAAAATATATTTCATAAGCATTTGATGAACTAGAAAACAGTTCTGTGTTTTCCAATAAAAGAAAAATAATATTTAAAAGGTGAATTTTAATTCTTTATTTGACAACAGTGTGCAAAAGTTTGAAATGAAAGTAGTTATAAGCATTGATAAATAGCGTATTATTATCATCTGTCAACAATAATGCATTTCAAAGACTAAGACAAAGCATTATTTTTACAATTAATACGTAAGATTATTCCTATACAATTCATAGGAAAATTATCGTTTGAATTTATCTTGGTTTTTCTGTAAGATATTTGGTTGGAATGCGGTATTTAAAGAAAAGTATAATGCACTATTCTCATTGGGCTGGATTTCAAATTCCAGCGCTTGAATATTTTATTCTTGTTTAAAGTCGGTCCTTGAATGCTTAAACCATTAATTATTGAAAGCATATAGCATATCATTTTTTAAATAATGTAAATTTCCTTCTTCTATAGAAAAAAATTACTTCTTTAACTTGGACTTGCAGTGAATATAAATGTAAAATCATTGACAAATTAAACTTACAGTATGAGTAAATTACGTAAAAAGATGACAAAAAAGTATTATAAAAGGTAAAAAATTACTTTAATCTTTAGTACTTTAAACGGTAAACGCAGCCGTTGTCAGAAAAATAAAAACACGTAAATAATATGAATATGTTTCAAATGCGGATTAAAATAATTTAAGACCTTCTTAAATATTTTTTGTCGTTTTCTTAAATAATTTACAGATACTTTAACTTTAAGTTTACCTTTTTAAAGAAGAATTTAGCTTTCTACTTATCTATTTCCTAATATAGAATCGTTGAGCTTTTCATAAAAATAAAATAATCCTAGGTTTTTTTTAAACATGTTTTAAGAAAACAAGGAATAAATATATCGTTAACTAATTTTTTTTTATATTTAATTACTTTGCATTTTTTTTAAAATTCAGAAACATGTGTGTTACTTGAAACTTTTCGATTATTCACATTAAAACTCAAGACATACTTTAGCTAAAATAATTATTTAATTACTTCATAATTTACTTCATTTTTATAATATAATTAATGATTATTATAAAAAGAATTGAATGTGAAGCTTTCTCTATTAAAAATAGCTCAAAATAATTTATATATTGTATTTAATATATATATATGTTCGTAGAATAATTAACTTTTTAAAAAGTTTGTTTCAACTTTTTCCACAGCACTGAGCAAAAGTTTGAAATGAAAGTAATTATAAGCATTGATAAATAGCGTATTATTATTATCCATCAACAAAAATGCATTTAAAAGACTAAGACAAAGCATTATTTTTACGTTTAATCCATAAATCTATACTTATATAATTCACAGAAAAATTAACATTTGAATTTGAAATGGTTTTTCTGTCAGATATTTGTGTGGAATATAGTATTTAAAGAAAGTTATAATGTACTATTTCTGTCGTGCTGGATTTCAAGTAGCAACACATAAATATTTTATTTTTGCTTGAAGTTGATCATTTAATGTTTTAACTCGTTAATTATTGAAATTATAAGGAAAATAAATGTGAATAGCTACCTATTTTTTAAATAATGTATATTTCTTTTTTCTATAGAAAAAAATACTTCATTAGGTTGAAACTGAAGAAAATATAAAGAAAATACGGTGTTATGAATACACCTCCATCCTAAATTAAGACCAGTAGCGCATATGGTATATTCACTTCTACAACCGATTTAAAAAAAATATCTTCAATAAATAAATAAATAAATACATAAACATACAATCTTGAAAATAAAATATAAACATTGTCATAGAATGTACATTAGTGTTTTCCTTTTTAATTTATAAATGTAGAAGTTCATTATTGATTTTGTCATATTCATATGGTATAATTCTACATGCAAAACAAAATACAGTCTTTATCTATTTCTCCAAGTTTTCAAGAAGTCAATTAACTGAAAATAACTTTTATAATCAATTGATCTACGAGAAAATAGTGTTGTCGTTTAAAAGAAAAGAAAAAACATTTAAAAGGAGAATTTTAATCCTTTGTTCCACAACAGTGAACAAAAGTTTGATATAAAAGTAATTATAAGCATTCATAAATAGCGTATTATTATCATCAATGAACAAAAATGCAGTTCAAACACTAAGAGAAAGCATTATTTTTACGTTTAATCCATAAGCGTATTCCTATGCAATTCGTAGAAAAATTATCGATTGAATTGTGCAGGGTTTTTCTGTCAAAATTTTGTGTGGAATATAGTATTTAAAGAACTTTATAATGTATTAGTTCAATTGTGCTGAATTTCAAATAGCAGCACTTAAATGTTTTATAGTTGCTTCATTATTTAGTTCATTATTTAAAATGTTATCTCAATAATCATTCAAAACAAATAGGAGAAGGATTAGAATAGTTAATAACTCTTTAAATAAAATAAATTATTCTTTTTACATAAAGAAAGGTTACTTAATTAGGCTGGAATTGCAATTAATAAAAAAATCCGAAATTATGTATAAAGATAGGAATATAATTTAGACCAAGTCTTTCCTTTTTTAATCATAAACATGAAATTTCATTAGAATATGTCATATTCACATGACACAATAATTTTTCATTTTAAATGAAATGATTTTTTAGCTCACAGGCTATCATAGCCTGAGAACTTATGTGCCCGTCCGTTCTGTATATATGTGCGTTCGTGCGTAACGCGATAACTCATGATTAAAATATCGAATCCACTTGAAATTCTGTAGATAGGTATATCCTGATAAGGCGCTTCCCTGATTAGTTTTTCGAGTTCATTCGATATGTATAAGAGGGGGAACGGGGGGCTCATGCCCCTCCCCTAAATGGATATAAATGGGTTTTTCATGCAGAATTAACAGTTTTTGTCCAAAATTTAGATATAGGATCATTCTGATGAGGCGATTCCGTGACTCTTATTATGTGTTCATTGAATAAGTATAAACAGGGGGAACGGGGGGGCTCATGTCCCCCCCCCTTAATTACAAAACATGCAGAATTAACAGTTTTCGTTCAAAATTTAGATATAGGATCATTCGGATGAGGCGATACCGTGGCTGTTATTAGGTGTTCATTGAATAAGTAAAAACAGGGGGAACGGAGGGCTCATGCCCCTCCCCTTAAGGGGACTCGGCACCTCAAACTAAAAATAATTTGCTATCCACTTTAAGCAAATATTTTTTGCTTATTATGAAATGTATACTAAATACAAATACTTTAATTTAAAAAAAGCAGAAAAAACAACATAATTTTTTTTAATTTAAAAAAAGTTAAAAATTTTCAACTAATTTTAAAATGTTACTACTATTTTAATTTTCAAGATTTTGACTTGGTTTTTTTATATCATATCAATAGTAATATAGTGAATAAGTGTAAGGATTGGATTTTGTTTAAACTTATAAGTTTCTGAAAAAAAAATTAAAACCAAAATCTTACATGAAAACGTGGAATAAAACATGATTTATCACATATATGAATTTTTTTATAAAAATGTATTTAACATATTGCAAATCCGATCCTTACAACTCTTACATATGATATAATGTTCACTTAAAAAAGAAATCAAACAATTTCATGCATATTTGACAAAGCCTTAGCAATTTGAAGATATTAAAAATACGAAAAGACACGAACTGAGATAATTAACTTTAAAGATTTCATTAGCTTGTAACTTTTTAAAATATGATCATAACTCTTCCATATTTTTTATGTATGCTTACTTATTCATATAATATTAAATAAAACTATTTAGTAGCATAAATATGACTATTTATTTATGAGTAAACCACTAATTAATAAGTGCAATAAAAAATTAAATTTCTGAAAAACTGAAAATTTTGAAATTGTTGTAAAAATACAATGTAATAAATATATTAATTTAGTGAAAAAACTCTTTCTTAAGTAGAATACAATCTGAATAATATCAATATAATTCATAAATCGCATGAAAAAGGTTTTAAACAGATAATTACCTAAATAACGATAAAACTTTTCGAAAAAAAAATATATATACACATATATCTAAAATATTAGAAACATCCTGAACCATATGTAAGACCTTCTTTTTTCTTTGTTATCATATTTCTTTTAAATATAGCTTTTTTTATTGATTGTCTCATAAGTTTGTACTTAATATTGTTTCTTCTGAGTCTAAACTTATTTTTTCTCATTTCAAGTACTTTACCCAAACGTTGCGTAACACTTCCACAATAAATGCCCAATGATTTCTGAATATTTGCAATAGTGTAGCATAAACCTTTGTTATATTCACAAACTGCCTCCATAACAGAACGTTGGACTCTTTTTTTTGTAGACAAAAACATCTTTAGGTCATTTAGACCTATTTATCATGTTATGTAAACTCTCATTGGCATTTTGAGTTTTACATTGGGTGTATCTTTCGAGAAGTTCTTTTGATGCTAACCTTTGGTATACTGGCATAATATGTGTCAAATATTTTTCATCAACTGGTGTGTTAATATTTAATTTGTGAGATCCTGGTATCTCACCTTTAGCTTTCGCTGCTTGGTAGAAACACCATGAATTCTCACCAGGTGTATATTTTGAATGCTGGGGTTCTTTGTCGATGGAAATACTATGATAAAGAGTAGCATAAATATCATTTTTCATAGCATTCGCATTACCCTTATTCCTTAAAATTGCCCTCTGGTAGTATACAGTGAGTTTTTTTATGGTACTTTCTTTCAAGCTACTATAACTTTTTCCACCTAAGGTAACACCACGAGCTTTCCATTCCTTCACTGCATTTCTTAATCCTGTGCCTAATCTTTTGCTCACATGGTTCACACACTCTTCTTTTTTTAATATGACATCTTTTCCGTATATCTGCTTTTCAGATAAATAATTAAAAGTTTTGCCATCCCCATCAGACAGCAAAGTTGTGTATCGAAATCCATAGCTCACTGATCGCTTCCACAATGTCAATGCTGCTTCCATTTCCATCGAAGCTGAAGATCCAGTGTGATTTAATTCACAAGCAGATTTATGGCCTTTGTGCCAAATCTCAAACTCAGCAGTTTGCTCTCCAAGTTCTTTTTTTTTGTGTTATTACAAACTCGGCATACTTTACTCATAACCTCAAAGTCTATAACATATCCTGTTAAAATATCAATCACACAACTTACTCCTAATAAAGATGTATGCCCTCGAGTAAGCCATGTGCCATCAAAAGAAACAGCTATGTCACAGATTTCACTTTTTGTTGAAAATATGGATTTATTTTTATCTTTTATCTCCTTGTGTACATCCGCTAACATATTTCTTGTGGCAACTAATTGTGCATCATATAACTTCTGTATACATCTTGAATATGTTGAAGAAGAAAATGGATCCATATTCATTATTAAACAAAATTTTTCGATAGCAGAATATCCCTTACCAATATGAGAAATGGCTTGAGTAATTCGAAGATTTATGTCAGCATGATTGCTCGATGAACTTACAGAAGTACTAACGGAAGAATTTTCTGCATTGCAGATACTACAAAATAGTTTTAAATTCGTTGAAAAACCATTTTTACCACAAGAATTCAAAACCAAACTTTGATTTTCACACGTAGAACATTTTACTTTTGCAAATAATTTTTGTAATTGTTCAAAGTCAACAAAAATTTATTTAGTTTTGACATCACTTTCATAATTTTTTATACACGAAAGATTGTTTATTCTGGGTGAATTACTTGAAACGTTAGTAATATTAGAAGTAATAGAGTTCATACTTCGATTTTCACACCATCGTTTTTTATTCATAGAATCTGCTTTCAACGACTTTCTATTTCTTCGTGGCATATTTTACAAAAAGAATTAGCAGAAATACTCTTCAAACCTGTATTTATAGATTTAAGTATCTTTTAGTCTTGGATAATAACGTTTTTTATGACAAAACTTAGAAATTTGACAGAAAAGGAACAATCAAACGGCTAATAACTAATCAAAACAAACAACTGTTATCGGTTACAGTTATTCAAACAGGAAGCACATATTCATCTTTTCATTTCCCATCACTTTTTAAAACATAGAGTTGAAACAAGAGACAATGCAAGCTGAAATCAGCTGTGAGTGAAAATGTAAACACTGAAGTGGGTGTGGCGTTAGGAGGGCACGTGTAAGACAGATGTTGGATAAAACAGCTGTAGAGGGCGTTCTAATAGGAATATAGCTCTGAAATTTTCTCAGAATGTACTTTAAGGTATGGGGATAGTTTTATTATAAAAATCTCAAAATAGGTATTTTCGTCAAAATTCGATGTTTTTGAGGTGCTGAGTCCCCTTAATTGATATAAAAGGGTTTTTCATGCAGAATTAACAGTTTTTGTCCAAAATTTAGATATAGGATCATTCTGATGAGGCGATTCCGTGACTGTTATTATGTGTTCATTGAATAAGTATAAACTGGGGGAACGGGGGACTCATGCCCCCCCTTAATTGATATAAACGGGATTTTCATGCAGAATTAACAGTTTTCGTTCAAAATTGAGATATAGGATCATTCGGATGAGGCGATACCGTGGCTGTTATTAGGTGTTCATTGAATGAGTATAAACAGGGGGAACGGGGGTTCTAATGCCCCTCCCCTTAACTTGCATAAATGGATTTTTCAATCAGAATTGTCAGATTTCGTTCAAATCTCTGAATAGTTTTGGAAGTTTAATGGTTAAGTATAAAAGAGGAAAGTAATTCATCTTAAAATAAATAAATGCTGAATGGGTTTTTATTAAGAATTATCCGATTTGCTCTGAATTTTGGATATAGATTTTTTAATTGATAAAGCATGTACTTGATAGTTTAGGAAGTTCAATGATTAAGTATAAAAAGGAGAAAGGGGAGAGCTGTTTCCCCTAATTAATTTTTTTTTTCGAACGGAATTAACGAAAATACAAGGCTGTAATGTACAATTAGTATGCGTAGCCTGTGAGATCAATGTCATCAGTTTAACTGGGCAATATTCTTTTTATCTTATTACAAAACAAAAGTCTTCAACCTTTTATACATACAGCGAAAACTCAAATAAACGAAACTAACTTTTAAAAGTATTTGATCCAGGAGAAAATAGTTGTAAATTTTTCAATAATAAAGAAGAAAAGTGTAAAAGTGTAATTTTTAGCCTTTTTGCACAATAATGAGCAAAAATTTCAAATAAGTTTAATTATAAGTATTGATAAATAACGTATTATTGTCACCCATAAAAAAAATATGTATTGCAAAGAATATGACAAAGCATTATTTTCCATTTAATTCATAGAACTATTTTCAAATAAAAAATATCCATTCAATTCGATATGTTTCAACTTTCAGACATTTGTGTGGAATTTCATATTTTAAATAAAATGGTACTGTATTAGTGCAATTGTGCTCGATTAAAAATTTCAGCGCTTAAATATTTTATTGTTCCTTAATGTTTTAATCCATTAATTATTAAAATCATATAGAAAATAAAAGTGAATAGTTAACTATTTTTTATATATTGTAAATTTCCCATTTCTAAAGAAAAAAAATATATTTATTTAGATTGTGCTTACAGTGAACATAAATGTAAACTCATTGAGATTTTTCAGAAAAATATAATAGTCCTTTGGTTTCCTTAAACATATTTTAAGTAATTACTGAATAAATATCTTTATTTTTTTTCTAAATTTAGCTACTTTGTGTTTTTTTTAAATTGAGTAAAATGTATGTTACATCAAACTTCTGGGCTCCTCACATTAAAACTCTAAACATACTTCAGTTTCATGATTCTTAAATTACTTATTATAATTCAATTCTTTTCTCTAATATAATTAACGCTAATTAAAAAACTGCTGTAACATGAATTTTTCATTTATTAAAAAAAAAAACTCAAAATAGTTTGTATCGATTACATATATATTTATTAGTAATTATTCTTCAAAAAAGTTCGTTTCAACAATATATTTAACGCTAATTATAAGAAATTATTTTACACTACTATTAAACATTTCCCCCCTCTCTCTCAAAAAACAAACAAAACAAAATATTATTCATAATTTTTACATTTTAATTTTAAACAGAAATGCGGAAAATATTCAAACTTATTATATCAAAATGTTAAATTTAGAACTTCTACTTTTCGACAATGCATGATTAAGAAAGTTCTTTCTTTATTATTCTTTAATCTTACTCTTCAAAGCATTTAAAATTGTTAAACTTTTTTGTAATGAATCCCTATATCGGATTACGTATCCGAAAAGATTTTTTTCATAAAATAAAACTATTATAAAAAAATTGTATTTTTATCATTAGAGCGTCAAATTTATTAGCATAAAAAAGCAATAAAATATATTTTAATATAAAATCATTCGTTAATTAATTAAATGTATGCACTTAACGTAAATATTTTCTCTCTCTCTCTAAAAGAAGAGCACATAATTGACGTTATTTACATTTTAATTTGAAACAATATTACGGAATATATTCAATCTTATTATAGCAAAATGTTAAATTTAGAGCTTCTACTTTTGGGCAATACAGGATTAACAAAGATTTTTTTCTTCATCATTAAAATGCTGAATCATTATAAATTACGTACATTAGAATAAAATGCTAAAATCATTGAAATGAACGTCTAAATCGTATTACGTATCCGAAAGGAAATTTTCTACAAATAAAACTATTAGAAAAAATATTTTTTGTTGTATTTTTATCATTAGAGTGCCAAATTTAATAATATCGAAGAAAGGCAATAATTTTTGTATAGGGAAGTTTTGTTAATTAACTAAACATTGCACATTCTCGTTTTGAAATATACTTTTAAAAAATAATTTTCAATGTATTTTTACTAAAAAAAGTAAAAAACAGAAAACATGTTCTTGAGTTTTAAGCATGTGAATATTATTTAATAATTGTCAAGATCATTTTTTATCTAATTTTATGATCATAATAAATCTTTAGCCTGTATTTTGTAATTAATGACCAATCGTGGTTTAGCATTTTTTTGCTGCAGGTCTTACATTCCAATCTTCCTGAAAATGATTCATAGGATGAATTGTATTGCAGAATTGTATCAGAGGCTTCTTTTTGCAGTACTACTAAATCTCAAACGTAGTATTATTTGAAAATCACTAGCAATTGTAGTTGAAGTTCTAAGTCCGACAACTGAGCTGAATATTTTTTTCGCTCAATTGAAGAATTAGAAGTATCAATTATTTTGCCATCCATATGATTGTGTTTACAATAATGCGTCTTAAAATTCATAATTTAAATCAGAGTTCATTTATTACATGATATACATGAAAATATTTTTAAGAAAATTTGTAAAATAAAAAAAACTTGTACATTATTTTTGTCTTACACAAATTGATGTTACATTAGCTTTAACTTACCCTAATAATATAGTTAGAATTTACTTTTATCCTCATATATGAGGAAAAATTTACACAGATTTCGAAATGTTCATAAACTTTAACACTTTGCTACAACCAATTTAAATTAGAAAGATTTGTGTCAGATTCTTTTGACCCCTAGAATAGAATTTTATAATAAATAATATGATTGGAAACGCTGTGTTGGAAAAGTATGAAAATTTTTTTAATGCTGCGAATCATGTATACATGTATGTTTAAATTTTCAAAATTCGATCTCACAAATTTAATTTTTTATTTTTATGTTTTTCCCATATTTGTTTTTTCATTTAATGTATATATATACAGGGTGTCCGAAAAGTCTGGAAACTGTCGAATAACTCGAGAAATACATAAGAGATTGAAAAACGAAAATATACAAGTTAAATATTTTTAAATAAGCTACTCAGTGCTACCAAATGTGACCTTCGCAACCGACCCCCTGAGTGTCAGAGGGGGTCCAACTTTGAAATCTTAAATTATAACCCCCGTTTTTTATTGCAGATTCGGATTATACGGACAAAAATACGTAACTTTTGTATTTGATGTTTATTTCGAATCCTCGTTTATCACGGTGTAATTGAGCATATGAAATCGATACATATTTCGGTTTTCCCAACCAGGTTTTGCCTGATTGGCCAGAATTTTGACGTCAAATTCCTCGTCTTTCGCAGGAATAGTGGTTTCTTAAAAATCACCCGTGGCGATTATTCCGATAATACTACACTGTTAAAAATTTGACCCATTTGCTGTAGCGTCACTGTAACAGATTTTATAGAATATCTCTTTTATGACCAATGAGAATGCTCCATAACACATTAAAGTAACCGTTTTCTATAAAAAGCGGTGGTGTAACGCTGTAGCAAATGAGTTAAATTTTTTACAGTTACAAGTTTTTTAAGTTTTTTATATTTTTTTCTCTACAAAAATTCATTGAAATATATTAATTTAGTTTTCTATTTGGATTTTTATTTTATCCAGAAAATGGTTTCGAAATAACGAATGGTTTCTTAATACGGCTGATGTGGGTGTATGATTTGTTTTAAATATTTGCTGTAGCGTCACTCCAACGCTTTTATAGAAAACTGTTACTTTACTGTGTTATGGAGCATTCTCATTGGTCATAAAAGAAATATTCTATAAAAGCTGTGGAGTGACGCTACAGCAAATGCATCAAATTTTTAGCAGGGTAGCATTATCGAAATAATCGCCAAGGGTGATTTTCAAGAAACGCTATTCCTGCAAAAGACGAGGAATTTGACGCCAAATTTCTGGCCAATCAGGCAAAACCTGGTTGGGAAAACCGAAATATGTATCGATTTGATATACTCAATTACACTGTGATAAACGAGGATTTGACATAAACATCAAATACAAAAGTTACGTATTTTTCTCCGTAGAATCCGAATCTGGAATAAAAAATGGGGGTTATAATTTAAGATTTCAAAGTTGGACCCCCTCTAACCCCAAGGGGGTCGGTTGAGAAGGTCAAATTTGGTATCACTGAGTAGCGTATTTAAAAATATTTAACATGTATATTTTCATTTTCCAATCTCATATGTATTTCTCGAGTTATTAGACCGTTTTCAGACTTTTCGGACACCCTGTATATATATATATATATATATATATATATATATATATATATATATATATATATATATATATATATATATATATATATATACATTTATATTTATATATATATATATATACTTGGCGCTACAATCCCTCCATATCTTGGGATTTAACTCTATATGCTTAACCATGTGACCTTTGGCGCTATGCAGCATGTGTCCCAGTCAAGGGGTCAATGTGTGAAAAGCATATATATATATATATTAATTATATGCATTTGATTAAAAATTATAATACGATTTTTTATAAAGAGTGGAAACGTTTAAATCTTTGAGACACAGAAGACAAAATAAGCTTAAAACAGTAAGCTATTTAATAATCGATTTGTTTCATACACAAAACACCAAACAAACATTCCCTCCCCTCCCCCCCCCCCCAAAAAAAAAAAAAAAAAAAAAAAAAAAAAAAAAAAAAAACAGAATGGACTGTTTTTATACGAAGTGGTGAAATGTAATATAACGTTGACTCTTTCTTTAATAATAAATAAAAGGATTCTTTATTAATCTTGAGACGGCGCTTTTGTAGGTACAATCTTCAAGATGACTAAGAGAAAAATAAAAGAATAAACATCAGTACATAGATATACAAAGGAAATATTATTTGAGATGTGTTACATCTGCAGAAAAAAAGGACAAAAATCTTGCAGAAAAAAGGAATACTTTCTTTCTCCCTTTTAATCAAATCAACAGCAAACATTTCTTCACGAGAAAAAAAAATAGCATTATTTTATACAAAACCGTTTTACCGGCAAACTGATACATATATATGCATATCTATATGTATCGTTTTGATTAACTTGCTTTGTTGGAATTTGCTTTTATATAAATAATACACAAATCCTGATATAAAATGAATAAAATATATTTTTAAACTATTGTTTATTATTATTATTGATTACTAGCAGGCTATGCCCACTGACCTTGTCCATATTTTCTCAAGAAACATTTAATCAAGTGAAATTGTGAAATTGTTCCTGTACTTTTAAGCATTATGGTACTTCTCAGTAAATGATTTAACGAATTTTTGAAATGATAAGAAAACTGCTGTGCATTGATATTTGCTTTTGAATTCAGCAAAATATAGTAGAGTTCAATAGAGAAATAAGGCCGTTATGCAACACGAATTAAAACGGTTTCTAGTCACCACATTACTGAAATACAGTTAAATGAAATCAGTTAACAATCAACAGACTAGACGAGTAAATTCTTACTAGGCAAGCATTAGATGTATATTTAAAATCTAGAAATTTAGAAATATGTGATTGCTTATCACTGTTGGGCTCTCAGCCATTCTTTAAATTCTCTATGGTCAGGAATATTTCTTACTTTGACTCTAAATCACACTTAAAATGTAATGAAACTTACTTTATTTGTAAAAAAGTTTATGAGCTTATCAATGCTCACCTACTTCAATTTTTTTTTTACCTTTTTGACTTCTTGCACTGTTAAAAATAAATCTGTGAATTCCAGGTGAAACTACCGGCAGCAATGTAGCCGAACTTTTACCGTTCCGTTAGTAGATTTTTCGTTGTGTGAAATACAAGAAGGGAAAACTCCGGTGTAAGAATCAGTAACTTTCCGTTACAAAGTTTGATTTATAATAGTAATAATTTAATATAATTTTTAAAAATGATTTACCGATTAATCTTCAAAGAATTCGAAATCACCAAGCGATTCTAAGCTGCTAGGTTATTTTACTTAATTGTTATTTTGGATAATTTAGTTCACGCAGTCGTCAGGATCGAACTCGGGACCTTCAGGTTACGGAATCAATTCTTACGAACTGAGCCAAAGTTGCTGATGCTAAACGGTACAATGTATGTCTTTCATGAGTTAGTGGGAAAATCTGTTGTGCTTTTTAAAGATTTCCTTTCAAATATATTCCTTAGAATGTTTGTAAGCGGATTATTTTAGACTGATGCATAATACTTATTATTTTTTAAAATCATTTTTATTTTTTTAAATAGTTTAAATTAAAAAAATCACTGTTTAAAACCACTGTTTTTTTTTAATAAAAACTTTTTTTATTAATTTTTTTTTTTACAAATGTATATATATATATATATATGTAGACATTTTTTTGAAATTGTCGTACACTATTTATTTCTTTCTTTATTTATTTTTCGGCTAATAAATTAAAAGATTTTTAATAAGAAAAAAACGATAAAAATAAACAGAAAAAATGTAATTTAAAAGGAATTTTTTATGTTTCATTATTCCATGGCGCCAATGGGACTCGAACCCACAATCTGCGCTCGCAGGCGATTAGCGGTGTGGTGCCTTGACCACTCGGCCATGGAGCTCCCCACACAACAGAGTGCCTCCGTTTTTTGTTTTTATTTTCATCCGTTTCGTTATTTTCAGGAAATATGATGGAATTTTGTGATTTGTAACGGAAAATACCCTTTTGTTGTTAAAAGGGAGTTTTTCTGTGAAATTCAGGAAAAAAAATGTTCGTGAATTTCAGAATTTTTTTAACAGTGTGTATAATGACAACACTTTCGCATTCTACATCTTCTAATTTCAGCTAGCGCCACCTGTCGCACGCTTTGAAATATTTGTCCTTTATCTTTCTGATCATTTTTACCTTGTCCCCTCACGGACACGTGATTGCTTCGCCCTATGACAAGCTGTTAATATAGTTAGCTCAAAATGCGTTCCCTGAAATGCTTTTTATTTTATATAACGGTAACTTTTTACAAAGTTTATTACTTTAACTGTAATTTATCGTGAGTTTTTTCATAGTTTTTTCTCCTAGTTAAGCAATACTTTTTAAAATATGTATATATCTTTGATAAATACTTCATTCGAAAAAATTCTAATGAGCATAATTTCGTGTAAATTAAATAGCTTTTTATTCACTTTATAAGGAATATTCATTTATTCTTGTGACTGTTGCCTAAATAACATCGATAAGGAAAATAATCGTTAATGTTTCACAAAGATCAGCAGCTCAAACTTTATGTCAGACAAAATAGATTTTAATGTCTAAAATTTCCTTAAACTATGGATTTATGTATTTAAATGGCTTTTAAAAACATTCCTAAAAGAAAAGAAGCTGACATAAATGAACTAATAAACTAAAATACTATCTAAAATTTATTTCAGGCAGCAATTTATATTGCAGAATGCTGGCTTTTGTGATAGAAATAACGCATAATCGCATAAATCTTATTAAGTATAAGATAGGAGAATATTTGATGATTTGGTTTCGAGTCTATAAATGTAATATGTTTTTGTCAACCTTCCTATGTAAAGTATAATAAACTATTTTTTATGTCTGGCATTAAATTATTTTATACTATGTGTGTGTACGGCAGACAATTACACTGGAGTTTAAGCAAATGAATCGTTTTTTTTCTTTTAAATATCTAACAAAAAAGGTTATGAACATATTGCAATATAATGAAAACTTCATTACATAGGATTTTCGCACTTATATATATTTTTTATTATGTAAAAGAACCTATTAAATGTACGAAAAATTAAACAAGAGAAATCTTCCTGCATAGCATTTATTTAAAATAAAACCATTCAATTTTTTCATTTAATGATATTTCAAAATGTATAATAAATGAAGTAAAACATTTTGAAAAGATAAATTAAAATTAAACCTTACGTTTTTGTCAATAGCTTTGACATTACACTTCTGCTTAAATATGCTGTGCTTAATTTTATTATCATTTCTCTTAATTGAAAATCTAGTTCCTTAAATCGAAAACTTACATCACTTTTAACTCTAGAATCTAAGCTACGTTATGTGAAGATGTTATATTTATTTAAATTAAACAATTAAAAAAAGCAAGAATTTGAAATTAATTCTCTGTTTATTACACAAAAGAAACAAAGAATATTATGAAATTATATTCTTAGAAACTTTTATTATCTTATCGTGTTTTATAATATTTGAATTCATGTCTTAGATAAGTATTTGATAATCCTTCACGTTATTAAATAAAAGGATGTGTCGGTAGTTAATCTGGTATGGCATTGAGCTCACACGCTATTTACACTAATTATACATTTCTTCTTCAGACCCAATATATCCTGTAGGATATAACTCATTATATTTTTTACGTATATAAATAATAATAATAATAATGTGCATGGAGCTTAACAGGAAGCTGAACTAAACAAACTAGCAATTTGTTTCTTGCAACATTCTTTTTAAATCAAACTACGTGTTACATTAAAATAGCTTGCAGCAAAAATCTACGAAATGTAAAAAAAATGTAAATAACATTAATGTAAATTAACATACCATTAGAAGACTCCATTCGTAATAAAATATTTTTAAATATACATTTATTTTATGTTTTTCAATATTTTTGAAATGCAATATATATACATATAGTAAAAAATAAAACAAATTATCAAAAAATGCATTCTTTTTCACTTTTCAAACTTTCTTAGTTGTCAGTTTGCCAATATAAATATGTCAATATATAAAAAAACCCTGGGGTCTGAGGAGGTTAAACTCTTATTTATATATTTTATTCATAAAAGAAAATTAACTTATTTTTTACAAAACGGTAAAGAAATTATGGGGGAATATCTTCTCATTGTTCCTCACTTTATACTTGAACAATGAACTTCAAAATTTAATCAAGTAAGCTAGTTATCAGAATAAACCGGTACACACAATTTGAAACAAATCGGATAATTGTGCATTAAAAACCCATTTACTTAAATTAAAGGGGCTAAATCCCCATTCATCTCTATTATACTTAACCAAACAGCCTTCAAATCTATCGAAGGAAGAGCCTTATCAAAAGAAAATGGTGTGCTAAATTCAAAGCAAATTAAATTCTGTAACAAAAACTGTTTTATCTAAATTAAAGAGGGGATTATCCATCCGTTCCAATGAATCCCAAAAAGCAATCAGGGAAGTGCCTTATCAGAATTAACATACTTACAAAATTTGAAGCAAATTGGATACTTCTTAAAAGAGTTATCACTTTGCTTACATACATTCATACTTATATATATATATATATATATATATATATATATATATACATATTTAGTTTGTAAGTTTTTTGAAAAAACGGATTAAAAAAATTCTCTACAAAAAGAAACATTTATGGTGCACATAATCCACATAAAAAGCTTACAATTGGTGGAAAAACTCGTGATTGGCTTTATTAGAATAAAATAATCCTGTAAGTTGTAAAAATAAAACTTAGATTGAAAACTTAAATGTAAAACTTAGATTTAAAAGCATCAAGCAAAGTATCTATGTTTAAAAATAAACAAGCCAATTTACCACCTGGCAATACACTAAAACAAAAAATCGTCAAAGATTTCGGCCAGGTTTTATAATTACTTAAAACGTGAGGTATTGTTAATACTATCTATAACAACTGCAGAAATAAACAAGAAAGAAAAAAGCATGCGTCAATCATAGATTATCAATCACTTTCAACACATTCCATAATGTAACAAAAGTACATAGTTTAAAAAATTAAAATATAACTTCTCATTTCACTATATGGAAATGTACAACGCATTTCAAAACAGAAATTCAGCTGTTCCCATCTACAATCGGAAAATAATCCGAAATATTTAGCAGACCTGTATATGATACATAAATTTGTATCCATTAACAAAATGTATTCCAAAATTTAGTTCATTTAAGCAATACATTATTTCAGCTTGAAATTCTCAAAAGTCAATAATTTCGTATGTATGATCCTATTGTTTAAAAAAAAAATCAAAACAAAACCGTAAAAATAGGTATAATCTTAACGTTGCATTGTTCTTATCATTGTTTATATTTATAATCTGACTTCAAGAAATACATATGCATCATCGAGCTTAATTCAGAATGAAAACAAAAAATTTCTTTTCATTTATTAAAACTTTAATATTTCCATTGACAATATAAACTTAATATTTCGACTTACTCTGTTTTGTCATTTCTAAAATGCTAATATGCATGTAAAAGTATTCTATAAAAGGCTTTGTAAAATATGTTTCAGTGGAAATTTTTAATAACAATTTATTCTTTTATCAAATATTTGTAAGAAAGTGAGTTATTCATAATCTTAGAATACATTTGTTATCAAACATTTTAATGTATTTTAGTAAAAAAGAATTATAAAAGTTTCCATTTTCATTTGCTATGCTTTATCAAACATTCGTAAGAATTGAAGTTATTATTTTGCGTTATTTATTTCTTTAAAAATGTAAGATGCTTCATTTCTATTTTATATAATGAAAAATTTAATATACCTGATGAAATACCTTTATCAAATTTTGTGTGATAACAGAAATCCGTATTCTCTGCACAGATACATTTACATATTTATCCATGGAATACAGATAACAATTATTTATTGGAATAAGACTATTTAATGTCTCTTTTTAAAAGATTTTTTACTTAATTTGAAAGATGCTTTATTAAATTTATGTATTAAAAGTTGTTACATTACGTATAGATTTTTTTTATTATTATAATGCAAAACATAACTAAAACAATGGAATTACTATCTTTTCTTGGCTTGTATCAAAGCTTCAGATTTCCTCTTTGAATTATGTTTTAATTTTAAAATTGAATGGACGAGCGTAATAATAAGAAAGGTTGATTCTTTATTCTATCAAATATTTTTTATCCCTTTAAATTTTTTCTGATTAGATCTTTATTTTTTTAATTCATAATTTCAGAAACTGATGTAATAAAATTTAACCTTAAGGTACTGTATGTCTCTAAATTTAGAAAATTTTGTCTAGTAAAAAAATGAATAGTATAATATTTTATTTATGTGTAAGATAACTTAAGAATGTTGCTTTTACTTTGCTGAAAGCTTCCATATAAGTTATAATAACATAAGTAACATGACTGAAATAAAAGTGTGTAGACCGCTTCAATATAAATCGACTTGATATGGATTTTTAGTATGACTGAAGAGATTATGATGGAAAAATCCAAGCAGTGGAATTTCGCTTAACAGAGTGTATGTTTAATTGAATGATTGCAACTGAATGGATCAGAGTCCACGATAAAGTTACATATATTAAAATACGTTTCTTGTATAATGAGTAAAGTAACATTAAAAAATGTGATTCGGCGTTATTAAAATTGTTTCACGACTTATAGTCCAGGAAAATCTGTCTGCATCCACTTAAAATAAGCTCATTCGAGTGAAACATTTTTAGAAATTCATGCACGCTGTAAAAGAAAGTCTGTAATATTACTAGACCTTTTCAGAAACCTGGGTTTTCTAAAACTTTTTATGCAATGAAAATTCATGTAACAGGCAGATATTTGCACTGTCATTTTAAAAATATGTAAGATTAATAAGAATTTTTTAATAAAAATGGTGATGCTTTAGAAAACTGGTGAACATTTTATAATACTTTGACAACTGGTAAACATCTTGTTTCAGAAAACTTGTGAACATTTTGCTTTAGAAAACTGGTGAACGTATTAAAATTCAAGCAGTATTAAAGATAAAATTTTAATAATATCAGTGTAATTTTAGTACATTTTTTTGTTAGATACAGCTTAATATAGCTTTGCAAAAAACTAGTTTTTTTAGATTTACATTTTTTTTGTTCCGTGTACGGATAAAAATTTTAGTAAACGCACAAATTTCATTAAATTTATATCTGTACTATTACAGACTTTTTTCGGTGAACTGCAACACAAAATGACTCACTACTGTTCAAATAAACATAAATAGTTCTTCATAACTATGTGAACTTGTCTTTTATTTCTGTCGCATATTTCTCATCCCACCACGAAAAAAAATTACTTCATTTGAAATTGAATTTACAAGGTGTATAATAATCACAATTTAATTTACATAATATATTGAAAATATAGTATCGAACATATTTTGTGAAATATTTTTTTTTCCTTTTAAAGGAAATGAAACATCCAAAATTCAATTATAGGAAACGGAAGTTCTCAATGACTAAGTATTATCTTTCTATTCAATCTTTTTGTTAGAAATGATACTGGAAATAAATAAATATATTTAGACAGAAATTTAGTGCTTTAGCGTATGGAAAGCTGAAATTTCTTAATAAAATTTCGCAGTAACATTTTTGAAAGAAGCTTGTTTTTTTTTTTTTTTTTTTTTTTTTTTTTTTTTTTTTTTTTCAAAATTTTAATACATTTTAAATATATTTATTTGTAATCCTGCATATTGTCAGTTCTATAAGTTTCAATTCAAAATATGGTTTCTATTTGTTTAATAATTGTAAACACTTCTAACATCAAGGGCTTAAAAATCTCTCTTTCTCTCCCTCTCTTTATTATTATTATATTATTAAAGTGATACATTAAACTGAAATGGTAACATTTTAAGAAATAGATATTGCTGAATATATTTTCTTCAACTTTCCATACTATGTCTGATTAATAATATTAGGCTGTTAGTTTCATTTAATTTTTTTAAGTACATTGTAAAAAACAGTTAAAAAAAACTTTTAAAAGCAGTTCAGACAGCAGCACAAAATCATATGTTTTTCTTGATGTAAACAAATTTGATTTTTCATAATTATCTTAACTTGATTTTCTTTTCTATTGCACATTTCTTATCCTACCATGAAAAAAATTACTTAATTGGAAATATGGATTGCAATGTGTATAATTTGTACAATTTAATGTACATAATATATCAAAAAATATTCTTTGTTACAGAAAAATATTGACGCAAAAATATATACTATCGAACACATTTTTAAAAATACTTTTTTTTCCCTTTAAAGGAAAGGAAACATCTAAAATTCAATTATAGGAAATGGAAGCTCTCAATGACTAAGTATTATCTTTCTGCTCAATCTTTTTGTTAGAAATGATACCGAAAATCAATACATATACTTAGATAAAAATTTAGTGTTTTAGCTTATGAAAAGCTGAAATTATTTAATAAAACTTCTCAGTAACATTTTTGAAAGTTCTGTTTGAAAATTTTAATACATTTTAAAACATATTGCTTTCTAATTCAGCTGATTGCCATTTGCATAAGTTTCAAATCAAAATATGAGTCTATTTGTTTTGACATTGTAAACATTTTTAACATCAGAGGCTCCAAAACCTCTCCCTTATTATTATTATTATTATTCCCTTATTATTCTTATTCTTATTAATATTTTTCTTCTTATTATTATTATTAAAGTTTAACATTAAACTGAAATGTTAACATTATAAAGAATATATACTGATGAATACATTTTCTCCAATATTCCATACTATGTCTGGTTAAAAATATTATGCTTCTAGATTCATTTAATTTTTTAAAGTACATTGAAAGAAGCGTTCTGTTTTTAAAACAAATTCTGATTACACTTTAAAAGCAGTTCTGGCAGCAGCACTAAATCATTTATTTTTCTTCAAATAAATATATTTGATTTTCCATAACTATCTATTTTGAATTTCTTTTCTATTGCATATTTGTCATCCTACCACGAAAAAAAAAAATTACTTAATTTGAAATAGAATTTGCAAGGTGGATAATATGCACAATATAATATACATAATATATTTAAAAATATTCTTTGTTCCAGTAAAATACTGAAAGAAAAAAATAGTATCGAACATACTTCTTAAAATATTTTTTCTTTTTAAAGGAAATGAAACATCCAAAATTCAATTATATGAAATGGAAGTTCCCAATGACAAAGTGCTATCGTTCTGTTCAATCTTTTTGTTAGAAATGATACTGAAAATTAATAAATATAATTAGATAGAAATTCAGTGCATTCATTTATGGAATGCTGAAATTTCTAATGATCGATATTTTCAAGGCTTATAAGCATATACGTAACAAAAAAAAATTATACCATGTTAGAAAATCCCTCTTTTATTGACATTTAAAATAAATTAAGGCGAAAACAACATTACATACTTGCCCTTTTGCTCGGCGGTCAAAGGGTTAATTAAAACATTAAACTGAAATGGTAAAATTATAAAGAATAGATATTGCTGAATACATTTTCGCCAATTTTCTATAGTATGTCTGGTTAAAAACATTATTCTGCTAGATTCATTTAGCTTATTAAAGTAAATTGTAAAAACTGTTCTGTTAAAAAAAAAAAAAAAAAAAAAAAAAAAAAAAAAACAGAATAAAAAAAAAAAAAAAAAAAAAAAAAAAACAGAATAAAATAAAAAAATAAAAATATATTATTACACTTAAAAAGCAGTTCTGACAGCAGCACAAAATCATTTATTATTCTTCAAAAATACACATTTGATTTTTCATAACCGTCTTCACTTGACTTTCTTTTCTACTGCATATTTTTTATCCTACCACGAAAAAAATTACATAATTTGAAATAGAATTTGCAAGGTGTATAGTAGGCAAAATTTAGTATACATAATATATCAAAAAATCTTCTTTGTTACATAAAAATATTATGTAAAAATATACTATTGAACATATTTTTTGGAGTATTTTTTCCGTTTAAAGGAAATGAAACATCCAAAATTCAATTATAGGAAATGGAAGTTTTCTATGACTAAGTATTATCTTTCTGTTTAATCTTTTTGTTAGAAATGATACTGAAAATCAATAAATATATTTAGAGAGAATTTTGTTTTATCTTATAGAATGTTGAACTTTTTTAATACAATTTCGTAGTCACATTTTTGAAGGAAACTTATTTTTTCTTTATTGTTCAAAATTTTAATATATTTTAAAACACATTTCTTTGTAATCTAGTCTATTGTCATTTGTATAAGTTTCAATTAAAAATATGGTTCTATTTGTTTTATCATTGTTAACACTTTTAACATCAAAGGCTTAAATCTGTCTCTCTCTTTCTTTGTTATTATTATTATTATTATTATTATTATTAAAGTGAAAGTTCAAACTGAAATGGTAAAAATAGAAAGAATAGGTATTGCTGTATACATTTTCTTCAACTTTCCATACTATGTCTGGATAAAAATATTATGCTGCTAGATTTAATTAAATTTTTAAAGTACATTGTAAAAACGGATCTTTTTAAATAAATTTCTGATTAAACTTTAAAAAGAGTTCTGACGGCAGCACAAAATCATATATTATTTTTCAAATAAACATGTTTGATTTTTCATAACTATCTGAACTTGACTTTTTTTCTATTACTCAATTAATTACTACTACGAAAAAAATTACTTAATTTGAAATAGACTTTGAAATGTGTTTAATATGCACAATTTAATATACATAAAATATAAAAAAATATTATTTCTTACAGAAAAATATTGAAGAAAAAAAATATACTATCGAACATATATATTTTTTAATACTTGTTTACTTTTTAAAGGAAATGTAACATCTAAAATTCAATTATAGGAAATGGAAATTCTCAATGACTAAGTATTATCTTTCTGTTGATCTTTTTGTTTCAAATAATACCGAAAATCAATAAATATATTTCGATAGAAATTTTGCGTTTTAGCTTATCGCAAGTTATTCTGAAATTTCTTGATACAAATTTGTAGTATTATGTTCCAAGGAAACTTATTTTTTCTTTATTTTTTATAGTTTTAATTTTATTATTATTATTATTATTATTATTATTATTATTATTATTATTATTATTATTATTATTATTATTATTATTATTATTATTATATCGATATTATGTCTGGTAAAAAATAATATCTTTCTAGATTCATTTAATTTTTTAAAAATACACTGTATGAACAGTTTCGTTTAGTAATTTTCAGTAATATATTTCTAATTTGCTAACTTTAAATTAACAACATTGTACATATATGTCTTTTTTCTTCCACATATCGATTCATACGATAAATTCAAAATTCAAAATTCAATTTAGCTTTTGTTTTTATTTTATTGTTTATTTACAATTTTTATATGTTTTATTCCTAAACTAATAATTTTAAAACAAAATAAAAGAAAAAATAAATAAGTTAAAACATACCATGCACTAACCCTTACATTATCTTTTCCCGTAACCATTACATAGCTGCATATTGTTTAATGCACTTTTTAAGATCTTTTGCGTACTTTTCGCTTTATTCAAAGAAGCGAATTATGTCGTTAAAGAAGCAGCATAGAAACAAGTAAAGACCGAAAAAGTAATTTAATAAGGCTGTTACTTAAAGTTAAGAAAAGTTTCTAATATACACGAAATAAAAGTAATAATGGGATCTTTGAAAGTTAAAAGAAATTTCTCTGGAATTACTATGCCTTAATATGTCTCGAATACTAAAGAGTGAAATTCTTTAATGTTTTCTTCAGTATCCAAAAATATTTATTCCATACGGTATGCATTTATTAACAGTATTTGAAAACATTAAGAAATAAATACTTAAAATCTGATTTTTTTTCAGGAAAACAAGCAGTATATTTTTTATTCATTAAAAAAAAATTTGGTGTAAGTAAAGATTATAATTCATTAAGATAATGGAATAGAATGCATTATTTATACTAAATGAAATACATTTTTTTATTAAAAAGTTATATTTTGATATGCAATGTAACTTTTGTAGAAGTTTAAAAGATTTGATAGGCATATTTTTTTCAGTTCAAGTTAAAAAACATTTTGTATAATAAGAAAACATACAAAATTTTCGAAATGTGGGCAAGTAGATGCAGAAGTGTGCGCTTCCCCTATTTCGTTGGATAACAATAATTAAATTAAATAGAAATTAAGGAAATTTAAGGAATGGTATTATATTTTTCTTTATATTTTATATTATTAAGTAAAAAAATGTTTCCTTTAATCAAATTATAAAAAACACTTACGGTATTATTTAAAAAAATATCACCCTCTTAAATGAGCGTTATTGGAAAACTATTGAAGTAAAAAACTGCGTAATCAAATGTGCGATAGAAATAAGGAAGCATTTCGTTTAAATGTGTATGACGATCACGATGGGAGTAGACAGTGAGGTATTTATGTAACAAGTAAGAAATGCGCTTGGTCAAATGCTCCATAATTAAATCTCTCTAGCTATCTGAGTAGCATGGACATATTCACCGTTTTTTCTTTGTTGTAGGTCTTTGCTGATGGCTTTATTTTAGTGTTATTTGTTTATTTATTTATATATTTATTGAAATGAGAAACTTAGGATCACAGAAAGTTAAAAGAAATTTCTCTAAAATTACTTCGTATTAATACATCTCGAATACCAGAGAATGAAATTCTTTAATTTTTCTTCTGTATCAGAAAATGTTTATCACATACTGTATATATATTTTTAACTGTATTTGAAAAACAATTTATCAAATATGCGTTTAAAACGTGAGATTTTATAATAAATATAACAAGCAGCTAATTTGCTAATTTCAAATTAACTACCGTTCACACATATTTTTTCTTCCAATTTCGATTCATATGATAAATTTAAATTTAATAACTTACATTTAGTTTCTATTTAGCTTTATCTTATTTTTTATTTTAATGTTTATTTAACATTTTTAGATGTTTTACTTTTACACCAACCATTTTAAACAAACTAAAAGAAAAAATAATAAATTAAAACATTCCTAGCAATAATCCTTACATTTTCTTTCCCCATAACCATTACATAGCAGCTAAATTGTTTAGCCATATTGTTTAAAGCACTTTTTAAGAGCTTTTACGTAGTTTCTGCTTTTATTCAAAGAAGCGAATTATTTCGTTAATAAAGCAGCAGAAAAAGAAGTAAAGACCAAAAGAGAAATCTAATAAGGTTGTTACTTGAAGTTAAGCAAAGTTTCTAGTGCATACGAATAAATGTAATAATGGGATCTTAGAAAGTTAAAAGAAATTCCTCTGGAATTACTTTGCATTAATATGTCTCGAATATTCAGGAGTAAAATTCTTTAACGTTTTCTTCAGTATCAGAAATTATTTATTACATACGTTATATATAAATTTTAACAGTATTTGAAAACAATTTAAGAAATATATACATTTTGTTAATACATGTGTTTTACATTTTTTTATTAATACATTTTGTCAATAATATAATACATTATGTTAGTAGCGTTTATTAAATTACCATAATTTTTATTTATATTTGTGTATATAGGTTTACACTCTGTAATTGTTGCGCAGAAAAAAAGTAATGGTGGCTAAATGTCTAGTGATCATCTCCATTTCAACATAGGCTATATTTAATGTCCTCGCAATAATACCCAAAGAAATCCAAAAGCAAAATGTGTTCAAAAATTGCAATTTTTGTTATATTGTTGATGTTAGAAATTAAAATAGTTGTATGGTGTTTATATTTAAGATCTAAATACATTTTATGATGTTTTTAATTTTTTTTAAATTTAAAAGGATGAAACGAACAGGCGTATTTTGTTCTTTACTTGCTTGCAATGTAACATACATAAAATAGGGACTCCTAAGTGTAAAGAATTACTGCAGGGCCACATATGCAAAATAGGGACGCCTGGGTGTAAAGCATTATTGCTGGGATGAAAATTTAAAAGCGTACGCTAAAGGGAAAAACTTCTTTGTGGATTTATAAAAGATCATGTTCACTTTCATCCACTACCTAAGGATTTGCCAGAGATGAGGACGTCAATTTGAAGAAATTTTTGTTAACTAACATGTGGGAAGAATTCGACTTTATACTGGAGCTGCACCGTGTAACTAAATGTACACATATTGAATACTTGTAAGGAATGCTATGTTAGTTTACTTTTATTTTGATGAATGATTCCTTGTAAATAGTGTAAATTAAATTGTCATAATATACCATTGAAACTGTGATATTCTACTGCGGTCACCTTGTTCACATACCTCTAAATAAAAAAAATGATCCGATTATCGTATATGAGCATCAAAAATTGATAAAGAATTTTTAATAAAGTGTTTTAAATTATTTATTCCGCGAACGTGTTTCACAGAAAGAAAAAAAATTGAAGATTCCTAACAATGTCATTGTTTGGAAGTGTTTTGTAATGTATGCATAAAAGATGATTTAAAGAAAAAAATTATTTTCAGTAATACATTTATATCATTTTTTAAAATTTAGATTAACTGCGTTTTTAACCTATTTTTTCTTCTAAAATTTGATTTCATGTGATAAATTTAAGATTTACTCCAAATTATCTTTATCTTATTGTTTAATAACATTATTTATTTTTTTATTCTCAAATTTACCACTTTAAAACAATCTAAAAGAATAAAAAATAAATTACAACATTCCATCCAATAATCCTTACATTATCTTTTCCCGTAACCATTACACAGCTGCATATTGTTTAAAGCACTTTTAAGAGCTTTTACTTAGTTTCTGCTTTTATTCAAAGAAGCGAATTATGTCGTTAAAGAAGCAGCAGAAAAAGAAGTAAAGACCGAAAAAGTAATTTAATAAGGCTGCTACTTGAAGTTAAGCAAACTTTCTAGTATGTATGATAAAAAAGTAATATTGGGATCTTAGAAAGTTAAAAGAAATTCATCTGGAATTACTTTTTATTAATATGTCTGGAACATACAAGAGTGAAATTCTTCAATGTTTTCCTCAGTATCAGAAAGTATTTATCATTTACGGTATATATTTTTTAACAGTAATAGAAAAACAATTTAAGAAATATGTGAATTTCTTAATACATGTGTTTTATATTTGTTTTTTATTTACACATTTTGTTAATAATATAGTACATTTTGTTAGTAGCTTTTATTAAATTACTAAAAGTTTTATTTATATTCGTGTATATAGGGGTACATTCTGCAACTGCTGAGAAGAAAAAAATTAATATTGGCTAAACGCCGATGATCATCTCCATTACATAGGCTATATCTTATGTCTTTATAATAATTCCTAAAGAGGTATAGAAGTAAAAGATGCTCCAAAATTGCAATTTTTGTGATATTGTTGATGTTAGGAATTAAACAAAATGTGTATTGGTTATATTTAAGATCTAAATATGATCTAAATTTTGCGTCCGTTTTAAACTTTTTAAATTTAAAAAGATGAAACGAACAGAGCTAATTTGTCATTTACTTGCTTGCAGAACTACATATGCTAAATAGGGACTCCAAAGTTTAAAGCATTATTGCAGTGCCCCATACGCAAAATAGTGACTCCTGAGTGTAAAGCATTATTGCTGGGATGGAAATTTAAAAGCGACTCTGAATAGAAAAACTTCCTTTGTGGATTTTTTAAAGATCATGTTCACGTTCTTGCACTATGTAAAACTTGCCGAGATGACAGCATCAAATTGAAGAGATTTTTGTTAACTAACGTGTGGTAGAATTCGATTTTATATCGGATGTACACCGCATAACTAAATGTACACATATTGAATACATGTAAGGAATATATGTTAGTTTACTTTCATTTTAATGTATGATTTCCTTTAAATAGTATAAATTAAATTACCGTACTATGCCAATAAGACTGTGACATTCTTTTGAGGACGCTTTGTATTAACATACCGCTGAATCAGCAAATTAGTCAGGTTACCGTATCTGGGCATCAAAAATTGATAATGAATTTTTAGTTAGTTAATTGTTTTAATTTATTTATGAAGGTACCGTGTTTCATAGAAAGAAAAAAATGAAGATTCCTAATAATTATTATTGTTTATTATGATTTAAATAACAAAATCATGATTTAAAGAACAAAAAAATATAAAGTCTTTCAGTTAAATATATATATATATATATATTAACTTTAAACGAACTTTGTTTTTAATATGTTTTTTTTCTTCCAAACTCTGATTTCATATGAGAAATTTAAGATTTACTAACTTCAAATTTACTTCATCTTATTGTTTACATAGCATTTTTTTAATTCTTAAATTTACCATTTTTATACAAACAAAAATAAAAAAAAGTAAATTGCAACATTCCATGCAATAACCATGCAATTCCATGCAACATTCCTTCCGTTATCTTTCCCATAACCATTACATAGCTGCATATTGTTTAAAGCACTTTTTAAGAACTTTTATGTAGTTTCTTTTTTTTATTCAAAGAAGCGAATTATGTCTTTAAAGAAGCAGTAGAAAAAGTAGTAAATACAGAAAAAAGGAACTTTAATAAAGCTGTTACTTGAAGTTAAGCAAAGTTCCTAGTATAAACGATATAAAAGCAATAATGGGATCTTAGAATGCTAAAAGAAATTCCTCTGCAGTTACTTTGCATTAATATGTCTCGAGCAATCAAGAGAAAAATTCTTTAATTATTTTCAATATTAGAAAGTATTTAGTACATACGGTATATATTTTAACAGTATTCGAAAAAATAAAAACGATATATATATATGCTTAAAATATGAGATTTTTAAATAAAACAAACAGTATATTTTTTCCATCATATGTTTTTATTATTGTAAATAGTCTAAATTAAATTGTCATAATATACTATTCTACCTGTGACATTTTATATGGGCATTTTATAATGTATACATGGCTGAAGAACAAAATTTTCTTTATAACCCTACATGGGCAGTAATATTTGATAATGAGATTTTACTTAGTTATGTACTATACATTTTTTAGGTATCGTTCAGGTATATTTTATAGTTTCACAATATTTAAAAAATGATTTTTGTAACAATATTTTTGTTCGAAGTGCTTAGTAATCTACACAGAAAGTGTGATTTAAAAAAAAAAATAGTTTTCAGTAATACATTTCTAATTTGCTAACTTTAAATAAACTTCCATTTTAATATATTTTTTCTTCTAAATTTCGATTCGTATCATAAATTAAAAATTAACTAACTTCAATTTCACATCCTCTTATTTTTATTTTATTGTTTACTTAACAATATTTATATGTTTTATTCTTAAATTAATCATTTTAAAATAAACTATAAGAAAAATAATAAGTTACAACATTCCATATAGTAATCCTTAAATTATCTTTTCCCTTAACCATTACATAGCTGCGTATTATTTAAAGATTTTTTATAGAGCTTTTACGTAGTTTCAGCTTTTATTCAAAGAAGCTAATTATGTCGTTAAAGAATAAGCAGAAAAAAGTAAAGGCCGAAAAAGTAATTTCATAAGGCTGTTACTCGAAGTTAAGGAAAAATTCTAGTATATACGATATAAAAGTAATAATGGGATATTAGAAAGTTAAAAGAAATTCTTCTGGAATTATTTTACATTAATGTGTCTCGAATACCCAATAGTGGAATTCTTTAATGTTTTCTTCAGTATCAGAAAGTATTTATCACATACGTTACATATATTTTTTAACAGTATTTGAAAACAATTTAAGAAATAGATACATTTTGTTAATGCATCCGTTTTACATTTTCTTTTATTAATACATTTTGTTAATAATATAATACATTATGTTAGTAGCGTTTATTAAATTACCATAATTTTTATTTATATTTGTGTATATAGTGGTACACTCTGTAATTGCTGAGCAGAAAAAAATATTATGGTGGCTAAATGCCAATGATCATCTCCTCCTCAACATAGGCTATATTTTATGTCTTTACAGTAATTCTAAAAAAGAGGGTGGAGCAAAAGCCGTTCTAAAATTGCAATTTTTGAGATATTGTTGATAGAAAATTAAAAATATATATATATGTGGTTGTTACATTTAGTTCTAAAAACTTCTTATGTCCGTTTTATATTTTTATTTAAAAAGATGAGACGAACTGAACTATTCTGTTATTCAGTGTCACATACGCTAAATAGGGACTCTTCAGTGTAATGCATTATTCCTCTGATGAAAATTTAAAAGCGTAAGCTGAATGGTAAAACTTCATTTGTGGAATTGTAAATATTATGTCCACGTTCATCCACTACCTTAAGATTTGTCCGAGATGAAGACGTCAAATTAAAGAGATTTTTGCTAATTAACATGCAACGAATTCCACGTTATGTTGAATGTGCGCCGTATAAGTAAATGTACACATACTGAATACTTGTGAGGAATGTTATATTAGTTACTTTCCTTTACATGCATGATTTCTTGTAAATAATATAAATTAAATTGTCATAATACACACTTGAAGCTGTGGCATTCTGCTGCGGACACCCTGTATTAGCATACCTCTGAATCAGAAAATTAACCCGATTATCGTATATAGGCATCAAAAATTGATAATGAATTTTCGCTTAGTTAAGTGTTTTAAGTTATTTATTCAGATACCATGTATTATAATGAAAAAGAATGAAGATTCCTAATAATATTGTTAATTGGGATTGTTTTGTAATCAATGCATAAAATGTGACTTAAAGAATAAAACCCAATATCTGTCAGGTAAAAAATATATATTTTTTTAACTTTAAATTAACTTTGTTTTTATTATACTTTTTCTTCCAAATTTTGTTTTCATGTGAGAAATTTAAGGTTTACTAACTTCAAATTAGCTTGATCTTATTGTTTATATAAAATTATTTATTTTTTTAGTCTCAAATTTAAAATTTTAAACTAAACAAAAAGAAAAAATAAATTACAACATTCCATGCAGTAATCCTTACATTATCTTTACTCGTAACCATTACATAGCTGCATATTGTTGAAAGTACTTTTTAAGAGCTTTTACGTAGTTTCTGCTTTTATTCAAAGAAGCGAATTATGTCGTTAAAGAAGAAGCATAAAAAAGAAGTAAAGACCGAAAAAGTAATTTAATAAGGCTGTGACTTGAAGCTAAGTAAAATTTCCAGTACATGCGATATAAAAGTAATAATGGGATCTTAGAAAGTTAAAAGAAATTCCTCTGGAATTACTTAGCATTAATGTGTCTCGAACACCCAAGAATGAATTTCTTTGATGTTTTCTTCAGTATGCTAAAGTATTTATCACATACGGTGTATATTTTAATAGTATTTGAAAAACAATTTAAAAAATAAATGCTAAAATCTTAATTTTTTCAAACGAAAAAAAGTAATATATGTCTCATTAGTTCTAAAATTTTGGGTCTAAGTAAAGGTTATAATTCAATCATTACCATAATGATATAGAAAGCAGTGTTTACTCTAAATAATTTATGTTTTATGACAGAAATGTTATATTTGGATATACAGTGCAACTTTTTGTCGAAGTTTAGACCGCACATAAGGAAACATACGAAATTTTCGTAACGTAGGTAAATTAATGCAAAAGTGTGCTCTTTAGCTATTTTTTAAATAACAATAATTAAAGAAATTTAAGAAATTATATTACTCTTTATTTGTAATCTTAGATCATTAAAATAGCATAAAAATTTCATTAATCAATATATAAAAATGACTTTCGATATTATTTGTAAAAATATTTCCTTCCTAAATGCGCGTTATTCTACAACCACAGAAGGAGTCAAGAGTGCGATATAAATAATAGACCGGAAGGCAACAGCACAGACAATCACCTCATCAAGTCGCGGATGAAAGCCTAGGTTTAGCTAATCTAAAATGTATTGTTTAGAATTTTTATAGTCAAAATTTCAAGCTTTCTTTTTCTGTTAAAAAATATTGTGTGAATAAAAAAACCATGAAAAATAATGATGTTTGAATTTTCAATAGCTCCTGAAAGTGAAAAAAATCTTTTTAGCTTGGAGTGATCCATGTTATTTAAAATACGTTTTTCTTTTAAAAATCTGAAATAAAAAAATGTAAAATTTCTCAGGCATTTTAAGGTTCTATGACTTTTTTCGTTGAGTGTTGGAACTCTTTATCGGCCATTTCTTTCAAAGCTAATTCTATAAAGAATAAAGTTCCAAAAAGGCTTCAACGATCAGATTCTTTAGTCATATGAAGTAAAAGAAAACCTTTTGAATACTTGTCATAACACCAGTACATTATGTTTATTTTTGTAACTTTAATATTTATATGATTTAAGGTTATAAATATCTGAGAAACAAAGTTTGGAAAAATGTTGTCTAGCATTTTATAAAGTAATTTATTATTAAATGCAATTTAACTTTAATTTTCTTTTTACATTTCGAATTTAAACATTAATATTTATTTGAATGGTTTTTGTTATTCTATACCTTCTTTTAAATGTAACTTTTTTAAAACTTTATAATATTGAAGCTTTGTAAAAAAAAAAAAAAAAAAAATTTGCAACGTGAAATTTTCATATTTTTATTTATGTATTAAAACTGGTGATAAAAGAGTAAAAGTTTTGTAAAAGATGCTAATTACGATTGGGTAAAGAGGCAAAATAACTTCTAATGCAGGGAATTATTAACAATATTATTTAGAAAAAACATTTAAAAGATACACAAAAAATTGTCTTTTTCATACTTATTTATCGACGAGCTACTTTCCGTTACATGGAACATGTTATAGAATATTAAGTAGAATACTAACAGTTGTATACAACATTCTTCTAACATTTTAGTAGATTATTTGAAAATTCTTAATTCCATTCCTATAACAACAAGTTAAAAGGGATAAAAAAAAGCTTATGCAGTAATGAAACTCCACCATAAAATAGAATTCATATTAAAAAATGTGCCATTTTGAATAAATTTATACAGTCAAAAATTCAAAAATTCAAGCTTTCTTTTTCTGTTAAAAAATATTGTGTGAAAAAAAAAAAAAAAAAAAAAAAAAAAAAAAAAAAAATGAAAAATAAAGTTTTGTCTGCATTGTCAATAGCTCCTGAAAGTGAAAAAAAAACTTTTTAACTTGGAGTTATAAATGTCATTTAAAGTACGTTTTTTCTTTTAAAAAACTGAATAAAAAATATATAAAAGTCTTAGACATTTTAAGGTTTTATGTCTTTTTTTCGGTGAATGTTGGAACTCTTTATCGACCATTTCTTTCAAAGCTAATTCTATAAAGAATAAAGTTTAAAAAATGCTTCAACCATGAGACATTTTACTCATATGAAGTAAAATAAAACCTTTTGAATACTTGTCAAAATACCAGTGAATTATATTTATTTTTATACTTTTTATATTTGTAGAATTCAAGATGATTACAAATTTCTGCGAAACTAAATTAGAAAAGAAAAAGGGGTTATGTGGATTTATTATAAAGAAAATTGTTATTATGTGCAGCTTAATTTTAATTTCAATTTTGCATTTCGAATTTAAAGACAAATATTTATTTAAATGTATTTTCTTATTTTATACTACCTTTTAAATGCACTTTTTATAAACTTTATAATTTTGAAGTTTTGGAAAAAAAATACAACGTGAAATTTTCATATATATATATGTATATATATAACACAAAAAAGAAATCCTGTTAAAATCACTTGAAGTGATATAGAGAGTAGAATAACAAAATTAAGAAAGGAAAATGAATAAATAGACTGTAGAAGGCTTTTGGGACTATTTTTATCGGGATTTGTCTTAAAGGGTGCATAGCCAAAATACGAAAGCGAAACATCGAACAAGTTCCTATTACAGGTCGTGCTATAAGCTAAGAAATTCGACGTATAATTCACCCGACTGGTTGGATTTTATTTACTATTTCAATTTAGGAAGAAAGGAATTCAATGAAATAACAATATTAAATAATATCTACTATGATATATATATATATATATATATATATATATATATATATATATATATATATATATATATATATATACATAAAATAATAACAATAATTATTACATTAAAAATTAGTAGGTCATACATTATATTATACCACTAATTCAACACTTAAAATCTGTAATTGATACTGTTAAAGGCATTATTTTTTAGAACAATTATCAATAATACTGTTTTAATTTTTAACTAAAAAATAATACTTCTACTCCAAATGCACAAAACGCCACTAGTGCTGCCAAGTATTAGAAAATATTCACATTTTTTTTTTTACTTATGGTGCTGCCATCTGTTATGAAATATAAGAGATATATTATTTAAATAAAAGAAAAAAATATTTAAAAAGCATAAGAGTCTTTTTTTAAGAAAAATTTTTATTCCAATAATTTTACAAGTAAATTTTTTAAACGAAATGCAATTGACAACCATATCTTATAGCAATAACTTGATCATTTTTAAGTTATGCATTTTAATTTTAGGTTAACAGATAATGTTTAATTCTATGTGTAAAATTAAGTAAAATATTTATATGTATATATAATAATTAACCATTGTGCATTATCCAGATAACACCGCCCTCCCCCGTACTCTAACATCTGCCCACTCAGCCATTCTATTATATATATATATATATATATATATATATATATATATATATATATATATATATATATATGTATATTATATTACTTTTATTTTTTTTTATTAACCATTTTGTTACGCAATGTGTTAATTATTTTTAAGATCATTTAATAACTAATTGTATATTAAAGAATACAGGAATTCTTAGAAATACTTACTTAGGAATGCGTAGGAACATTATTTAGTTCTTCATAAATTAGCATTTTAATATTTGCGTTAATTGGATGAGAAGAACATAAACAGTTAATTCTATATAAATGATTAATTATACTGTTAATATTTTTTTAACCAAATGCAAAGGATAACCATATCTTATAGCAGTATCTTGAACCTTTTTTTTAAATTATGCATTTTAAAATTAGGTGAACATATATTTTTAATTCTATGAGCAAAGTTATGTAAAATATATATATATACATATTTATGAAGGCACGAACTTGTAATGGGTAAAGAGGTTTACTTTGAATGGAAAAACATTAGGTTTATCATAAATATCAAATAGAAGTTTATTATCAGAAAGAGTAATATTAAGGTCGAGAAAATTAATTTTATTATTAAGCATATCACTATGACTGTATTTTAAATTCTTATAGTATTTGATTAGTACAGAATAGTTAGATGACTTATGTATATATATATTAAAACCGATGATAAAAGAGTAAAAGTTTTGTAAAATGGATTCCAGTTACGAAGGGTTTAAGAGACAAATTAACCTCGGATGGAGGAGATTATTAATAATGGTATTTATGAAAAAAGTTACAGATGCACAAAAATTTATTTTTTACATACCTATTTATAAGCAAGCTATTTTCTGTTAGATGGAATATGTTGTAGAATACTAGCAGTTGCATACTAAGATCTTATAACATTTTAATGCATTATTCGAATATTCTTAGATCCCTTACTCTAACAGCATGTTTGAAAGAAGAAAAAAACCTGTTCAGTAATGAAAGTCCACGAAAAAAACAAATTCATATTAAAAAATGTTCAGTTAAAAATTGATATATTCAAAACTACAAGCTTTCTTTTTTAGTTAAAGCATTTTGTATTAGTGGAAAAAAATCAAAAATAATGTTTTCTTTGCATTGTGAATAGCTTGTGAAAGTGAAAAAAATTTTGTAGCTTGGAGTTATCCATGCCACATTTAAAATACATTTTACTTTTAAAAAAAACTGTAATAAAAATACAAAACGACTTAGATATTTTAAAGTTTTACGTCTTTTTTCGGTATGTGTAGGAACATTTTTTCGATCACTTCGATTAACGAAACAAACGATTAACAAATTATTTAATAATATTTACGATTAACAAAATATTTAAACTTAAGTTATGAATTAATTATAATCAAGGATTTATTATGTGATATAAATCAAAATATTAATGATATAAATCAAAATATTATTGATATTATTAAAAACTTATTATATTAAAAGATTTATATTGTTAAAACCTAAAATAAAATATTTAAATTTAAAGGATTTATAAGATAAAGATAATGTTTTACTGAAATCAAGTTTAGATAAATTAAGGCAAAAAAAGTCTCCAATCTTCATTTATATTATTATCTAAATGATGTGCTGTGCAAATATGAAATATAAATAACAAATCTTCAATTTTATCATCACTTTTCAACAGTCCAAACTATTCAATACGGAATTTTAGAATGCATTTAAAATGATAAATGTTCTTGCACTATCCAACCATTTTCAGATAATCATATAACCCCCCAATTTGGCACAGATTGATTCCACAATTTCCCTTGAGAGATTTTGATATGTATATATTATCATCAATGGAACAATCTCACTATTTTCTGAAAAACATACCATAACAGTGATTTGTTCTTTATCAATATTCGGTACTACATAATACACATCTTTAACTGATTTTGCTCTCAAAATTTTCCTTGTTTTAAGAGCACAAATGAAAACCAGTTTTAACTGCATTGAAAATTCTCTCTGTATGCTTTAGAATATGGACGAAGATATTACTAATATCTTTTTCCAAATATGATTCTACATTTCTGAACAAACTTCAAAAAACTTATTTTGTAACAGCACATCTAGATTTTGTAAAATGTTCTGTTTGTTTCTTATACCAATTTTTGGTGTCTTCTTAAAAACATTTACTTATAAAGAAATTGTCTTTATTAAATTCTAGTAGATAAAATTTAAGTACTAAATTTGATTATTTATCTTTTCAGTTAAATCAAAATAATTTATCTCTACTTGAAAATACACTTTTAGTATTGGTCACTTGGGTGGTTGGACCATAAAATCTGTCTTTTGTTATCCTGCCTTATTTAAATCTCCTTTTACAAACACAAACTATCTATCCCTATTTAAAGAAACATTATACAAAGTGTACCAAAAAAAATACTATAACATATTTTAACATTGTTCCTACTTCAATTACATAGGGAATGTTAATTGGAAAAGTGTTTAAAATAAGCGATATATTAATCTTATGTTTTCGAGATAATCTCCATCAATTATCAAAAAATCGTACTTTTTAAATTAAATCTTTAAATTCTTTAGAATCAATTAATATATGTTATTATTAGTAAAAATGTCGCGAAAAAATTCATTCTTCTATGTTCAACGATTTATTATTATTTAACGTCTTGCAATTTCAAACTTCTCAAAAAAGGAAAGAGAGAGGGGATAGGCGATTTTTAATTCGGGAAATTTCCAAAATATGATAAAATATAGTGTTCCGTATTTCAATAAATTCTGGTCTTAGAAAAATAGAATATTATCTGATATTCTTCATATAGCGCGGTAAAAAAATTTCTAAGTACAAAATATACGATCCAGAAAAAATATAAAAAACGAAAAATTATTATTATTTGTTTTATGTTCACATAGTAATTCGACCTCAGCTAATTCGTGGACCTTGTTTGGTAAATAATGGTTTCGTTTGCAAAAGAAGTTATTAGCCTCCGATATGCTTTATCTTCTGGGCAGCAATTAAAATCATGGTTCTAAAAAATAACGTTACGGAGAATAAGCCAGCCATTATATAGAGCATGTATAGCATTCTACGGGATAATCTGCACTGTATTTTTTTATTTCCAAGCATCACACATTTTCAATTTTTATACCATCTTATAGGGAAAATATATAACTTTTAAATGAAATTTATTTGGAAACCGCAACACAAGATATAATTATTTATTCTTTGTAGGTTTTAATTCAAGTTTTTGATATTGATAACTGAAGTACTTTATTTCCGTAGAAAGTAAAGAAAAATTATATGTAGAAAGGTCAAAAAGAAAAGAGTAGATTATTTTATCTTGTTGTTGCCTTTTTCCATAACAACTAGCCAAAAATGTAATTAAAATAAGATGTCCTGTGGTAATAACGCCAAGTGCTAATATTATGCGTAATTATGAAAGTATACGGAAAATGGTATCTGTGGGTTCAGCGCATAAGGGCTCTAAGTCATCTGAGCCACAAACAGCCGCTAAAAGTGAATTTTTTCCCTTAGTAGACCTTATCGCTGGAAAAAGCACGTAATAGACTACGCTAGATCTAAAATTTGCGAGGTAAGTTCTGTGATCTAAACGCTATATGTTTATTAGGAATACTTTGTTTATTATGTAAATTTGTATCGTATTTCTAGTGCTTTCAAAAAATTGTAGAAGATTTCGGATCTTTTCGCTCAGCAGCTTTTACTTTCATTATATTGCGCAATAAGTATGCCGTGATAATTATCAATGGCGTAACTACTCCGGTTCATTCTTTTCAGTATTGGAAATATATCTGAAGAATTTTGTTTTAATGACGATTTTAACCACCTATATGGTTAATAAGACCAAACAGTACTAATCAGAAAAACACACCGTTAAATTTTATGGATGCATATTTCCTAAAATATTCTTTCTAGTACACATATGTAGTAAGTTGGGGGTGACAGAGATGACCACCCCGAGAATATAGCTTTCACTTTAGAGTATAAATGCAATCCCGAGAGAGGGAAGCATAATCAATAAACTGCTGCACCAGATCTAAATTTGTTTGAAAGAAAAAATAAAATTAAGCAGTGAAAATTAGAAGAACCTTAACGTAGGATTATTAACCTAGGATATCTTACATGTTTACACGCCATTCTGAAGTAAAAATAAAAATCTATGTGATTTCTCATAAAACATTAAGCTAATATAAACTAGATTTAATTTTCAATAACTATATTAATGATACAAAAAAAGGGTACATGATATCCACTTTTTGTGTCGACTTACTTGATTGACGACATCCTCATTTGTTGCATTTGTGTAAAATTCTGCCGAGGCTAACGAAAGAGACAGGCTACTGCGGTTCCATACTTTTTTACAGACCTCTGGAGTCACGTGATATCCGAATGCACCAATGACGATGTAGAGCAGCACGTCGATCTAGCGGTCTGTAAAAAAAGACACTTGGGATTAACCGCGGTAGCCTGTCTTTTCCGTTCGCATTGGATTCCGCAATAGTGATGTCATATGCATAGTTTTCTGTAGATGTTCTGATTGATCACATATATGTAATTACTCAATGCGAAAAACGTCATTTTATATGAAAAAGAAGCATGTGCTTTAAATATGTTTTCTACAATCTACAATTCTATACATATACATTTTTTTTCATCAGGGGCTATACTAAATTCTGAAAAACCAGAATTCCCATGTACTTGTTGTTTTTTATTGCGGATTATAAGCTAATTCGTTGAAGTATGTATATTTAAAAGCAAAACTAGGATTAGAACATAATTGTTTTTTAATGCAGCATTGTGTTCTTTTTCGATATTTTGCATGATGGGAATAAATTAAAAACCATAATTTTAGTTATATAGACTATTTTTTAAATGTTTGTATATTATACTTTACAAGCGCATTCGATATAATATAATTACAAAGTACATTTCCTATCTTGCATTTGAACTGATTTTTTGTTAAGCCGTTCTCCTTATGAAAAGCTTTAAAAAATTTCTAAAGTGCTAAAAATGAAAGTTTTTGTACTTTTAGGGTTTTTTCATAACTAAAATTTCAACGTAGGGTCATTCCATGTCAATTCAACCAGACCTTGTAACCTGACCCACAGGGATTTTGATGAAACTTTGTGTACACACTAATTCTATAATAAAGTGATTCCATCAGAAATTTCTCCTTCCTAGACCTCATAATTTGTGAGATATGGGGGGTCCAATTCTTGGGTTTCTCTCAAATCGCTCATTTCTGAGTCTGTATTTTGAGATTGCAGTTCCATCTTCAAAAAATTGTTTCTCTAGATCCAAAACATGAATCATCTTTAAAAATATCACTGTAAGAACATAAAAAAATGCAGCTTTTAATAAAAAATATTAAAAAAAATACTTGTAATATTTAGGATAAAAAAAGTCAGCCAAAGTTGTGAGTTATGGTTATTTTTCGAAATTTTTGAGACTTCACCAAAAAGGCTGCACACAAAAAGGCAAATTAAATTTCCAATTCATTTTTGCTATGAATAAAAGTTTACACTTTGGGCTTTCTAACTAGGAAATAAAAATGATGCCTTTCGCACGGCTTATGCAAAAATTTTGGGTACATTCCAAATAGCCGGATGCATGTTTTATTTTTACATATTATATATGCACAAAAAAAGGCAAATGAAATTTCCAATTTCTATTTGTTTTAAATAAAAGTTTGCACTTTGGGCTTTCTATCTATGAAATAAAAATGATGTCTTTCGCATGGCTTATGCAAAAACTTTGGGTACTTTCCAATTAGCCGGATGCGTGTATTACTTTTACATATGTACATATGTATAGATCTATATAAATACAGATGCATTATACATGTACATATGTATGTATATATACAGTATATTGATATATATATGTATAACACTGGTGCCCGTCTAACCAAAAAGTACCAAATTTTGCCTTGTTTTGAGAATCTGCACCAATTAAGAGGAAAAAATCTGACTAAGTTTAGCTGTGTTACTTAAATAATTACTGGAATTTCTATGAGTTATTGAATTTAAAGTTATTTGATACATGTTTTTTTATTTGCAAAGTAAAGTTTGGGCTTTGTTTTTTCTGATTAAAAAACATCTGACTGTAATATGTTTCGCCATTAAATTTAGGGAATAGTCCATATATTTCATTTCGTTATGTAATAATGGGCATTTTTTGCTAATCTAAAGAATCTCTTACTTTTATTTTCAATAATTAAACTCAAAACAGATTTTTTTTGTACAGTATAAAATAAATAATTTTTTCTCCTCACATTTCCATTCTTTATTTTGAATGCTTATATATTAATTATTTATGTTTAAAAAATATTCAAAACCTAGTATTTCCTGTCCTTGGGTAATTTTAATCAGTTTAAATATTTATATTGGCAAGTTTAAATACACAAATGTTTAACAGAACTTAAATTTGTTTCTATAGTCTGAAAGATTTAATTGCACCTGCCTTGTATAAACACCCTCTGATAAAGACAGGGTAATGTTTGCTAGTGAAAGCAGATGTTTTGAAATCAATTTAATCAAATTATTTACATTCTGTTGTTTTTTATCATAGAAGAATGATCTAAGATTTACTGTGCTACTAAAATATATTCTGATTTTTACATATTTTATAGTTTGTGATATGTATAAATATTTTTTTGCGTTATTGTTTTAATATGGAGCCTGATATTAAACCTTCTACTAGTCTTCAGGCTTGCAGTATTGTAATGTTAACTAGTTTAGAATGTCACAAAACTAGCTATACAAATAACAGTGAAATAGACTACATTGATAATCTCGGTGATTCAGAAAAAGAACTTTTATTACTTAGGACTATTGCATTTATAAAATAAAAATTAAGTGAAAACCGTTTGATTAATATATGTGAGCATCACAGAATTTGGCTCTTAATGAAATATGAATTCTATCAATGTAAATGTGGAGATCCATTTAAGCGGCATAAAAAGCAATTGAAAAAAGCAATTAGAGCATTCAATAGAGATTTATATACGGCCGAAAAAGTAAACCAAAGTTGAAAGTTATGATTACTTTTCCGAAATTTTGTGACTTTATAAAAGTCTCTACACAAAAAGGCAAATGAAATTTCCAATTTGTTTTTGTATCAAATAACATTAAATTCAATATCTAATACAAACTCCCGCAATTATTTAAGTACCACAGCTAAACTTAGTCAGATTTTCCCCTCTTAATTGGTGCAGATTTTCAAAACAAGGCAAAATTTGGTACTTTTCGATTAGACGGGCACTTGTGTTATACATATATATATATCAATATACTGTATATATACATACATAAGTACATGTATAATACATCTGTATTTATATAGATCTATACATAAGTACATATGTAAAAATCACGCATCCGGCTAATTGGAAAGTACCCAAAATTTTTGCATAAGCCATGCGAAAGACATCATTTTATTTAATAGATAGAAAGACTAAAGTGTAAACTTTTATTTAAAACAAAAAGAAAGTGGAAATTTCATTTGCCTTTTTGTGTGCATATGTAATATGTAAAAATAAAGCACTTATCCGGCTAATTGGAAAGTACCCAAAATTTTTCCATAAGCCGTGCGAAAGACATCATCTTTTTCATAGATAGAAAGCTCAAAATGTAATCTTTTATTTAAAACAAAAAGAAATCGTAAATTTAATGTGCCTTTTTGTGTACAGCCTTTTTCGTGAAGTCACAAAAATTTGGAAAAATAATCATAACTTTCAACTTTGGCTGAATTTTTTTATCCTAAATATTACAAGTATATTTTTTAAATATTTTTTATTAAAACCTGCATCTTTTTATATTCTTACAGTGATATTTTTAGGATGATTTATGCTTTAGATCCAGAGAAACAATTTTTTGAAGATGGAACTGCAATCTCAAAATACAGACTCAGAAATGTGCGATTTGAGAAAACCCCAAGAATTGGACTCCCCCCCCCATATCTCACAAACTATGAGGTCTGGGAAAGAAAAATTAGATAGAATTAATGTGCACATAAAGTTTTATCCAAATCCCTGTCGGTCGGGTTACAAATGGGGAAAATATTGGTTGAATTGACATGGAATGACCCCGTATTGAATTTTAAGAATTTTTCGGCAGATTTTTTTAAACAATTCACGGATGAACTGATTTTTTTAAAAGAAATACCATGTACACAACTTTTCAAGTTACATAGGTGAAGTTTCAAGAAGTGTAGTTGAAAAAATATGTGTTAGTAAGAAGTACTCATACGAAAACCATTTTATAATAAATATGTGTAAGTACAAACTCAACAGCCGAAAAGAAAGTTTCGCGAAAGTAGTGTAAAATCAATTTTTATCATCATAACTAATAAATTATGTACAATTTAAGAAAAAAAAAAAGATAAAAGGCATTAAATTTTTTAATTAAACTACCGTCTTTAAAAATCATTATTTTGCGTTAATATTTATATATATCTTTTTTTAAATCGAAAAACTAAAAACCATCATAATAATTGTAATAATACAGACATTCGATGAAACAACAATGTGAATTCAAGGTTACAAAGGTCATTATCACAAAGGGGACAGATATAATATCTACAACTCCTCAACTCGTATACCTCATTTAACTATCTTTTCAAAAATTTATTATGAAAACATTGCGATCATTAATTGAATCACACGTTATAAGTTATATTTAACTCTTAGTTCATAAATTTACTATGAAGGGCCAACACTGTTCATGCGAATAAACGCCAAAACTAAGGTTAATACTATGCGAACTTTATATACTTATTTCCTGCTCAGTATTTAATATTTTATTTTTATTTATTTATTATATTTTGCATGCGATACTTGGGATCTGATTATGTATATATATTTTTTCGAATTTTGTTTTATAGTTTATGAATGTATGGATGTTTTCACGTCTGGAACTGATTAGAATTTTTTAAGAGTAAAAGTAAATTATTTTAAAATTCTGTATGATTTAATTTTTCTGTACTGCTTCTCTTATATTTTACATTTTATCACTTTAAATACAAACTAATTTTTAAATTAGTAAATATTTCAAGATGTAAACTCAAACATAGAAGTGCAAACTAGAATTTTCCTGTTTTACGAGAAATTTTTTACCTTTATAGTAAAATATTTTAATATTTGCAAATGTTCGTATTTTGTTTATCTTAGTTGAAAATTGGGCAAAGCAACATGAATAATATTGTTACTTTCAGGTTATTACGTAAATGGATGCATGATGAAAATACTTTTTTGTTAGTATCAGATTTGATCGATGACAAGATGATGATACGCCTAATAATTAATGATGCTTATATCTTTTTATGGAAGATGCGTGCATATTTTTAAAACAATACACAATGTTTACTCATGTGTAGTATGTGTGTTTTGTAGAATTTTATACTTAAGAAGAGCGCTTTATATCATATAAAACTAATATAATGTTTAGGTGTTGAAAATTTTGTATGAATGCAAATTATATATGCAAAGAAAAGTGTATTAGTACACTAGCAGGCGTCACCCGCTACGATGTTCCTCTCTACCAGAATAACCTTTATTTTTTTACAGTAAGTTATATTATATAAGGAGATAACCATATTCAGTTTATAAAAACTCTTCTTGAAAATTCAACTAACTAAGAGTGTTAGTCTGTTAAAAATCTGTTCATTAGTAGTTTTAATAAAGACTAATCTTTAACAATCGTGTTCGCGTGATTACAAAAATTCACTCCAAAATAACTGACTAAAGCGACAACCGAGCAGTGTAGAGCAAAACAATATATTAAGAACACCCCTGAAAAATTGTCTAACTTAAAATACAAGTTTCATCAAAATGCGTCTTGTAGAACTTTTTAAAATTAATAATATTCTATAATTGGGTTCTCCTAATTTTAGAACTTTCTCCAATAATTCCATACATAAGTAATATAAACTGTTGTGAAACATGCTAAATACTTCCCCAAAAAATTGTCCGACAATGCAAATTCCATGAAAATGTTTTCAGCAAGATTCAAGTTATCAACTACCGGAACGATATACGAATTTGCATTTATGTGTAAAGTAGAAGTAGTTAGATGTAACATCATAATAATTTGGATCATTAAAATTTATAAAACTGCATGTTATTTTTCGTTACCCTTAATAAATAACGTAATTACGTAAAAATGATGTAAAGATCTTTTAATGTACGAATATTGGTTACAACATGTTAAGATGGCGGTTACAAAAACTGTATTTAATATTGTACCAAAGCAATCTCGTTAAACTGAACTAATTGGATTTGTATTTGGAAAACAGAACTTTCATTATCTTGATTTTGAAATTATTTAAGTAAAATGTATTTTACCATGTCAGTTTTAGTTTCGCGCTAAATATCATTTGCTTTATTGTGTATAAACCGTGATGCTGCTATAAAGATATATATGCTGCAGTCTAAATTTTTAGTACATTTACTTTAACTTACTCCATTGGGATAATAGATTGTAATTTATTTTGGCACTGTGATAGCAAATTTTTAATTGTTAACATGCATGAGATAGAAGAAAGTTTTAAAATTGCTACACGCAACAAGATTTTTTTTTTGTGTGTGTTAGAAAAACTTGAAGAAAATTTTGAAACCGTTGAACTGATTTTTTTTTTAATTTTATGCCGAAATTAAATTTTAAACAAATCCTTTTGGTTTTAAATTGAAAGTAGCTATATTATGATTTTATTTTGTTCAGAAATTGTTTTTGTATTTAGAGTTTTATCGCACAGCACTTAATCACCCAATAGTAAGATGAATATTTAAATTTAAAATTAAATATTTATTTTGTACAAATACCATTTATTTTTCTAGATGATGAAGCAAGGGATATTTATTTTAAGCAAAAAATGGAAGAATGATCTTAATTGTAGATGATTTGCGCTTGGCACTTTCAAAAAGGCGACGTTTTTGATTTAAAAATAAACTGAAATTTCCTGCACTTTCTTATTTGTTCTAATAAGTATTCTTTAAACAACGAATTTCATTATCTATATCTATAAGTTGATTTAATTTATATTTTTTAATAATGTAATATGAGGTTCTGTTTTTGCTTGATATATCTTATTTATTATACATTGCTTTTTTTTAATTTTACTGAAACTTCATCCAGGTTTTTAAAAGAAAAAAATTTGCATTTTTCTTTCTTTTTTCTTTTGTGTGTGTACATACTGGATAAGCTTGAATAAACATATTCTGAATCGAAAATTGTAGAAATCAATCGCCAAAAGTTCCAGTAAAAATATATGCGTTTGCCATATTTATCAACTCTAAAATTTAATTATTTTATAACAAAATTTAAACAACCTTACAACAAAGTACATAGATAATAAAATTTTACTTAGAATTTTTATTATTATTAATGCAACTAATGAACTTTGATGAAAATTGTATTTAGATAATAAACAATTTGTCTATACCTTTATTCCGTAAAGACTGTCTACACTTTTGTTCGTATCATTCGTAAAAATCTGACAATATCTTAAATTAGTCTTTAATTAAATTCAATATATTGCCCGAAATTTTATTAATGATGAAAAACTTTTCTTTAGAAATTGATTCCAAGAAGAGATTTGGTCAAAGTGTAAATAATAGTTATCGTTATTTTTTAAATAAGTATTTGACCCTTTGTGTGAAAGGTTTGTTACATTGAATTATAATCAATGGATTTAAAAATCACTAAGTTCTGTTGAGAAATATCTACTTTGTAAAATAATGGTTTTTTTCCTTTGTTTAAAAATTTTAGATTTTTTTATTTAAATTTCCTATATTGTATATAATTAATAATATTCTTTTACAGAGAGCTATAAAGTATGCTGTAAAAATATTAAATTTAAAACATTTCCTGAAAACAATTTAACAATATCCCTGATGGTGAATATCAATTATATATGTATTTTTTTTAATGAAAGTATAAAAAGTGCTTATTGGATTTAAATAGATATCTTCGCAAAAATACACGATATGTGTAAATAATAAATAATAAAATTTGAACTTTATAGACAAAAACATTGAAGTTTTTCTGTGTATCATGCATGTTTAGAACGCTTTTAGTTGTTAAACATTTTGGAAAAACTTTTTGCTTAGGCTTTAACTATAAAACAATCACTGAAGCATTAATACCAAAGATGACACTTTTAATTATAATTACGCGTACTCGTATATAGTACATTGAAAATAAAAATAATAATTCTATCATGATGAATATTTATTTACAATATAAATATTGATAAGTATAAACATGAGTAATATTTTACAGTAACTGTTCTGCCTCGTGTCTCATTACATCGCAGACAACATAAAAGAAATCCTTAATTTGAAAACTCAGATAGTATTTAAACTATTATTCTCAGCTACTAAAGTTACTTTTATGTTCGACAACAAGGAAGCAAAGATTGGCTAAAAGTATTAAATTTATTTCTTCATGTGTGTTTCTAAATGCATTGTTATTGTTCACTTTTTTACTTTCTTTTATTTTTACATGAAAAAAGTAGTGGATTCGTGAAAATTTTCGAAATCCGCTTTTCGACGGATTAATACAGATAAGGCTCAGAGAACTCAAAAACATGTTTTTGCAGTATGTCTGTGTGTCAGTCTGTCAGTCTGTCAGTCTGTGGATATATGTATATGACAAAAGAGCTATCACAAGAACTAAACAACGGAATTCCAATAAACATGATATTTTGTTATACCTTGATGTAATCTAGAATTGATTAGTTTTTGGTATATATCACTCAACAGGTGGCTCTGCTATGATGCATTATTCAAAATTTTTAAATTTTGGGAAAAAAAGAAAAAAATATTTTTTCTTCAAAAATTTTACTAAGGAAATTATATAAATAAATTTCAGAATATATTTCCATAAGTTCAAATACTAAACATCTATCTAAAAATATTTATTGATTTTCAGAACATTTCTAACAAGAAGATTGAACAGAAAAATAATACTTAGTCATTGAAAACTTCTATTTCCAATAATTTAATTTTAGATGTTTCATTTCCTTTATATAAAAAAAAGTATTTAAAAAATTGTATTCGATAGTATATATTTTATCTTCAATTTTTCGCTGTAGCAAAGAATATCTTTTGGTATATTATGTATGTTAAATTGTGCATATTATACACCATGTGAATTCAATTTCAAATGAAATTATTTTTATTCGTGGAAAGATGAGAAACATGCAATAAATAGTTATAAAAAACTAGTTATGTTTATTTGAAGAATAATGTACAATTTTATGCTGCATTTTACGGGAAAAAATTCTGCAATTGTACAGATGTAAAATTACTGAAAAATGTCTGCTTTTATACGAACACTCAATAAAACAATAGTTAAACCTAAAAAAAGGTATTTGCAAAGCTACAGAAATCTGTAGCTTATTAAAAGTATGCATTAAAATTACACTGATCATACTAAAATTTTATCTCTAATACTGGTTGCCGTGATATAAAATGTTCTAAACACCACAAGTTTCCTAAAAAAATTCCTATTAGTCTAACAGATTTTTTTATTTACATTGCAAATGTCTATCGTACATTAATTTTCATTACAGAAAAAGTTTACTAACCCCAGTTTTCTAAAAAAAAAAATTGTAACTAGATTATCTTTACTGTTTACATGCATTTCCAAAAATGTTTTGCTGCAATGCGTTCATTTTACGTGGACGATGTTATATTCTTCTGACACATTCTTTTTCTGGAAAATAAATTGCGATACAAATTTAATAACTCCGAATTTTTCCGTGAGTGTGATCCGTGAAAATTTTCAAAATCCGGTTATCGATGGGTTAACACGCTTCAGGTTTCCAAGAATCCGAAAAACACATTTAAAAAAATGTCTGTCTGTGAGTGTGTGAGTCAGTCAGTCAGTTAGTCTGTCTGTCTAAGAGTGTGGGAGTCAGTCACTCAGTCAGTATGTATGTATCACAGTCTGTCTGTCTGTAAGTGACAAAAATTTTCTGGACGCTCTATCTCGACAACTAATGCCCGTAATTTCACAAAACTTTAGATTATGTTAGAACTTAATATAAACTAGATATGATTGGTTTTTGGTATATATTGCTCAACAAATGACGCTGCTATGCTGTTTATTCACAATTACTATAATTTCCATATCGTAAGAACTATCGCATTGATTCTCATAAAATTGTATATTTAGTTAGTACTTGATAGTAAATGATGCTTATTACGTTTTGGTGCAGATCTCTCAATAGATTGAGCTGCCATTGTGCTTCATTTAAAATTATCGCAATAGCTCTATCTCAAGAATTAATAAACGAATTTTTATAATATTTCAGATTCAGTTTGTCCTTGATATAGACTAGTATTGTGTAGTTTTTGGTATAAATTGCACAACAGATGTCGCTGTTATGTTGCATTTTTCGCAATATCGCAATAAATGTATCTCAAAAATTAAATGCATGGATTTTCATCAAACTAAACAATCCGATTCAGATAATGCCTGATTAAAAAATGATTCTATTTAGATTTTCATGTACATCATTCAAAATTTTACGTTGCTATGCAGATTTTTTAAAAAGATTTGCAGTAACTGTAGTTCAAAAACTAATGATCGTGTTACCATCAAACTTGAGATTCCATTATAAGTTGACATAAGTTGTTGCTGACTAGATTTTGGTTTAAACGTCCTAATCGATGGCGTGCTACATTTTCCATGTTGTATTAACATGCATATAATGTTAGAAAGTTTTTGGGTTACCACATCTGATTAGTTTAGTATATCGTGACATTAACAGAAATGGTTAAAAGTCATTTAGTAAGGATTAGTTGAAATGATTAAAAAAACATATAACTCACGATTGTTTTCGTTTCTTAATTAAAAATTTTAAAATGAAAATCTACTCCGTTCTCAAAAATATGCACTATCAAATTCGAGTAAAGTTGCTGAACAATGTATGGACTCTTCTCGAGCACTAACGGTGATACATTTTCATACTTTGCTGAATAATTTATTTTCTCTGCAAATAATAATTTTACAGATTTTGGTGTATGTCAATACAATAAGAATAGAAACCAATGTTCAATATTTTTATTTATAAGCGAACACCTTATGAAATAGAAGTAAATCATACGGCATTCAAATAAGTAGTTAGCAGTGAGCTATAAAGAAAAAATACACAATGATTTCTTTAAAGTAACAATTATTTAATATCATTATCATTTATTAATTTTTGCCATTTATTAACTTTTGCTGATTTAAATAATATATTTCTTTAATTATCTTGATTTGACGAAAACATTTGTAGTCCCAAACGATTCCATAAATATACGTTCAACGTTATTTTATATTCATGAATCGAAAAAAAGAAGTAAATTTATATAAGAGATGCAAGGAAACCTTATAATGTGAGAGATTTTGAACACTATGTAGGGGAATGTTGTATAAAACCGGGTAGAACCGGATAAAACCTTGAACCAGATTTGATGACTTTATTTGTGGCGGTAGGTAGCGGAAACTTTTAGAATTTCTTCTAAGTGATCGGCATACCACTTTTCAGTAAGCAGGAGCCGTTTAAATGAACTTTTTTGCAGTAGTGATTTTTTAAAGATTTCAAGTGAAAAAGTTAAGACTTTGACGTTTGCAATATTACGTTATCAATCCTAAATACCTAAGAATTCAGTTTAGATAAGTATAACGCATGGTAGACTATTATTTACTTGTTATTTTAACATTTTGTATTGGTGTCTACTCGTTATCTGACCAACGCTAGAGTAAAATTTCATCAAAATGGCGTGGTCGGACAAACCCAGAATGTAGATGGTCGAAGAAAACCTTTATAACCCAGAAGCGAAAACTTTCCATGATGACAGAAGTTGAAAAACTGATGTGAAAAAGAAATGCCCAAAGAAAAAAAACCCCTTGACATCAACGAGTAGGAAGATGAAAGTGAAGTATGGATCTTTTGAAACGGCTTATATGAACAATCTAAACCTAAGTAGAGTTGTATACAGCGCCTTCACTGAAGCGGGTGGGCACATGAAGCGTGCAGCAATGCAAATGTACAAGATCGAACTATCATTTATGATTTTTATGCCTAACAATTTCAACTCTTAAAGCATTACTTAACTCATTGTTATTTTATGTAGATTTGATATTAGATTCACATTCTATAAGTATAATATGTCAATTTCCTTTAATAAATAGTATTATTGCAAAGTTACAATGCACTTTTAGTTATTGTTTCCAGTTTCCGGTTTTGTCCGACCAAGTTGAACAAAATCGGGACGTTGTACACATCTAAAAAAAGTGTTGTAATGATCTCAATTGCTATTGTTCGCGACTGGATGAATACTTTTTTCTTTGCAAGTAATCAATTTATCGTTTTAATACAAATTTTGGCTGTTTTGTTCACATAGCGCACAATAGTAAAAAAAAAAAGCATTGGGGTCCCGGTTTTATCCAAATTTCCCCTATTTGAAAATAAATTTTTGCACGAAAGAAATTCATGAATACATTATATTAAGATATCTATATGAATTCATAAAAGGTTTTAAAGCACGATGTGTAATCTACCACTTAAAATTACAAAGATTAAAGTTCTCGACAAAAAGTAGAGTAAATTGTTATTGTAACAAATTTATAAATATTAAAGTAACTCTAAACATATTTTTATGCAAGTTTTTAAGCAGTAGTTATTTTTAATAAATGTAAAAATGACCAGTGAAACTAATGACATTGGGCTCACAGCCAGCTCCCACCGAATATATATATTATACTTAAAAAAAAAAAAAAAAAAAAAAAAAAAAAAAAACTTTCTAAAATAGAGGAGAGGAATATTTTTTCCATTCCATTTCCCCCATTCGTACATAACTATTGAATCTTGAACTCTAATCAGGGACCTGAAAGCGCTTAATCAAAATAAACCGGTATACTAAATTTGAAGACAATGAATAAATCCACATGAAAAATCAATTTATCTAAATCAAAAGAAGATAAGATCACATTTCTTTATTTCTACAAAACAATGAACCTATAAATCTTATTAGAATAGCGCTTTATTAAAATAAACCAGTACATAAAGTTTGAAGTAAATCACATAATTCTTATTAGAAGTTCCAATTATCCAAGTTAAAGGGGTGGGGGATTAGACCAATCTCCGCCTTGTATAGTTAAGCAATTAACTTCGGAATCTAATTAGTGAAACGTCTTGTCAGAATGAACATATATGTAAATTTTGAAGCAAATCGGATAATACTGCACGAAAAACCCACTTATATAAATTAAGGTGTGTACCCTCGTCACCTCTTTATACACTGTAAAAAAAATCTGCAAAGGTACTAAACTTTTTCTTGGAAACTGGTATTCCAAGAACATTTCCTGTAACGGTAACAGCAAAAATTCAAATTTCAGAATCGGTTACGTGGTTTTTTCCTGTTATCAATACATGAAAAGTTCTTGGAATCCCAGTTTCCAAGAAAATATTTAGTACCTTTGCAGATTTTTTCTTACACTGTACAACCTTCAAAACTAATGAGATAAGCGCCCTATCAAAATAAATCTAGTTCAAGATTTGAAGCAAAACAGATTTTTATTTCATCAGTTATCGAAAAATATGTATGTATACAGAATTAGCGAACTGAAAGATAATAACATCTGAAAATATTTCTAATATAAATTTTATTATTTTTGCATTAACCCGTAAAATGTTTCATAATCATCTTCGAGACACCCTTGCGGAAACTAATGTCGCAGAAGATTTCTTCTAGCTTTCTAAAATCAAGTTAATTCTTTAAACTTTATAAACTAACAATTTTGCTTAGCTTCAGGTAACAGTCTTATTAAATTACGTATTCAGGGTATCCAAAATTTCGGTTGCTACTTTAACGCTATATTTCTTTTCTTTTAAGAAAAGTTGAAACGATAAAATCTTTTACAAGTGTTTTAAACAATTTGCAGGCATCTAAAATTTGTATAATGTATAATGTGTCAAATATTATTCAAAATGAACTTATTTAATGTAATGTTTAATTTTGCTGCTTATGTATAGATTAAAAGTGCCTGTTTACGATTAAAAATATTGTCATCAACCTTTAAAAATAAAGTATTGGATTCATAAAAAATTTCGACTTCTGTATTTCAGTGGATTTATACGTTTAAGAAGGTCCTGAACACGAATTTATGTTTTGTTTAGAAAATGTCTGTCTGTGGATCTGTCACTCTGTCACAAAGTGACTCTGAGTTTCTATCTGTATATGTCAAAGAATTTATGGATATTTTATCTCAAGAACAAATGTATGGAATTCGCAAAACTTTAGATTCAGTTAAAATTTGATATAATAATTAGTGGGTTGATTGGTAATTGGTGAATATCGCCTAACAGGTAGCGCTTCTGTGCTGCATTATTCACGATTTCAACAATGGCTCTATCTCAAGATCTATTGCACGGATTTTATTAAAACTTCAGATTAAATTAGTTCTAGAAGCCTAATTTAGCAGTATTTTTCTTCAAAATCAGTTAATCTCTGATATATTTTAATGATGTTTATCTTTGAAGGGGGTTTTTTCCTAAACGTGGTGGCACTATGCTGCATATTTCACGATTTCGTAATAACCATAGCTCAAAAACTAATGCAAAAATTTTCATCAAATTTCAGACTGAGTTTGTCCCAGATATAAATAGGTCTAGATTAGCTTTTGTGTAAATCTCGCTATTCGTGTCGCTGTTATGAAGATTTTTTTTTAGATTTTCAGAATATTTTCTTTCTGATTATTTGGCTGAAATATTTTATAAATAATGCATAGATGTTCGAAAAAATCCTTCTAATATATTAGTAAATGTTTTTTAAAATATAAAAAAATAATGACTTCTACGTCAGACGTTGACGAGTACTACGAGAAAATTATTTGCTTTTTACAAATAAATTATTAATAAAGTTTATATTAAATATATGAAACAGTCTCCCTGCTGAACAAAATGTGTTGAATTAAAGAATACTACTATTTTATTTTCTTTAAATTAATATAAGCTCTTTATTTTTCATATTTTTATCATTTCTTTCGGTGCTATTTAAATGTCCATTTATAATGAATTTTAGAAAGCATTCAAATAACTTACCTGTTTCCACATAGTATATATTTTAATAGTTAAAATAACATGGAACAATTCAAAGAACTAGTACTTTTTTAATATAAATGACAACACAAGATATTATATTATAGTAGAACTTCCAAAATACACCAAAAAAATCTGCAAATTTATTAAAGTTTTCCAAAAATATGGGATCTGAGAGTTTTTTGTGTAAAAGTAACAGCAAAAATTCGCGTAACAAAATCGGTTGCATTAATTTTTGCTGTTACCATTACCTAAAAAGTTCTAGAAATCCCACATTGAAAAAAAAATTCTGTAAAGGTACTAAACATTTTCTAGGAAACTGGGATTCCAAGAACTTTTCATGTAACGGTAACAGGAAAAACCCGTGTAACCGATTCTAAAACTTGAATTTTTGCTGTTACCGTTACAGGAAAAGTTCTATGAATCCCAGTTTCCAAGAAAAAGTTTAGTAACTTTACAGAATTTTTTTACAGTGCAGTTTCCAATTCCTATCAATAATATATTTTTTAAATATTAATAAAAAAAAAATTACACATTGTTTAAAAACGTAAGTTCCTGATTTCTATAAAGTATTTTCATAAACCTCTAGCAATATTTCGAGAAATAAACATTTATTTTCGTACACTGTAAAAAAAAAATCTGTGAATGTACTAAACATTTTCTAGGAAACTGGGATTCCAAGAACTTTTCATGTAACGATAACAGGCAAAATTTATGTAATCGATTCTGAAACTTGAATTTTTGCTGTTACCGTTACAGGAAAAGTTCTTGGAATCCCAGTTTCCTAGACAAGGTTTAGTACCTTTGCAGATTTTTTTTTACAGTGTATGTTCAAAATATTTTATTCAAAATGTCAATTTACTCAGAATATTTCCTATATATCTTGATATTATCTTTCCCTATGGAAAAACAAGAGTTGTTTCATTGTATGTAAGTTTAATTATTTGCATCGTTGATGTTATTTCATTTGAGTGAAATAGGAGTTAATTTATATGTGGCACGGCCAAACAATCTTTACAATTTTTAAAAAATGCTATTTAAAATGAAACACAATAGAAGATAATACTATAAAATCCTGTTTAGTTAGGTATATCTCTTTCAAATTTCTGTCGCAGAACGAAAAACCATGCAAAAATGTATTGCTCCTTTGTCTGCCTATTGTATCAGCTTTTAAGTAAAACGAAAAAGAAGTACTTTGTCATATTTATCGAAATATATTTTCGTTGAGGAAAGTTGATAAGGCTTTTGTTATTGTTACTTATAATCACTTTCATTTTAAACCTTGATTCATTTCTCTGTAAGAAAGCTTAAAATTAATCTTTCTAAACTACCAATCTTTCATGAGACATTTGAAAATAATCTTCGATTTCACAAAATGCTTTTAATCGTTTTTTCTTAATTTAAATACTTTTCAGGCATTTACATTAATGAATTCACATATATTGTACTTTATCTCTAATTTACAACGAATTAAGTATTGAAATATGATAATCGTAAAATCCTGTTCAAAATATGATAAACGAATAATCCTATCCTTTTCTGTATCACGTGGATTTGTTATTCAAGTATGTAAATTTCGTTTTAAACTAATCTAGCTTAATACTGATTTATATCAGTTAACCAAGAAAGTTCGTGCGGTTTTTGAGAACAGCTACTTTTGTTGCGTAGGCGTGCTCATACGGATTCTGATGAAGTCATTTCTGTACATTGCCTTTAAATTACAATCAGTAGAGAGTTGTTTAACGTATCTCATGTTTCGCTATTAGTCTTGTAGGAAGTATAATCGTTGACAAAGGATGTCGTTGACAAAGGAGATTTTGAGGCCTATTTTGCTCTACGAGTTCAAATTAGGAAACAAAGCTGCAGAGGCCGCTAGAAGAATATGCTCCGTGTTTGGAGAGACTTCAGTGAGTGAAAGAACCGCTCAAAAGTGGTTCAGCAGATTTTCGTCCGGGGACGAGAACCTCGAAGACAAGTCCCGTGTTAATCGTCTATCCATCTTAGACCAAGTCCAGCTGGAAGAGGAAATCAAACAGAATCCTGATCTAACATCTCAGGAGCTTGCGCAAAGGTTTGGAGTATTTGACGAAACCATCCGATCGCATCTTCATAGCCTTGGGATGTCATGGAAACTTCATAAGTGGATTCGTCATGTCCTGTCCGAGAAAAACAAGCTCCAACGACTGAACATCTTCTTGCCATTGCTGTCGCGCCACATAAAAGCCTCTTTCCTGCATCAGATATTGATATGTGACTAGAAATGGGTAATGTATGATAACCGAAAGAGAAAACATCATTGATCGACTTCTGGTTCCGTCTCATTGGTTGCTAAACCGGACATCCATCGAAAAAAAGATAATGCTGTGTATTTGGTGGACTAGCGCTGGTATAGTTCACAATGAATTCTTAGAAAGCGGGAAAACAATCACAGCCTAAGTCTACTCGTCGCAGTTGAAAAGGGTTTCAGCTGCTTTGCTCGAAAAGCAGCCAGTGCTGGTCAACAGGAGAGGAGTTCTTCTCCTCCACAATGATACCAGACCTCATACAGCCAAAGCGACCAGGGACGTGATAAAAACATTGGGCTGGGAAGTTTTGCCTCACTCACCTTACACCCCGGAAATCACCCCATCGGACTATTACTTGTTTTTGGCCATGGATAATCACCTGCGGGAACAGCAGTTCCAAACCCAAGATGATGTCACAAAAACTATAACCCAGTTTTTGGACTCTAAGCCAAAGATTTTTCTCAAAAAGGGTATTTATAACCTTGTGCCTCGTTGGGAACACTTAATTGAAGCCAAATGTGAAGCCAAATCTATGTGATTAGTTCAAAGAATAAAATAAGTGTTTGAAATTTTTGTGGGTCGTTTTTTATGTCTGATGAAAACCGCACGAACTTTCTTGGTTACCTGATAGATTCACATTCTTTATTTCTGTGGAATACAAACATTTTTTTCTACAATGTAGATGCAATAAATTCAAAATAACAATTTTTGTCTGTAATTACATTAATGGCGGGATTTCTTTCAATTCTTTATTTATTGATATTTTAAATTATATATTTTAATATCATTATCGCAAGAATAAATAGCATCACTGTTATAGCTCTGATAATAGCTCTGTTATTTTTGAACAGTAATAAGGGGATTTATTTTTATTACATAACAGAAGTATTTTTTATTTGTTTCTTTGTTTTGCTTTTCATAAATTAATGTAAAATACTACGACTTTTCAGCCATCAAAGAAAAAAAAATCACATTTAATGTAACATAGTGTTTTTTTTTTTTTTTTTTTTTTTTTTTATAGTTGCATGTAAAAAGCACAAGAAAAATAAAAATTTACGTGAATTTCCACTAAGTATAAAATTCAGATTTAAAATTTATACTCTTATTCGCATATATAAATATGAAAAAAATATTATATCATGTTATAAAATTTGACTAATTTAATTTATGATAAGTACATATCCGTCTTTTGTAATTAATAAGACGAGCAAAAATATAACTTGGCGGTATTGTTATAAAAAAAATATCATTAAAATTTTGCACATTGTTTAAAAACATAAATTTTACATTTCTATAAAATATTTTTATAAATCTCTAGCAATATTGCCACAAATATTTTCATATTTTCAAAATCTGTTATTCGAAACGTCAATATAATAAAATATTTCCTATATATCCAGATATTCTTTGTCCCTATGTAAAAACGAGAGTTTTTCCATTGCATAAATGTTTAATAATTCGCGTCGTTGACGTTAGTCCATTTCAATGAAATATGAGCTTAATTGCATGCGGCACGTTCAAACAAGCTTTACAATTTTTAAAAACTGCAATTTTAAATAAAATACAATAGAATAGAATACTATAAAATCCTGTTTAATTAGGTATATTCATGCAAATTTCTGTCGCAGAACGAAAAACTATGCTAAAATTCATTGTTCATTTGTCTGCGTATTGTATTAAGTTTTAAGTAAAACGAAAAGAAGATCTTTGTCATTTTTCTCGAAATATATTTTCGTGGAGGAAAGTTAATAAGGCTTTAGTTATTGTTACCTATAATTACTTTCATTTAAAACTCTGATTTATTTTCCTGCAACAAACCTTAAAAATTTATCTTTCTAAACCACCATTCTTCCATAAGACATTTCAAAATAATCTTTCATTATACCGAATGATTTTAAACATTTTTCTTAATTTAAATAATTTTTTAGTTATATTCATGAATGCCCCCAGTTTGTATTTTATCTCCAATTTAAAAAGAATAAAATATTCGCATGTCATTCAAATATGATAAACGTATAATCAGTATTCTTCTGTATGACGACCTATTGTATTGAAATATGCAAATTTCGTTTAAAATTAATGTAACTTTATACTGATTTTTAGACACACATTTTTTTCTTCTGTAGAATAAATACAAAATATCTGTGTCTTAGTCCTTGTTATTAGTAAAATAAAAAGTAAATTTAAGATCATATGTAGCATATAACAAAAACGAAATATTTTTATAAATATCTAGCAATATATCCAAAAATTAACATTTATTTTCATATTTTCAAAATATTTTAATCGAAATATCAATCTAATCAAAAGATTTTCTTTATATCCGGATATTATTTGTTTTTTCATTGTATGCATTATGTTTAATTTTTCGCATCGTTGACATTATTTCATTTTAGTGAAATATGAGTTAAAATTGTATGCCGCTTTAGAAAACAAACTTTACAATTTTTAAAAACTGCAATTTGAAATAAAACACAATGTAAGAAAATACTGTAAAATCTTGTTTAATTATGTATGTTCCATACAATTTTCTGTAGCAGACGAAAAAACAATGCTAAAATTCATTGTTCATTGGTCTGCATATTATATCAGCTTTTAACTAAAATGGAGTCTTTAATTTGTCATACTTCTCGATATATATTTTTGTAGAGGAAAGTTAAAAAGGCTTTAGTTATTGTTACTTATAATTACTTTCATTTTCATCTTAGATTAATTTCTCTGCAACAAACTTTAAAAATGAATATTTCTATGTTACCATTCTTCGTAAGACATTTCAAAATAATCTCCCATTGCACCGAATGCCTTTATAATTTTTCTCATTTTAAAAACTTTTCATTCTACACTAATGAATGCACACATATTGTATTTCATCTCTAACTTTTAAAGATTTAATAAAACATTGACATGTCTTTTAAATATGATTAATGTATAATCGGTTATTTTTCTGTATGACGACTTATTTTATTCAAATGTGCAAATTTTCTTTTAAATTGTTATATCTTACTACTGAATTATAGATAAATATTCTTTGTTTCTCTGGAGTATGAACAGAATATTTGTCTTTTCTTCTTCGTTATTGATAAAATGGAAAGCAAATTTAATGTCATATGTAGCATTCCATATTCTATATGTCTTATAGAGAAATAATTGTATAAATATTTAGAAATATGTCCAAAAAATGTTCAAAATATTTTATTCGAAATGTCAATTTATTAAAATATTTCCTGCATATCCGGATATTCATTTCCCCTATGGAAAAACGATAGTTGTTTCCTGATTTAGAATTACATGCGGCACTGGAAAACAAATTTAACAATTTTTAAAAGCTGCAATTAAAGAAAAAAAAAGAAAAAAAACACAATAGTCGATAATTCTACAAAATCCTGTTTAATTATGTATATCTCATACAAATTTCTTTATCAGGAAGAAAAACAATGCTAAAATTCATTGTTCGTTTTTTTGCGTATTGTGTCAGCTTTTAAGTAAAACGGAAAAAGTACTTTATCATATTTCTCGAAATATATTTCCGATGAGGAAAGTTAATAAGGCCTTAATTATTGTTACTTATAATTACATTATTTTTTCTACAACAAACCTTAAAAATTAATCTTTCTAAACCACCATTCTTTCATGAGACATTTCAATATAATCTTCCATTGCACCGAATGTTTTTAAACATTTTTTTTTTTATTTATTTAAACATTTTTCGGGCTATATTAATGAATGAACGCAGATTGTATTTTATCTCTAATTTATAAATAATAAACTATTGAGATGTCTTTCAAATATGATAAACTTATAATCAGTATTTTTCTGTATGACGACGTATTATATCCAAATATGAAAATTTCCTTTTAAACTTAACTAGCTTAACCCTTTCCGGCGCACTACCCTTTAAGGTTGGAATTTAAAGAAAACAAAAATCAGGCAATCTATTTAGGCCTAGAGGAGTACACGGGTATTGTTTTGTAAAAATTACACTAACCATTTTATTTATACAGCTGTTGCCGAAGTGGTAATCTCCCATAAGTAAAGCATTGATCAGCGCAGTGAGAAGAGCATTGCTGTGAAGCGCGTATTACAGTAAAACATTTTACCTATTATTTAAAAACAATAGAGTTTGATCTCTGTGATGTTGCCACCTAGAACTCATAAGAAAGACTTAAAGTAGCCATTAGAGAAGTTTTTGAAATTTTTACGGAATTTTTGTGTCTCTAAACAGGGGGAATTTTAGGTGTTGCCGACCCGGCAACACTGCTCGTTAAGGGGTTAATACTGATTTATAGATTCACATTCTTGTTCTTGTGAAGTAAGAACAGAATATTTGCGTTTTATTACTCATTATTACTAAAAATAAAAGTACATTTTAGAACATATGCAGCATTTTACATCCTGTATGTCTCATTTTTAAATAAGCATATACCGGGTGATCGAAAAATGAGCACGAACTTTTAAAATGAATAACTCAAAAACGATTCAAGATACAAAAATATGGTTTGCACCGAACGAATGAAAAAGGAACCGGGTTTTGTGTAACAACAATTTTTTTTTTTTTTTTTTTTTTTTTTTTTTTTTTTGACGATTAACAAATGGCGCTATAGTGCATCAAAAAATGATTTACAAATGAAAAAATGTTGACAACTTACAAGTCAGCTTAATTAGAGTTAGTTAGTACTTCAGTAAATGTTCAGTGTGCTGTCCATCATTCATAAGTGCAGCTGTGAGACTAGGCACCACACCATTCACAGAATTTAGTAACATTTCTTGCGTTATGGAAGACACAGTTTGGCGGATGGCATCTTTAAGTGCTGCTAATGATACCGTTGGTCGCCAATATAGCTATATTTTTTCGTTGCCACACAAAACCTGTTTTTCTTTTCCATCCGTTTGAAAACAATTTCCAGCAGTTTCCTACCGTATCTTCATTTCTTGATTCGTTTTCGAATTATTCATTTTTAAAGTTCGTCGTGACTTTTAGATCACCCGGTACTATAAATCTTAAAAACAATGAAAAGGGTTTAAATAACAAATAATTTTTAATGTGTTTGCACCATAGTGTTTTTATTCATTTATAGATTTTATTAATTTCGAAGCATAAGGTTCAAACTTCTTGAGATAATGCAGAATTGATCTTCCTCGAAAAAAATATAAGCATCTAATACTTCTTAATTAAGTAAAGATTTTCGAATAAAAATATAGCAAGTTAATCGAAAAAATTAGCTGTGGAAAAAGTCAGTGGTTATTTTTTTCATTTATTTGAACAATTAATATGAAACCTGACTCTACTTAATATGTTATAAATAGTCTTTCTATCACATGATTTTTACAATTTTTTACATAAGATGAAAAAATATGAGAAGCATATAGATATTTTTAAAATTTTATCTTTTGAAAAAATATCCATCCTCATTTAGTTTTATTCATTTTAATTTGATTTTATCTATTAAAGAAAAAAAATCAAGACAAACGAGACTAGCACTTGAATCCTGAGGACTTTGTACTATACGTACTTCTTTTTTGCTACAAATGTATAAAAATGAAAATTTTATACATGTATACCTAGAAACGTCTTGCAATTATTGTGCAATAAATATGCAATTTATTTAATAATTTAATAAATAACTCAATATCCTTTACGAATAAAACGAAGATAAAATTTGGCGGATTCTTATTTTAAACAATAGGTTTTTTTTCTTTCAGATTTCTATAAAATATTTTTTTTAATTCTCTAGCAATATTTACAAAATTAAATATTTATTTTCATATGTTCAAAATATTTAATTCGAAGCGTCAATTCAATCAAATTATTTCCTATAATATCCCGATATTCTTTTTCCCAATGGAAAAACGAGAGTTCCTTCATTGTATATAAGTTTAATTATTAACAATATTGACGTTATTTCATTTCAGAAAAATATTTGTTAAAATTACATGCTGTACTGGAAAACAAACTTTTAAATTCTTAAAAATTACAATTAAAAACAAAAAGTATAAGATAATACTATAAAATCCTATTTAATTTGGCATATTCCATGCATTGTTCTGATGCAAAACGAAAAACCATGCCAAAATTCATTGATCACTTGTTTGCGTATTATATCATCTTTGAAGTGAAACGAAAAAAAAATACTTTGTCATATTTCTCGAAATATATTTTCCTTGAGGAAAGTTAATAAGGCTTCAGTTATTGAAACTCATAATTACTTTTATTTTAAACTTGGAATCATTTTTCTGCAGCAAACCTTAAAAATTAATCTTTCTAAAGCACTATTCTTTCAAGAGACATTTTAAAATACTGTCTCATTGCACCGAATGCTTTTAAACATTTTTCGTAATGTAAAATATTTTTCGAGCTAGATTAATAAACGTATACAGATTCTATTTTATCTCTAATTTAGAAAGAATAAATTATTGACATGTCATTCAAATATGATAAACTTATAACCATTCCTTTTGCATGACGACCTATTGTATACAAATATGTAAATTTCGTATTGAAAAGCTTACTACTGACTTACACATCCACATTATGTTACGGTCCACTTTATTTATGTGGATTTTGAACAGTATATTTGAATTTTATTTCTCATTATTACTTAAAAAAAAAGTAAATTTATGTCATATATGGCATTTCATATCCCGTATGCCTCATAATGAAATAAACTTGTGCTAAAATTTTTAAAAACAATGAAAATGGTACAGATAAAAATTGCTTTCTAATGTGGCTGTGCAACAATGTTTATTATTATTATTATTATTATTATTATTATTATTATTATTATTATTATTATTATTATTATTATTATTATTATTATTATTATTAAAAGAAAAATGTAAAATATTTTTCACATTCATATTATTATTATCAACATCATCACTTTATTTGTTTTTTAATTATTATTATTTCGGATTACAATTTTGAAACTTCTTGAGTAAACGCAGCATTGATCGTCCTTGAAAACGATATGACCATCAAATACTTTTTGGTTAAATAAAAAATTTCGAAAAAAAATTAATAGAATGAATAAGGTTTGAAAAAAGTTTGTGGTTATTTTTTATGGCTGTATTCCCAGTGAAACCGAAGCTTAACAGCATTTAATATTTTATGTATGGTCTTTTTATCAGATGGTTTTCCAATTTTCTACGAAAGATTTAAAATTATCACATGTATATCGGTATTTTTTAAATTTTATATTTCAAAAAATTACCCATCCTCATTTGTTTTGTTTTTTCATCTTAGTTAACATTTATCTATGAAAAAAAAAATCGGAAATTGCACGTCAAACGTAGAAAATGGCGTGTTTTTATACTATAATTAAGTTTTAAAAATATTCAGATCTTAGTGTAATAGTATACAATACAAAATCGTGTGTGTAAATATAAACATTTTCGACTTTGCATTATATAGAATGTCAGTTGCAGTAAGCCTCAACAATGTATATCAGTTTTATAAAATATAAAATATTTTAATATAATTCAAACGCGCCTCGAACAATGTTTTGCAGTAAACCATTATGTAATGGAAATCTTTTGTTTGGCCCTGAATATATAACAAACATTCTTTGCGCCACAGATTGTACAGAATGTATATTTTAGCATACCATTTATGGATACATGTTATTTTATTATGTTCGAAACAGTGTAATATCATTAAAATGTTTTTGAAACTATTTTTCTTTCAGTTGGCTGTAATGTATCGAAAAAGTTTTGATTGTCATTGTAATTAAACTATATACCTATATTTTATAAAATTTGAAATGACTCGACAAAATTATGCAATAATTATATATAGATTTTTAAATTTCAAACGATTCAGTTACGCAGTTTTATATGTTATATGCGGACGGACAGATACACTGAGGGGAAAATGCACAGATGGAGACACATACGGACGGATTTATTGAACGACGCGAAGACCATAGTCGCGAGTTATTTACAAAATTAAGACCGCATCTAAAAAGCAAGATGAATGAGGGTAGCACTCGCAATCTGAAATTCTGTGTTATATGTATTTCGTTTCTCTACCAATATATGAAAATAAAAATTATATACATAGGTATGCACATGTATACCTAGGTATACACTAGATATACACATGTTTACATCGCAAATTCTTGCGAATATTGTACATTAAAGATGAATTTATTTAATAATCTAACAATTTATAAACACACTTTTTTCTTACGAATAAAGAAAAAACTGTTTCACAACATTTAATGCAAAAACATATCTTCAACAACTATATTTAAATAAGAGTAATATCGCATAATACTCACTGCAAGCCTATCGAAGAAAATTATAAATTATTTTTGTCTACAATGCTTTAATTTGTTACGGACTCCTAATCTAAAAAAATTCAAATTTATAGTTTTTTATTGGCACCATTTGTTGCTACAGAGTTGTAACTTTTTATTCTCTTGAGAAAAAAAAAATCGATGATTTCGCAAAACAGAGAAGCATTGAGATTTATTGTATGATAGTTATTTCAAGTGCATACCTGATCTGCAGATGTTTCGTTATATTGTTGCCATACAGACTCTGTGGTGATTATCTCACATAGAAAATTAAATGAATTACAAATTAATGACTCTCAGGACTTTTTTCATTCCGTGTGTTACATGACCATTCTTGGAGCCAAACTTCAAAATTCTAGGTCAACATACTCCATATGCTTTGTTTGTGATTTTTTAGATTTATGAAAAAAAATTAATTCCGTAACTTTTGACTGCATTGAGTTAGAAACTCCTAACTTTTCACAAATATTGTATGATTTTTATTAAATGATGATTGTGTTCGATTGACTATTACACAAAATTACTTTATATAATATATATATATATATGCAATATATATGTATATATATATATATACATTTCGAGCCTAAAAATCAACATCCCATCATCAGCTATTGCAAGTTCGTGTCCGTAAAGGGACAAGATTACAAAATGCGTTGTGTTTGATTTTTGTGATGTTCCAGTGATTGATGTTTGTGACAATTTCGTGACCTTATTTCCTTACAACATGCGCTTACAGTAGCTGACAACGGGCTATTAATTTTCAAGCTCGAAACGCGCTTTATACATAGTTTGATTTTATGTTAAATTTTACTAATTTTTATTATTTTAATTTATGCACGTTATTCATATAAAACAATTGTAGTGATTTGTTCACGGACATATGAAAATAAAGCAAATTCCCACAGTCTTCTCTTTTCCTCTAAATCTTGAAATTAATATAAAATTAGATTTTAAATTTGTAACATATTTTTAGCACTGTATTTTTTACAAAAGAATGATAACGAAATTTTATTATCATACATTAACATCAACTTGACATCTTCGGTCATTCCTGAAAAAAATAATTTTAATGGACAATAATGCCCATCTAAGATTTTACTTTTTTTTTAAATACGGATTTCTAAAAACTGATTTTTTTTTTCTTTTTTTAGGACCTCAAAATATTTGTTTAATTTAGTTATAAAGTAATATTCATGGAAATGACATGTCTTGTGCTTATTTTATTTTAAATGCAATAAAACTGAAAAAGGAGTTTACGGAGACTATTAAAAAATAAATTAGAATAAGAAAGTTGTAAAACTAAAACTAAAATTAATGTAATAAAAATTAATTTTCTTGTACGCATTGCCACTTAATATTTTTTCAATGATCAGTGAATTAAGTATATTTTTAAAGGTTTTTATATGATGAATATCATTAAAAATATGTGATTACAATATCTACAAAAATACAATAGTCCTTTGTTTTACGGGACTAATTCACATAAATAAAAATCTCATAATATGAAACGCAGTAATGTTATTTTATTTTAATATTCATATTATTTGAATACGTTGTAAAACTTTTTTTAATAAAAAAAATTTAAAAAGGTCTAAAATTACGTATTTGTTTATGAAACATTATATTATTAACTATGAAAATGTAAAATAATAATAATAATAAGAAATAGCAATAATCACATTAGAATGTTTGAGTGTTAGATTTTTGGTTATCCAAAGTGCATTATAGCTATCTGCATGTAATCGTTATGCTGGAAAAAGTATCTCACTCTTATGCATAGATATAAGGTAAAGAGACTATATTCTTACATGTTGAATATATTTATGCTCTACTACATACTTTACAAATACACTCATATTCGATACTGAGCAAATACGAAACTTATCATTTTCAATTCTAGATTATGTTTCCAGATGATTTTTTTCCATCACATATTGTACCATTGATGGATGATTATTCTGAAAGCCTTTCTGAAGGGTGATAGGATTTGAAAATCAAATATATATACATATATATATATATATATTGTCAGGTCTGGTTTCATACACCCCAGAATGTGATTTATTGTTATTTTTTTATAAATCCAGAAAATACGATGGTCTTTCAAAACTTTCGATAGAATAAAAAAGTTTAATTTTTTATAGCTGACTATATTTTTGGATATTTTTCAAGTGTGAATATAAACCTTTAAAAAATCAATTTTATTTTATATGACACAATATTTGAAAATTTCAGTTAAAAATTTATTTAAGCTTATATCACAATAGTTCATTCAAAATATCTTTAATATAATAACAATAATAGTAATAAATGTAATTTATGTATTTTACAATCAGAATTTTAAAATAAATTCTTTTTGTACAAAAATCATCATTTATGTATATCGATACCTACCTACATATATACATACACACACACACACACATATATATATATATATATATATATATATATATATATATATATATATATATATATATATATATATATATATATATATATATATATATATATATATATAAGGGTGAGTCTAATCATAATAGGCTATCTCCGTAAATATTCATACTAGGCACATACTTCCATTTGCAAAGTTTCATAAAAATTTGTGCAAAATCTGATGACATAAATTGCTACTCCGTGAGGGAACTATTGGAAAATTCGAAAATTGAATTTTTACACGGCCCTCGTAGGGAAAAATTCCCAATTAGGAAATTATTCCTCCCCCTTACTGAATTGAACAAAAAAAAAAGTTCATATTATTATTTAAAAATCTCAAATAGATATTAAAATCATAAATTTTCAAAAAATCCTGACTTACACTATTTAACCATGCCTCTAAGCGAGAGTTTTTTACTCATTTTGAAAGCAAGATAGGGATCATCCACGAATTGCCCGTTATTAAATGTCGATTTAAAACTTGCCTCTCGTTTGGACATAAAAAAGCAGATTTTATACTAAACCTGTCTGCACTAGAGAGCTGCTTGCTTCGGAAATATCTAAATCGGGCCCCAAACAATCCAAAGGAAAGAGTTCGACACTGCTTGAAAAAAGTTAAGAACGTTGCCTGGCACGGTCTAACTGAACTTCTACATAGTTTTTCTTTATATTGATATAGCTAAAAAAGGCTTCATATGGGTGAGTTCTGACCAAAAATATTTATTATAGATTTTTCTTTTTCATATTTATAAATTTTACTTTTAAAGAAGCGCAAAAAGTTGCGATGTATTTGTTTTAATAATGAATCTGTACATAAACATAACTGCATCACTGCCCAATAAATATCGTTTGCTATAGTGTGGAATCTTTTAAGATGGAATCTCGTGGGAAAGGAAAAAAAGACCGTTATAGACAAGTTCATTTATTAGGGCATATAAATATAATCTGGGTTTTTTTCAGGTATTATTATATTCACTTTACATGGAAATTTGCTTTTTAAGACTAGATTGCGTCACAAGCAAATTTGTTTTCAATGGGATTACTTTTTTTTCCATCTAAATCTATTATCCTTTAAAAAAATGAATTTTTAATTTTTTATTGCACAGTCGATTTAAAAATATGTGCATTTTTTGTAAACATTTTTGAGCTGAGTGAACGGACTAAGCACGGATTAAATCAGTCAAAGACAATGATTTTAATGCTGGTTGTGTTGAAACCGGAACTGAAAATTTAATCCCATGCAGACCTAGGAAGAAGGAAGCCAGTCCTAGAAGAAATACATATTAGGACTGGCTGAGATTTCAGAAAAATGTAAGGTAACGGACCTGGTCCTGCCGGATCTCTGAATACAGATTTTTTTAAAGGCCTCACCAGGTCTGAGGTTGTGAGGGCTAAAAGTAGTGCAAACCTCCTAATCGACATGTTAGAAAAATCATAGTTTTAAATAGCTGATGGACATTTAAATAGTACAGAAAGTAGGTGGAAACGGTAAATGTGAAACTTAATCGTAAATTTAAGCTACATAAAGAAGCTGTTTTTTCACATGCCATTTTTTAAAAAACACTGAGACATTTTATTAGGAACCAATCTTTGTTTAAAAAGTTAACTGCGTTTTTCTATGCTATTTTTCACCATTTTTCGTCTTTAAGTTGTTGACTCAAGAATAGTTAAGAAATAAGGTGCAAACTTTGAAATTGTCTTTTTTTACATTAATTTTATTACGGAAAATTGGAAAAAAAATATTTACTTTTGAACATACGAAAAAAAAAAAAAATTAAGTAAAGTAATTTTTTAAATAAATATTTCTAATATAGTTAAAGTTAATATTTAACAAATCCTGAAACAAAGTTTCAAATATATTTTCTTGTTTTATTAAATTAAAAAAAATTGAAATCCGATGGATAATATTTCGTATTATAACGATTTTAAATTATTGCACTTAAAAATACTAATGAGTAATTATTATTATTATTATTATTATTATTATTATTATTATTATTATTATTATTATTATTATTATTATTATTATTATTATTATTATTATTATGAGATTAATGAGATTTTGTGTGCAAATTATGTAATCAACCATGACAAAAAAAAAAAAAAAAAAAAAAAAAAAAAAATTAAACTTCTAACTTAATAAATATTTTCTAGAATTCTTAAAGTAACGTTTTTGTCCAATTGCACGCATTTCAGTTTGTGTCTAACCCCTTAAAGCCTAGCAAATTATTTGAACGGCCATAATTCTGTGAGTTTTGCAGATATTAAGATGAATTTATTTGTGTAATTCAGTAATATAAGAGGAAAGTTTTCCTATATGGAATTTTTATCCTACGAAGACTGTATAAAAATTTATTTTCCTATTTTTTCAAATATACCCCTCATGGAGTTGAAACTTATGCCATCATATTTTGCCCCTATTTTATAAATTTTTTCAATTAAAAATATGGGTCGAGGGGCAACATTTAAGGAGGTGGCCTATAATTTTGATAGTTTGATATTTTTATATTTTGATAGTGTGATTGAACTCACCCGGTATATTGGTAAATTGCAAGAAGACAAAGAAATAGGAGATCGATACAAATAGGAGAACATAAGTGTGCATATATGCTACCGTTATATTCCAGAGAATTAAAATGACAAAGAAGATTACCTCAGGAAACATAGAGCATCAAAATCATGAAACTGATTGAAATCAATCGAATGAATAAAGCACTGGGTATGAAACAAGCAAAGAACACACAGAAGACCTATATCTAGCATTCGATTGAAAAGGTTGTCATTGATTATGATAATATATATTTATATATACGTGTGCGCGTTACTGCTCAATTTCGAAATTGGTTATTTCGCGAGAAGAATAATTTCGCAGCAAAGTGAATGGCAATGTGCCATTGTCAGTAAGACAATTTGCGATATGACTAAGTGCGGAGAGTCAGTTTGCTAAATTTCAAAGAGCTACTTGAACAAAGATCAAAGTGAGTTGTTTGAAATTTGTAATTCAAAATACTGATTTTTAATGGTTTTTAAACTAATATAAAGCATGGGTTTTTGAAAAATCTATTTCTATCCTACTCAGCTTGATTACAGAAAATCATCATGTTTTTACACAAAACAATAAAAATTACGTCACGTTGCTTTTCGGCTTTTCATGCATAACAACATCAAAACTTCGGCAATAAATAATTACACAAATGAAATTTCATTAATAAAACATAAATATCACAAATCTGTAATCGAACAAACACTGGAATGAACACAATCATAAATGATGCTATAATTTTCAAAATATTTTTTTATAATTAATGCATAGCATGAGGATAATATGACATTATAGTATTTAATTCAAAACTATGCTTTAAAACTGAATTATTGAACCTTTTACTTGTGCATGTTTTGTGAGGAATCTAACAAACATATCAAATGTAAAAGAAAAAAAAATACAAATTCGAATAATAAAATGTGATTTCATTTTTTTTTTTTTTTTTTTCTGTAAATCAGGAAGCCCTTGGATTGTATGGTATAATTAATTTTCCTACTTGACATAAAGAATTTATTTTCGAAAAATACAATACAATTAAAGCTGTAGGATTTACTGCTAATTGGTAGTCTTTTTAAAATTGTCTTCATGATAAATCCAATTACTTTATAATCGGATTTTATAGGGTTTAATTCTGGAAAGACTGTCAGATATTTTCGGGATATCTCTCGCGATAAATCTTTTATGATGACACAAATTGCAGTTGACAATTAAATTGCAGGCATAACCGAAAATCTTAACAAAATCAAAATAAATGTACAGGAACTCATTTTTAGTAAGCTTTACAGAGATCGTAAAAAAGTAAATAAATAAATAACATGTTAAGATGGTTAATAAAAGATGTTTGATTGCTTGATTTATAATTTAATCTGTTCAAATGTTTTATCATCATAAGTAATTGTATTATGTCTGCCTATCTGTAATCTAGTTTCTTTATTATATGAAATAATTTATTTTGACTAAAAAATGCATTTTTAAGCTCTTTCTTTTACATTTGTCTGCATTTCAAGGAAAATTTTGAAACATATATGCAATGCCCAACGCAAATGATTTGTATGAAATAAATTCAAAATACTTTGCCCTGGTTGGATCGTATGGTATATGTAATATTCTAGATTAAAATAAATAATTTCATTGTGAAAAATTACAAAACAATTAAAACACTGAGACTTTATGAGATGCCTTTATGACAAACACAATTACAATATAAACTTGCACTGGTGTCCAAAAGTTAAGCATAATTGGTAATTAAGTAATTATTTTTAAGTAATGAAAGAAATATGAATAGGAATGGCCTGAAACTCAAGGTGTGTAAACAAAATAGTACGCGTCACATATTTTCGCGAAGAGTTTTCCCCGAAATCTAATAGGGAACCGTCAACAAATTGAAAAAGAACGAAGATCTTTTGGATAACCCTGTCAAAACTAATGTAGCAAAAGCGTTCAAACTGCACATTATGATTATTTGGCTTATTGTAATGTACTATGTTAATTTTTACAAGGATAGCATGTATACTCGTAGAGAAATTAAGGTTTTTATAAAAACAGTCCTAAGTTTTTTGCTTATAATTTTCAGAGTTCTTAATATAAAATAATGTTCTTTTTTGAAAAAATGACAAACATCATTGTACGCAATACCCTGTCATCAGAATTAAAAAATAATAAAATATGTATGAAAAATGAGCAGGTTTACTAAATAATTTTTTACTGCGCATGAGTGAAAGCTATTAAAATTTCATTTGCATATTATGTTAGTTAAATATATAGAGCAACTTTTGTGAAAGTCTTAAAAACATAGCTTAAAAATTCTGAAAATTATCGTTGATAGAATGAGATTAAAATCCTTTATTCCCTAAATGAAGCAAAAAGATGAGGGGCTGTATCCATATTCCATTGTTTAGTGCCTACACAATATTGCACGTATACTATATTTAGGTAAAACCCCTGATTATTTTGCTTCCTTTAGGAATAACGGATTTTGAGTTGATTCTATAGGCGACCATTTTCAGAACTTGCAAGCTATGTTTTTGAAACTTTTACAGAAGATGCTCTATACATTTAGCTAACACAATATGCAAATGACATTTTGATATCGTTGACGCATGCGCAATGAAAAATTATTTACTAAACATACTCATTTTTCATACAATTTTTATTATTTTTAAATTCTGATGACAGGGTATTGTGTACAATGATGTTTGTCATATTTTCAGAAAAGAACATTATTTTATAATAAGAACTCTGCAAATTAAAAGCAAAAAAGTTGGAAAAATTTAGGACTGTTTTTATAAAAACCTTAATTTCTCTACGAGTGTACATGCTATCCTTATAAAAATAAACACAGTACATTACAATAACCCAATTAATCATATTGTGCAGTTTTAACACTTTTGCTGAATTAGTTTTGACAGGGTTATCCAAAAGATCTTCGTTCTTTTTCAATTTGTTGACGGTCCCCTGTTTGATTTCGGGGAAAACTCTTCGTGAAAATATATAACGCGTACTATTTTGTTTACACACCTGGAGTTTCACCACATTTCGATTTATATTTCTTCCATTACTTAAAAATAATTACTTAATTACCAATTATGCTTAACTTTTGGACACCAGTGTATTTTAATGCACTAGGCCTTTCCGAATAAGTTAGTCTTTCTAAGTCAGGCTTAAAGAAAATGTTAATAAGCTATGAAAGCAACAGCAAGCCTTGTTTCGCTATTGTTTTCTAAAATATTTCCATTCTTTAAGAGAGTTCTATTGCATGTCTGTTAAATTATAGTTTTATTTTCTATTACATATGCATCATGTATTGTTATATATTTAAGAAGTTTTAATTTCATATTTTATTAAATATCCCGAAACAGAAGTTAAATTAAATAACTTGTTTTTAGTTGAGATGATTTATTATTCTTTTGGAATTGCATGCAATGGTAAAGATATTAAAACCAAAATACCATCTTAAAAAATATTTAAGAAACAACGATAATGAGTAAATCGCAATACAGTTTTTAAAAATGCATTTGATGTATTTGCATTTTCTTATATGATGATATAAAAATTTAAATTATAATATATTGGAAAAAAAAGAGAGAGAGGGGAATGTAAAACCAAACAGTCACGGTACTGTGGAATTGAAACGTCCGCCGCAACGCCTGTGGAAAGTACGGACGTGTTAGTAATTTATAATACAGATTTCTAAAATATTGCTTTTAATAGATAAACGTGTTTGGTTTTGTTTTTCTGTAAATCACTTTAATATTATTTATAGAATTTTGGTATGATTGAATTTTACGAATTCAAATTTGAGTTGTGAAGTGTTCTATCGTCTGTTCTGTATTTCTTAGCAATAAATATTTTGCTTAGTATTTTAAATATTCTGGTTGTTGCAATCTCACGTTTTCGGATTGCATTTTTGATTATTTGAATTGTATACTGCTGGACAACCAATAATATTGCATGCATATATTTTATAATTTTGGTTTTTTTATTTATAATTTTCCAGGTTTTTATAAACGAATTTTTCTTTAGAGTTAGCAATATAAACACTTTTTTTATGTTTTTTTTAATTACATTTATAATATAATGTTATGCTTGAATTTTGCATTTATAATAATACAAAAAATATGATATATAAACAAATATATAGTGTATTTAGATGTAGAGAAAAGGTTCAAAAACTAGCTACCATTTCAGTTTCGACCAGATCTTATAATTAAAAAAAAATTAGCAATGATAAATGTAACATCAAGATATTTGACATGTTTTATGCTTGTTTAGAGCGAAAAAAACAGTTTAAAATGAGTTTCGCTTTCTATTTATAAAAAGCAAAATTCCAAAGATCTGCAAATTTTGAGCTTTGAAAATGGGTTCAAAATTCCATCTACCTAAGATTTTACATACAAAACAATAGCATAAATAATGCTAATGTCATTTATTATGTGATAAGAACATAATTTTAATAGATTTTGTTGCTTAATAAAATTTTTTATACACAGAAAAATATGTAATGTTTAATAAATAAGCATTTTTTTTTCAAATTTATGAAAATCTTGCCAACTATTTTTGATAGTATTCTTTCCATTTCGTTTTTAGGTTTGCTTTTCACACGTAAAAAGAAAGAAATTGGTTGCTTGAAATGTTGATTATTTTATCTGTATAAAAATATAATCGCAAACATTATTTGCCCACATATAGCATTCTTAATATGGAACAAGTGTAACCTACTTAATTCTTGCGCCCCTACTTAAGATTTCTCTACTTAATGCAAAGAAAGCATCTTCACAGAGACCTTCATCATCTTTCTGTGTTGGATGTCTACCTTTTTTACATTTTAAAAATCGAATTTCATCCTCTTTCAGTTGTTTTTTCTTAATTTTCTCCCCCCCCCACCCCCGTCATTTTTATTCACATTTATAGTAAAGAATTTTGGAATTTTCAACAATGCTTTTTTGTGAAGTAATCAGTAACCAGTGTCGCATCTGAAAACTTACAACAAATTTTTTTTTTCTTTTTGTTTTACATATTTTCAGTAGTAAAATGGGAACAATTTCTTGGAGATGTGACTCTATAAAATCCTTTTTTAATTCCTCTTCAAAGAGGCTAAAGAGGTCTAAATAACAGCTAGCCGATATGTGAGCTTTTTCTTGTATGTATAATATATATATATGTGTGTGTAATGATTGATGTATAAATAATACAAATATAAAGTTTATAAAGTAAAAAAAAAAGTTTATAAAATTAAGAGGGGAAAAAAAAGATTCCACCGGTTTTTCGTCACCACCTTGAGAAATTTGGCAAAATGAAAGAAACAGTCTTAATGGTGCCATTTTGGTTTCTTTCAACACTTGCGCCATGGAATTTCTCCCATTCGATTTGTAATTATTTGTTTTTCGTCATCTACATGACGAAAAATATATTTTTTCCATGTATAGCCTGTCTCATAATTTAAGCTCTCGGCAAATCTGGTTTAAAGTCAATGAAGAAGAAAATATTTTATGCTAATTAACAATAAATACTCGACATGTAATCAAATTAAAATGAAATAAGCAGTTTTGGGTGGTTAAAATAAAAAATATATTTATTTTTATTTATTTTTTGCTTTTTTCTTGAAGAAAAGTTGTCTCAAAAGTTTAAGCACTTTATGCAAATTTTTCTAGAAACACGGGATTGACCGTGTGTAATAATGCCGTATGACATCATATTGCGCTTGCATAAGAGTATAAAAAGTAGAGAAATTATTTCCTCTTTTTTTAAAAAGTCCGAAGGGTAAAGAATTCACAAAATGTGAAATTTTGAAAGTTTTTAAATTTAAACCGCAAAATTAAACTCTTTCTGAAGTAGCAAAATTTTTAATTCGATAAAAGTGAGTTTATATTAAATATTCTGTAGAAATGATAATTTTAAGCGGAAACCAACATTCGGACGACCACGTCTGAGAACTGTTTAGACAGATCGTTGAGTATGGATATTGGTATCAAGACAAAAATATGTCCATAAGGCAAATTAAAAATAATCTCAGTGTACAGGTGTCCAAAGGCACTGTACATAGATGTATTTAAGAGTGTAATTACACCATACTAAAAAAATGGCTCGCAAATCGTCTTTCAAATTGCACCACAAATAGGCAAAAATGAACTGGGCTAAAAAACACAGGTCCTACGAGGACAAATGGCTTACTGTTTCATTCATCTATGAAAAAATATTGGAACTGAGATGGCATTCATGTTTGGAACGCGTATTGGCATGATTCACGTAAGGAACCAAGGGCATTTTTTCAGCACGCAACAAAACTGTAAATCTGTTAGAGTTTTGGGTACATTTGGAATCAATGACCAGGCCTCTATGACTTTTCTAGAAAGAAGATAAGATTAAAAAAATATCAAGAGGCGCTTAACCAACATTTGCTTCCACTGGATGACATTTTGGGGGCGGGGGGGGGGGCTGAATGGAATTTTCAATAAAACAATGCCTGAATCCACATATTACATTCTACAAAACTTTGACTTTCTTAGAAAAATGGTAAAGTTCTTACTTGCAAGCTTAAAGTCCAGACTTAAACATGATTGAGAATGTCTGAGCTAATTTAATCCGCCAGGTTTACGGCAATAGAAAACTGTATGGCTCTATTGAAGAACTCGAAAACGTAATTGAGAAAACATAGCATTCTTTGCCCCTAGAAATCCTACAAAAACTAATGATTCCGATGGGCGTACGTTTATTTGAACTAACTCGAAGTCACGGAAAAATAATTTGTAAGAAAAAGTTCTGTAAAAATTTTAAATCTAGTTGTTTTTGACATTGTGCATAAACTTTTGTGACAGTTTTTTAAACGTTTTTTTAATTATATTTTTTGCAGTTATGTAACTTATTTTTTTCTACTTTTGACAGCATTTATTTAAATAATGTTGCAAAATCTGTAAATAAAAAAATGTCAATTATTCTAACTTTTTATATTTCTTTAGAAATCGAAATTTTATGCTTGTGCTTAAACTTTTGAGCCAAACCTTAGTACATATTCAGCATTTATGTAAAAAATAATTCGCATTTTACTTTTACAAAATTCTGAGTGACTGTAAAAAATATAAAATAAAATGAAATAAATAAATCTGAGCCAATGCGTGAAAAAAATCTTTTTTTCCTTTTCCTGAAAAATATGCGGAGTAAAATAGTACCATTATTTCTATTCTCCAGAAAGAAATATTTGCTGTTGATTTTGGCAAAAAAAAAGTTTTTCCTTTTTTTTTTATCATGATTTTCTTCGAGTTTCTTTCAGGTGAAACAAATCGCAAAAAATATTTTACGTCTGTGATTACATTAGGAGTTTTTTTTTTCCCATACTTAATTTGTAGATTACATTTGGAAAAGTCATTGTCGCAAGAACATGTATTATGTTCTTTTCGCTAGTAATTTTGAGTAAAGAAAAGTAAATTAGTTTTTATTTTGTGGCCTGGCTATTTTCGTTATATTTTTTGGATGATACAAAATATTTATACATTTTAAGTAAATACTTTTTCATTATATTGGATGTAGCAAAAAATGTATCATTTCTATATTATATTCGTGAGCAGAAAATAACTATAAAATAAATATTTACTATTTCATGCAAATAATTATTTTGTATAATTTTATCACGAAAACAGACATTTATTAAATCATATATAAATTTGTAATATAAAAAAATTGCTTTGTAGTATTCATTAAAATTTCCGGCAAATTAATTTTTTCCCTATTTCTTAATGATATATATTATTTATTTCTATCTAATCACCTGTAAATGTAAGATTACATTCATAGTTACCTTATTCAAAATTTTAACTGTTTCAGTTCTGGTGTATTATTAATAGTACATGTCTTTTGGTCGAGCATTATTTTATTGAACAATTAGTTACTTTCGACATATGGAATTTATAGTACGTGGATGTGCCTTTCTTACTATGTCATCAATTATCTTTTGACATTTGATAATAATAATAATAATAATAATAATAATAATATCAACAACAACAATAACAAAAACAGCAAAAACAATAATAATAATAATAATAATAATAATAATAATAATAATAATAATAATAATAATTTGCTTATTCTATTTGCACCTTTTGCAATTTCTTTATTTTATACATATGTTTTACTCTTTAAATTTAATATATAAGTTACTTTTTTCAACCAAACATTGCCATTAAACGCAAAAACATTTGAGATTTCTAATATGTTCTGAAATTCTCCTGTAATACGATATTTTTCAAACGTCTCCAAAAAAACTGCTTAGTTTATTATCATGTAAATAAAAATTGAATGAAACATAAAATAAGTGCACCCGTTAGATTTTAGACAATGAGACAATCTTTAAACTTCAGTAAACCTATTTTGATAGCTACGATTAACATTATTAAAATAAAATTATTTTATTCTTATAATTGAACAAATCTCGTATTCGAAAGGGTTAATCAAAATTTTTAATCCCTTATTAAATTTATATCTGCTACCCAAGCTATTCTGTGATAAACACATTTTATTTTCGAATGTTTTTATGACTCATTTTGTTATTTTTATTTCTAGTGCTAGTTTCACGAATCTATTGTTCACGAATGTGCTAAACATTTTAAATGAATTATATAGTACCTGTACCTTATATGGACACCTTAAAGAAAATGTATTTTGTTCACCCCCATGTACAAGTCAGAGGACAACAAAAATGTGTGTCCACTATCCTTGGGCTATTGACTATCATTATTAAAATTAGCGACGTTGTAATTATTCTGGTTTAATTTATATGATAAAAACAAAAAATGTTTACAAGTGTCCATATAAGGAACTACCTGTCCCTATTATGGACAAGTGTTTCCTTATTGACTTTCTACACAGTGTGTATGGAAGAGTCACTTTTCCAAGGGATTTTAGAGGAGAGGGAATTAAAAAAAATGTATCTTAAAGTATTCGGAGGAGGAAGAAGGGACAGTAAATATCTTTAGAACATGCATTTTCGAAAGGGGAGGATCATTTTCGGCTTTTACCCTTCGAAGACTCATGCAAAGCCCCTTAGTTACTAATATTATGAAATAATATTGTTGGTTTTTCTTAGCTTTATAGCATCTGTCTGCGAATTTATATCTGTTATTACTCAGTCCTCGCAGCATGGGCAAATAGAAACTTTTTCACCATGGGCAGTAAGTCCCATATAATCTTCATGAACATATCGGCCACATGTGATGCATGGCCGCACGTTTGAAAAAGCATCAATACTGCAAAAGAAGCAGTACCAGCTCTCTTTTGTTGAGGAAGTCATACCATTGGTGCCTATGATTTTGCCAACAGATATCCTACTGGAGGGGGGGGATTCTTTTTATTTTTCTGCAAGGGTTTTTTGGAGGAAGGTTTTGGAGGGATTGTTCAAATGGCATCTTGTTGTACAAAGATTTTACCAGTTTGATGCCTTTTCAATTTATTGCTTGGCAAAGTTGAATTTTCTTCTTTCTTACAGTTATAGTCGATGGAAACATAAGCTGTCCATATTGGGAACCGGACGTAGTTTTATTAAATCTAGTAACAAATGAATAAGTAAAATATTTTAAAGCAAAATATGCAATAGCAATCGAAAATATGTTTTATTAGCTTTCTAAAATACTCCACTTTTCAACATTTAATGTAATTTTACCATATATAATAAGAATTTAAGCTTACAAGTAATTAAGATCAGCACATCTCGAAACAACAGGTTTCCTCGTAAATAGCGAATAGCGCACTTTTTTACATTTTCCAACCTTAATTATCTTTTAAACTGCTTTTCTTCGCGAAAATGTTGAGCCATCTCTTGATTAAAATTATTACCTTTAAAAATATTAGGGGTGTCCATGTTGAGAGCTCTGTCCATATAGTGTACCAATACCTTACATGTATTTTTTTTTTATTTTTTTTATTTATTTTTTTAATTTTTATTTTACTAAGATACACAATTTTGAAACGAAATAAAAATATTATTAATGGCCATAATATTGCTTTTATTAAATAAATAATTTTATGTTATTATTGTTTAAAATTTTTTTTTTTGGATATGCGTACCTCGATTTCCTTGAATAAAGAATATGCAACTAGTTTTCCCGCGCTAGTTAGACTCTAGACATTTTATCCCTGAATCTCTAAGTTTCCAGATATGGAACTCATTCTTCTAGCCACTCCCACTCTCGAGCCATGGACAGGTTGAAGTGTGCCTTTCACCGATTAGTTTGTTTCTATATTACGTCGAAATATTTCACCATATGGGAGCTCTAACAAAATCCAGATGCAGTGACTTCGGAGTTCAGATTTTTGTTTTGTTTCAGTTTTTCAAACAATGTCTGATAGTTGAGTAGAGGTCTAAATTTTCATTTTATGATTTTTTAGCATAATGTATCTTTTTATGCTCTAGACTGAGGGTTTTACTAATTTTTTTCATCATATGGAACAGGGTTCACTTAACAAGTCCCACATGACTTGTTTAGCTTAAGTTTCCATGTTTCACTAGTTTTCCCTCACTAGTTAGACGCTAGACATTTTATCTCGGAACCTCTACGTTTCCAGATATTGAACCCATACATCTAAACCACTCCCATTCTCGAGCCATTGACTGCTTGAAGTATGCCTTTCACCGATTGGTTCTTTTCTATATTACGTCGAAATTTGCCACCATATGGGAGCTCTAACAAAATCCAGATGCAGTGACTTCGGAGTTCAGATTTTTGTTTTGTTTCAGTTTTTCAAACAATGTCTTATCCCCCTGACTACCCAGCCAGTGGGTAATATTGTAATGTTGTTTTCTCTGTAATTTATTAAAAATATTAAAAAAAGATATTTTTTTCCAACCTGATACAAAATATGTTATTAGTATCGGTGTATAATCTTTGATAGCATCAGTCCTAACTTAATTTTTCAGAACTGGGTTTTATTTGTGGAATTATACTAATTTAAATATTGCTTATGTTGCAGTGAAACGTGCAGCTTAGTGTGTGAAAAAAAAAGCCGGCGGCAGTCAGGAGGTTAAAGTTGAGTAGAGGTCTAAATTTTCATTTTATGATTTTTTAGCATAATGTATCTTTTTATGCTCTAGCCTGAGGGTTTTACTAATTTTTTTCATCATGTGGAACAGGGTTCACTTAACAAGTCCCTCATGACTTGTTTGACTTAAGTTTCCATGTTTCGAATAATAAATGACTTAGAAAGATTTAAAAGCGGCTCTGTTATATATATGGAGAATTTACCGGTTTCTAATTCTTTGTCTTGATACGCCCTGTAAATGTACGCCCTGTTCATGGAATGAATAATACGACTTTGAAACGAATACTTGTAGTTCAATCGGAATTAGGCGATCACAGCTCTTGAATAGATCTGCAAAAATAACACCACCTTTTCACCAGCCACAGTATTCTTTGAATTTAATGCGTTCAACTAAATATTTTTCCTGGTGTGACAAGTTTACATCGTTTCATATGCTTATGCATAATTCTACAATTCTCTTATGTTTTAGCTTAAACAAATAACTTAGAAGTACTCATTTATATTATGAACTAATGGAATGAAAATCATTATTACAGTTATATTATTTTTTATTTTTCATAAACACTTTAAATAAATTATACATACATATATACATTACTTTTTTTAGAAAAGCAATTTTGAAATAAAATAAAAATATAATTAATGTCCATAATATTGCTTTTATTAAATAAATAATTTGATGTCATTATTGTTTAAAAATTATTTTTCGGATATGTGTACCAAATGGCTTGCTTGAATGAAGAATCTCAATTTTATTTTCTACCGCTTTATAGAGCATCCGGGGTCGGGTATCAGCAGTAACGTGGGAAATGTTGATTTCCGAATGATCCAGTGTCTGCTGATAACCGGCATATAACAGTGCCCCCACAGAGAGTAATCCACATTAGTGTGAAATTGCATGACCGCGGAGACAAAATTGCATGTTTATTATGCGAAATTATGCGTTCAGCGAATAACATAATATTGCTTTTATTTAATAAATAATTTTATGTCATTTTTTGTTTAAACATTATTTTACGGATACCGCGGTTTCCTTGAATGCAGAATGTGAAATTCAATTTTAGACCACTTTATGTAGCATCTGGGGCCGGGTATCAACAATAATACAGTAAATGTTGATTTTCAATTGATCTAAGGCCTGTTGTTTAACGGCGTAGAACAGCGATTTAACATATGCACACAGAAAATAAATCCTTGGTATGAGATCACGTGACCTGACGTGGAGACAAATTAAATGTTCATTATGTGGAATTCTGTGTTCAGTGAAGGACTCCCGGAATAAAATGGTAATACTTTGCACAATTGACCACTGGGCGGAATTTACAATGTTTTCCACAAGCATTGCGGTACATGATTGGCTTTTGGTGAACGGTTGTGCGATAAATCGAGAAGCTGATTAGTTATAATCCCTTGTGACGTTCTTCGACATTTCAGAAATGCTTGTGGTCCATTTGAAAGTGTTCTTCCTAGTTAAGTGTATTCAAGATGAAATGGAAAATTATACTGAGCATAAATCTGTCAAATGTCAAACTGATTGAGACTAGACATAATGTTTCCAATATAAAAATTACACCTCTAAAAAAACTCTATCTCTCCTAAAATTATATTGTAAGAAAATATAAAAAAGAGACAATTAGTTATTTTGTTTAAAATAGGAAAAGAGCTTATCTATATTGAAAAAAAAAAAAAAAAACTGATTTTTTTTTTATTTAAAAGCTGAAATTATTCAATACATTCAATATTCCCCATTACCAAGTATCTGTAATTAAATTAATATATTTTTTTCTAATAACCTCCTTTCTGTTAAACTAATAAATCTTAAATTCAGTATTGCACTTTTAACATTTGCTTAAATTTTCAAAATCCTTATGCATTTATCCGTGTCTTTAAAACAAAAAGTACATTCCTATAAAATTGAACATAAGAAGGTTTTTATATTGAGAATTACTCTAGAATTTGATATTAAAATAATTGCATTTACTTTGATAAATTGAAAAGTTGAGAAATGTTTGAAAAGATGGTGCAGTACAAAAATTATGACTGATAAATAAAATAAAACACCATTTAGAACACACACACAGATATATATTTATAAGTTTATGTAAGAGAGATGCATAAAAATATGACAAAATGTATTCATTTTTATTTTTTAACATACTGGTTTGTTCAATTATGTAATTTTTTTATTTAAATTTATCTCCACTGTCCTTCATTTAGTTGCACAATTTTCATTTTCTTTATATTGTGTAATAAATTTTTTTGTATAATTTCTTTTTTTTAATACTTTTTTTTGGGGGGGAAGCATTCAAATTTAAATGTATGTATTAGCTTTACATATTTTATCCAACTTATATACCTGCTAATGAAAAAGTGCATTAAAAAAATTCTTATATTAATTATTAATTAATTATAATATATTAATTAACATATCCATTCTGAACGATTGAAATTTCCTAATGTCGTATACACGGAAATGTATTTTTTATTTCTCTCCTTTGTTTTAAATCTTCGGCCATTCATATAGAATTGTATGAATATCTTAGAAAATAACTAGTATAGAAAAAAAGTACTGTATTTGTTATCTATTCAAACATAAAAAGAAAAATACCAAAAATGCAAAAATAGAAAGCAAAACACACATATTTAATATGCTATAAATGTAAATCCCTTTAGGAAAATAATATCATTGTCTTTTACATAAATCAGGAACAATATTAACTATTAAACATCATCATGTTATTTTCATCCATCATATAAGCTTATCAATGACAGCTGTTTTCATCAACATTCAATTACGTAATGGTTCGAAAATAACGCCATCATTCGTAGATTTTTTTTTATTACTTGATCTTCGTCCAATAACGATGATAAGAATAAAACAAAAGTTTATCATTATTAAATGCATTCAGATCAACGTACATATATCCAGAAATGTTTAGTTTTGTTTATTATAATAAAAGCTTCTTCACAAAAATAAATTAGTATTTTCAGTTTTTAAAGCTTTTGAGTCTGGTGTAATATTAATAGTACATGTACGTTGTTCTAGCAATTATTTAGTAGCGTTCAACATACATAAATAGTTCTATATGACCAAATCTTTCTTATTATGACTTCATTTTTGTTTTGAAATTTAGTAATAACAATGATAGTAAAATTATTCTTAATTATTTTTGCATCGTTGGTGATTCCTTTATTTTATGTATATATTTCACTTTTTAAATTTAAAATATAAGTTTTTTAAGCTATTGCATAGCTTTTATCGCGGGCTTTGAGCGCGGCGACCGAATCCAAAAATTCCGTAACGAGAAATATCCTAACACATCCGTAACGAAAAAACCTAACACTCAGCTACCGTCGTTTCACTTCGGCAGACTTCGGCATGGTATCCTTCGGTAGACTTCTTCAGACATTGACGCGGTATTTTGCAGATATTTAGAGAATATCAAGTCTCAAACTTATGCATCTTATTTCAGTTACTATAAATCTATAGTTTCAATAATAAAAATTCCTGATAGAATGTGTATAGAAAAGAATCGTCTTAAGATAAAACAAGGTAGGAAAATGTAGCTTTTGGTGAGTGGAGACCCGTCCAATGGTGAGGATCGAAAAATTTAAATGCTTATAACTCGCGATCTAATTTTCGTATCGCGGCCAAATTTTGTTTGGTAATTTATTATGAGACAGTGTCAATTTTTGGTGAAAAGAGATCCTCCCCCCCCCCCCATGGTGAGGGTCGAAAATTTTAAAATGCTTTTAACTCTCGATCTAATTTTCGTAGCGCGGCCAAATTTTGTTTGGTAATTTATTATGAGAGAGTGTTAATTTTTGGTGACTGGAGACCCCCCCATGGTTAGGGTCGAAAAATTTAAAGTGCTTATAACTCGCGATCTAATTTTCGTAGCGCGGCCAAATTTTGTTTGGTAATTTATTATGAGGCTGTGTTAATATTTAGTGACAGGAGATCCCCCATGGAGAGGGTCGAAAATTTTAAAATGCTTATAACTCGCGATCTAATTTTCGTAGTGCCGCCAAATTTTGTTTGGTAATTTATTATGAGACAGTGTTAATTTTTGGTGGCAGGAGACCCCCACGGTGAGGTTCGGAAAATTAAAAATGCTTATAACTCGCGATCTAATTTTCGCAGCGCGGCCAAATTTTGTTTGTAATTTATTAAGGTATTGCATAGCTTTTATCGCGGCTTTGAGTGTGGCGAAAGAATCTAGAAATTCTGTAACGAGGAAAAAACATAACACTCCGGCTAACGTCGCTTCAGTTTGGCAGACTTCGGCACGGTTTCCTTCCGTAGACTTCGGCAGACATTGACGGGGTATTTTTCAGATATTTTGAGAATATCAAGTCTTAAACTTATGTTTTTTATTTCAGCTACCATAAACATATAGTTTCAATGATAAAAATTCCTGATTAACCTACATGTATTGTAAGATAATAAAAATATTTTAAACGATATTAACTTCCCATTTGTTCAATACAAGAAAAAAAATTGTTATCGGTCATTACGCTCAAAATGTTTAACTTGAATTAATATCAAAGACAAAAAAAACTGCATAAATAAGAAATAAATAAATAATTATAATTGCATAAGTTGATAAAAAATGCTATGCAATAGCTTTACAGCGGCAGTCCCCGAGTGCCACACGTATTTTTTTCTAAACGAATCATGTGTGACAAAACATTAAAAATTCAGAAAGCTGTAATATTTGTTAAACCATGTCGTAACATGACCTTTTTCAAACGTCTTCAAAAATTCTTCCTTAGCCTATTATCATATAAATGTGAAGGGAATAATACACAAAATGAGTACATTTGTTAGATTTCAGACGGTAACATAAGTTTTAAACTTCAATATATCTATTTCAACAGTTACGATTAACGTTAAAAAAAAAGTGTGTTCGAAAAATGGAAAAATGGCCCAGAGGTTCTGCCTACGAAACTGGTAGACGTCAGATGCTGGGTTCGAATCCAATCGCGGCCGTCGGCCAAATCGTTCGGAGTGTTCAGTGATTTTATTCGAACCTTGGATTTTCTTGAATAAATACGGGTTAGATTCCTTTAGAAAGACCCCTAGATCCCAAGAGAGGGCCTATATCCCAAGTGAAGGTAATTGGCAGTCATAAACACAAACAAACAAAAGAAATGGAAAGAAAAAAATCGGACCCGGTAAAGATATAGTAGCAATTTTATTTCGAAATATTAAATGTTAGAATATGGAGATTAATGTTATACATTTTTTTTTTTCAGATCTATAACAAATTAGAAATGTAGATATACTAAAACATGTTGACAAGAATGGTGGAGGGAAAAAAAAACTAGATTTATTGCTTATGATTATGGTGACATAGATTGAATAACTTGAAGTTTTGCATTGAAAAAAATAAAATAAAAAATAAATTGAAAAGTGAAGTAAAAAATAAATAAATACATAAATATGAGAAACTAAAAAAAATATATTAAAACCGATGAAAACATTCGAAATTCCGCTTCAGTTTAATTACTATTTTAATGTTATTAAACTATTATATTTATTTCTAAAACATGTTTGTCGCACATGAAAATGTTTATTGAGATTTGAATGCATCCGAAGAAGCTATATTTCATGCATAATAAACTAAAAAATACACTAAAACTCTCTTGTATGATATATTCCCGAAAATAATTATCTACAAAGTAACAGCATTGTTCTTTAAGTATCTCTTCATTTAAATCTAGAAAATATAATGTTTTCTAAATTTTCTATTGTAAAAAAAGGTTTTGCAGTTACTTATAAATGGGAAGTTGTCATTGAATGTTTTTGTTTATGCTTATAATATACTTTCTAAATTTAAGGATTGTCTCAAATATCTAAGTGTGCAAGCTTTTTAAGGCATTTTATGAAAAAAGTTATTTCTTAATTAGAAACTTATATCAATAATAGCAAACGCTGCGACATTGCTCGCGTAATAGTTGAAATGTGCCAAGTGACCCCACTAAAAAATCTGTAGAAAATCTACAGCTTTTTGACCCAAAATCTGTGGGAAAGCCGAAGGTATTTGGCCCATTTTGCAAATATTTTTAAGAATATTTTTAAAAATTCTTCAGATATTTTAAAGATAAAGCTAAGTCTGCAAATTTTCTTCAAATATCTGTAGAATTTCTGTAGAAAGTGGCGATTTCTTCAGATAATCTTAAGATTATTTTTAGTGGAGTGATATTTGTGTGTCTAAAAATTATTATAAGAAATTATATTTTTAGGAATAACTCAAAAATTAACATTTAAGCCACTGTTAACTAAAGTACATCATTGCATTTCATTAGACAGAAAAGAGATGGACTTTATGAGAAAAATTGAAATTAATTTTGAATGAATGATAATTTAGGAAGTATTTAAAAACTTTTATGCTCAATCCATACGTTTATTTCAATATTCAGTTGAAGTTCTCAATTTTTTAGAAACCATCTTCATAGCATGAATTTACATCTTAAAATAAACTCCTGTGACGAATTCCAAGCTTCTTTTTAACGTTTTCCATCTCTCTAGGGCTAATGTCACCAGCATAAAATGCTTATGTTCAAGGAGGGACTGCCACCAATAATTCTCCAACATTAAATTTTGAAATAGATTAAAAATTTCCTATTATTCTATAGAAACGTAAGTAAAAAATATTAATATGATAAATAAATAAATAAAAGCAATTTTTTATAGAAAGTTCATTATTTCTGCCAACTACAAATGGAAGTAGCCCCGGCTTTAAAAATGGCTTGCGTGAGATCAAAGATTATCACCATTGATTCGTCATCGTTTACTTTCATAATCGGTTTATAATATTCTGATGTTGCATATAAATCGTAATTTAGCAATTTTCTAGAAAGCATTTTGCTCTTTGCCATCGCATCAAATTTTTTAAATTTCGAATTTATTTTTGACTGTCTTTAGATGACAATTGCATTTTATTAGTAACTATAATGCCATATTTTGAATTTCTAGCCTCTTCAGTATCACAGAAGACGGAATTTAGTGTTTTTTTTAGGTAGCTTTCATTACAAAAAGTAAAAAGCTACCTATTGTAAAAAGCTACCTATCGTCCGGAGGAAAGTGATCCCAGAATATTTTGCTATATTCTCACCAATCATGACCCCCCCAGACCCCAAAACCACTCTCCATTCAAATGTTGACATATATGTATGTATATATATATATATATATATATATATGTATGTATATCTGATATTTGTCATGCGATAACTATCGCACTTGTGAACCGATTTGAATAAAACTTGGTATGTACATTGTAAATACATATGTCTCGACCGAGTTCGTTAGACAGCATCATCCGCCATCTTGTTTCAAAATGTCGGCCATTTAAATTTTTTTAAAAAAAATTTAAATTTAAAATCAAATGCGAAAAAATGAAAAGTTGAAAAATATTTTTTTTTATGTGTTAGAAATTAAAACAACGATTCCAAAACACTTTTTATTTTGTTTATGTATTAAAAATTGATTGAGTTATAGCACTTTGAATTTTTCTTATGGCTGACATTTTGAAACAATCTGATTTTTGTCATGCTGTAACTAACGTATTTAGGAACCGATTTTAAAGAAACTTGGTATGTACATAGTACATACAAGTGTCTCGACCGAGTTCATTAGCCAGCATCATCCACCATCTTGTTTCAAAATGGCGGCCATTTAAAAAAATTTGAAAATTTGAAAAGTTAAAATTAAATGCAAAGAAATGAAAAGTTGAAAAATATTTTTCTTTTATGTGTTAGAACTTAAAGCAACGATTCCAGAAAGCTTTTTATTTTGTCTATATCTTAAAAAGTGATTGAGTTATAGCACTTTGAATTTTTCTTATGGCTGACATTTTGAAACTATCTGATTTTTGTCATGCTGTAATTAATGTATATATGAACCGATTTGAATGAAACTTGGTATGTACATAGTACATACAAATGTTTCGATTGTGTTCGTTAGCCAGCATCATCCGCAATCTTGTGTCAAAATGACGGCAATTTAATTTTTTTAAGTTAAAATTTAAAATTAGGTACAAAAAGATGAGAAATTGAAAAAGATTTTTCTTTTGTGTATTTGACCTTGATACAAAGATTCCAGGGCATTTTTTGTTTCATCTATATCTTGAAAAATGGTTAAGTTATAGCACTTTCAATTTCCAGTGTGGTTGACATTTTGAAACGGTCTGAAATTTGTCACGCGATAATACGCATATTTATAAACTGATTTGGATATAACTCCGTGTGTACATGGTACATATCAATGTCTTGACCTAGTTCACTAACCGACTTCATCCGCCATGTTGTTTCAAAATGGCGAAATTGTTTTTGATTTGTCTTTATAGTAAAAAATGCTTGAGATATATAGTAATCGATTTCGATATGAGGGTGCATGTCCACATGAATTAAGATTTCGACCAAGCTCATTGGTTTGTTATCCATCATGTTGCTTTAAAATGGCATGCACTTCATGATATCGTGGAATATGGCGACTTTCGAAATCGCTGAAAATAAAACCAGGTTGAATAAAATATGACTAATTTCTAAAAATTCCTATTAATAATCAGTATTAACAAAAACTAGCATTCAATCTTATGAAATCGGGTTTCACTAATTTGAGCTTCGTATGTTTGAATAAGATAACTTAATTTTAAATAAATAATTTATAAATAAGTATATGAAAGCTACCTCTTCCTCCCGGCATTGCCGGAAGGACATTTTGCTCTTTCTATTCTCTGGTGGTAGTGGAGCGCACATAAAATATTGCTTATGATTGGAACAGTTTATATCACCATAAATTGCAACAATTATTTCTTTTTATCGATTTGATGTTTCATAAGATGCCTAAAAATCATAATTTAGAATGTATTTAAAACGAGTTTTTTTATTCATCCTTTTAAAATTGATTTTTTTTCTATGGTTCAGGAAATAATTTCCATCCTTTAAGTGATTATAATGCCAAATTTCAAAATGATACACACCTCAGTTGTAAAAATCACAATTTAATTATTTGCAGCTCCCAGGTGGCAGTGACAACAACATAAAATATTTTCAGCCGTTTTAAATTATGATTTTATTAAACTGCTTTTAGAGAGCATTTATTTTTAATGTATAATTGTCATGTTAAATTTTTAATTATTTTCTGAGTTTCCTGATAAATCGGCATTTAGAATGTTTTTAAAACGCTTTTCACTCATTTTCATACTTTTTTCAATTTCAATTTCAATTTTTTAAAATAAATGTTATTACATATCATCTTTATATATATAAATCTTCTATGCGTGTGTTTGTCACTGAACTCCTCTTAAATGACTGGACCGATTTTAATGAAATTTTGTGTGTGTGTTCCAGTGGATTCATAAATGGTTTAGATTCAAATTTCTCGAAATTCATATAGTAATTTTTTAGTAATTAGGCAAAAACTAATAGTTAATGATTTTTCGCTAATTAATAGTGTTGAATAAATTCGATGAATAGAGTGAGGACGGAATGTCCGCTGGTCTAAGGCGCCAGATTTCAGCTCTGCTTCTTGAAGAAAGAGATCGCGTGTTCGAACTCCACTCCTGACAAACGTGTATGCTTTAAAATAATATTTCCTGTATAATACTTTTGATTAATTGACTTCAGAGACGTTAACTAAAAAGAGAAAACTAAACTTTCCTATCAAAAATTGAACCAACTTCAAAAAATACTGAAGAGTGAAAAATAATTTCCTTACCATAATTGTAAAAAGAAATTAAATTAAGAGCGTAGTGTTTATCGTGCGTATTACTATATTTACGTACATTTATTTGATTTTCTGGAGTCGGTGCCAGGAAGGACAAAGTCTGTAGGTGACAGGACAGCGTCAGTCGGGTCCGCTAGTTTATATCTAATAATTAACTAGCATGCCAAATTTCGTGAATGAACTCCATTCAAAGGCACAAAAAATCGTATTTTTAAAACGCCTTTTGCTCCTAGAATCCTTTGGGATCGTAGCAACCGACGTAAATTATCGTTTGTTTTCAGGCTTTCAGAATTATTTTCACACCATTATTTAATATTCGGTTCGGTATTTCTTGAGATTGTGTAAGAATCGCAATTTCGAACTTTTTTTTGAAATTTTTTCCAAGATTGAGACATCGACATAAAAAACAGCGTATGTAAAAGCATGTGTTTTCAACATAATTTGATACCATTATTTTTTAAATTGGTCTAGTACTTCCTATGATTGTGCTAAAATTGCCATTTACAACTTTTTTAAAACGAGTCTTGTGCGCATTTTAATCCATTTTAATTTCGCACTTTTCAGTAAATGTTCTTAAAGAACATTTATATCTTATAAGTAATTAAAATGCCACATTTTATGTTTCTAAGCCCTTCAGTAACGCACCTAACTGCACCTTTTTTGGGGTAATGCCATTGACATAAAATATATATGACTGTCATCATTATTTTGAAGTCATTGTTCCATGTAGGCAGACGATACCGTGCTACCTATAATTAAAATCTCAGTGTCCAGAAAGTGAAAAGAAGTGAAGTGTTTTTTATATTATTATTCTAAAGTTGTGTTTGAGAAATGTGCAGACGATAATGCAGCAGTGAGCTGCGAGTGAGTGTTATTCTTTTAATAAAGTGTTTTTTAATATAATCAGTGCCTATGGAATAATTTGTGTAATGTGTGCACTTAATTTTACATGGTCCGTCGAGCCGGAAGTGAAAATAATTATTTATTTGAGTGAATAATCTTCGAATTAACTATGTGCTGATGTTATGTTAAGAGTTCTATTAAAGATCTGTCCACGTTGAACATGAGAGTCTTCGAATAATATTCTGCTTAAATTAGTGAAGTGTTGTGCTCAAATAATGGAAGTGTTGTGTTTAAGAAGATATTGTTTTAAGAGTTAATGAATATTTTGATACCGATCGCTGGAAATTTTTTTTGGAACTATGTTTTTTGGAAGCAGTCAGAAGTTTAGATGCTGTTCTTCATATTTCGTGAAAATTTTCTTTGAAACGACTTTTCCAATTAAAATTAAAGAAATCATATGTTGGTTAAATCTGAAGATGAACTGTTTAAAATATTGTGTGATTAAGATATGCACAAATAAGTTGGCCTTTTGCATATTGAGAGAATAAAGTTTTCAGTCTGTTTTCCTGGGATGTGATAAGAGGAACTGTGCTGATTTTTTTAAAAGTTTATCGTCTCCAGAGAGACAGTGCTGGTTTTTTCTATTAGTGTGAAGAACGACGATAAGACCTGAGTATGGTCTGCGTCCCAAACTTTGGAGTTTATGCATTTTTGTCGTGAATGTCATGGTGCAGCAAGTGAAGTGTGTGGGTGGTATGAAAGTTTGATTGCCCTGAATGCTCACAAGAACCTTTCAGCTTTGTGTTTCTTGAACTGTGCTCTACATAGCCTGTGACGACTTTGCCCAGTTGGACTTTTTGCTGTGATGCCTTGTGGTGCCTGAGAGGACTTCATCATGATGAGTTTTTTCCTGATGAGTTTTGAGTTCATGAACTGTGATCTACAGTGCTTGAAATGACTTTATGAATGAGCTTTTGATCCAAGGAAACATGGATTTAGTTGTGACAGACTGTATCCTGCATACCTTTAAGAGCTCTGATAAACTGGGAATCTACTTGGCCATGACGTTTTTGCATATTTTCTCGACAGAACTACCGGTTCTGGTACTTTGTGTGATGGAGGACTTCTGCAGTAAAAGTGAAATTTTTAAAATTCTTTTTATTGAAAATGAAATGATTTTCTTTAGTTTAATAGAAAATAATTAAATGGATAAATTTTTAAGTAGTTTATGTGAAAAATATTATATAGAGATATTTATTAAAAATGAAATGTTAAAAACTTAATAGTTTTGCTATATTTTTTGATTTAAACTGTTAAATTTAATTTTGAAGTTTAAGTATAATGAAGTTAAAATTGTTACACCTATCTACATATATATATTTTTTAATTAACAGGCCTGCATTTGAGGATTTTTGAAAAATATAAGATTTGAGAGTATATTTGAACTTTAATAAAGTGTGTAATGTTTTAATAGACTCTTTTATATAATTAAAATTTTTAATAAATTTAAAGTTTTTAAAAAACTTATAAGGTGCTTAAATGGTAGGAAATCAGTTTTTGGTGCTGTCTACGGGCGGAGATTTATGAATTATTAATGAAAGTTTATAGATATTTTTGAGTAATTTATTATTTTAAATTTTGTTTTGTGACATGGCTCCAGAGGTTTACTTGATCTTGCTGATTTCCAGGAGTTTATGTCCTATTCTTTTTAGTTTAAAAGTTTGGTATTTTTTTTATATATAATCTTAAAGTTTAGCATATTATGTTCTAAAAAATCAAGTATATTTTTTTCAGTATGGGAGGTTTCTTGATTATTAGTGTTAGATTTAGGGAAACATGATCTCACGAAAATTTTGGCATATTAAGTACAGAATATTCTAAATATATTTGAATTTTTATTTACTGGATGAATTTTATTATTTACTTTACACCAGTCATTGATTTAGTGCATATAATCTATAATCGGAGATAAATATTTCTTTTCTTTTTCTGAGTTCTCAGAAAAATATTAATTTTTGCAATATGTTTTACAGATTCTTTTTTTTTTTTTTTTTTTTTGAGTTTTAGAGTTTATTTAGAGTTTTAGAGTTGATATAGAGTGTAAGAGTTGTTTAGAGTTTTAGAGTTGATTTAGAGTTTTTAGAGTTGAGTTAGAGTTTAAGAGTTGATTTAGAGTTGATTTAGAGTTTTAGAGTTGTTTTAGAGTTTAAGAGATGATTTAGAGTTTTAGAGTTGATTTAGAGTTTAAGAGATGGTTTAGAGTTTTAGAGTTGATTTAGAGTTTTAGCGTTGATTTAGAGTTTTAGCGTTGATTTAGAGTTTAAGAGTTGGTTTAGAGTTTTAGAGTTGATTTAGAGTTTTAGAGTTGTTTTAGAGTTTAAGAGATGATTTAGAGTTTTAGAGTTGATTTAGAGTTTAACAGATGATTTAGAGTTTGAGAGCTGATTTAGAGTTTGAGAGTTGATGTAGAGTTTAAGAGTTGATGTAGAGTTTAAGAGTTGATTTAGAGTTTTAGAGTTGTTTCAGAGTTTTAGAGCCATGGAAGAGATCCACCATTTTAAGTGTTAGGATTTTTTGCAGTTGTTTAGTGTCATGTCTGCTCAGTGCTAATTTGAGAAATAATTTTTAAAGTTGACTTTTGTTAATTGAAAGTTGAAAGTTGATCATGTGTAAGGCTAAAAATTCAACTCTTTTGATGAAGGAGTCTTTGAAGATCGGATCCATTTTTTGATTGAGTTGATGGATCTTTTTGCGGATCTTTTCTTTTTTTTTTTTGGTATTGAGTTTAAGCAATTGTGAAATGTTGAAATAGATATGGAAATAAATTAATAAGGTTTTTGTTATATTAATGTAATAGAACAGATTTAAATATTTTGTGTTAGATTCAACTGTAGGATTGCATTTTTTGAAGTTGTTAGAATTGTCTCCTGAATGTGGAAGGAACATCTTTCAGCTGGCTTGTCAAGTTTTCTAAATGTGTTAGACTTGGTCAGATAAAATTCGATCTCCAGTGAATATAAGAGCAATAGTTTGGAGGAACCATGTTGTAGTGTAAGAGCGAATGAACCCTATGGGCTATACTTGGTTTAGTTGGAGATGTTTAGTATGTGATGGACTCTCATGGAATGCTTGTTTTCAATTCTTGGGCTGAATTTTTGGATATTTAATGGAGATTTTTCGGAATGAAAATTTTTGTTTTGAAAACTGATGTTAAATTTGCTAAATGTTTCTGTGTTTAGTGGAGGGGGATTGATTTTCAGATGTTAACTTTGCTCCTCGCTGAGTGACAGAAACAATCATGTGATAGTATATTCAGTCAGCTGTGTAGTGTCAGCCGGCTTGTGAGGAGAGTCTAATTTTTGTGAAAGTGTTTTTGTGCTGGTGTACTATTTCTCGGCAATAAGGAGTTTCTGTGGTCTTGGTGTCAACATTGGTTAATCTGTCCTAATCTGTTAAGTATGGAAACAATGGTTTATTATTTGAGGTTTATTTGTGATTGTCTGAATTCGGGTGATCTGTATCCGTGCTACAACTCTTGCCTATGTGATTTTGTGTTTTTCGAGAGAGTGAGGTATGAAGACCTAGGGCCCCAGGCAAATTTGGAGAGAGTGAAAGGGTGGCCGGGTGTACACGGCGCTGAAGGTTGTGTGAATGTTACGTACCAATTTAATTATATGTGTCCTCCGGATTCTTAAAAGATGTTGTAACGGAAACTTTGTTTCTATTGGAAATTGGCTTCTGTGAAGGATAGGATTATTTTTGAGAATGGAGTCATGTGTTGATGCAAGACCGGGAAGTTTGTATGTTGTAAAAATGAGATTTGGTTACCTTTGAATTTGATCATGGGGTTCCACTATTCTTAAATTTTATAATTGAATATTAAAGATTTTTGACCTTTTTATTCAATATGTGAAAATAATATTTTTATATTGTTTAAAACAGTTAATTGTGTAAGATATATTATTAATGTATATGATAATTGAAATTTCTTCCTATTATGGACTTTGAAGATTGTTTGAAAAAGTTTAATAAGTGTAAGATATTGACATGCTGTATTCTTGTTGAAATATATGTATTGTTTTTTCAAGTGTGTATAAGGTATATAAAAGCAGTATATGTCAATATTTTTGAATATGTTTTAAAACCTAGGAGCCAGATCGAGTGGATCTTGTTGGTATAAGAGTAATTTTAAGTGACTACCTGGTAAAAGTTGTTTTTTGATGTGTGTAAATATTATATAAAAGTTTTTATTTTGTGTATAAATATGTTTGAATATTTTGGGTGTTGAGCTGAGCTGGAACTTTGGCTAATTTTTATTGTTTATTGCCGGTTATTGTGTCTTCTTTAAAGATTTATTAATATATTTGGAGTTAGTGTACAGGTGGTTAAGTGCTGTTGAGATAGTGGTCCTTTTTAAGATGTTATCCTTTTTTGTTCTAAATATGGACATCGTCAGGATGCACTAGTGTGTTAGGCTATCCTTAAGAGGATGAAAACTATAGTGGTGTACTTTAATATTCTTGTAGTCGCCTCTCCTTTTTAGATAAAAGTGTTAAGAGGGGGGGTTTTGATAAGATTTGACATCAGTAGGATACTAGCAATTATAATCACTTTTATCTCCTTTCTAATATTTCTGTTTAGTACTAAAGTTTAAATGATATTTAAAGCAAAGGCTAAAAAATTTATTTATCAATTGTTAAAAAATTAAATTTAAAGTTAAAGTTCTATTTAATTTAATCAATAATTGAAATTAATTGTAAGATTTGGTAAGTGGAGAATTGAAAAGGATAATGTAAAAAAAGGAGATCTAGTGTTGTTAGTAGAGGAAGTTACACCAAACAATAAGTGGCCATTAGGCAGAATTATTGAAGTATATTACGGTAATGATAAGAAAATTCGTGTAGTTCAGCTAAAAACTCAGAATGGAATTTTTAAAAGATCAATTAGTAAATTATGTATTTTCCTATGCCTGAAAACCATAGTACTTAAAAAAAAAGATAAAAGATAAATATATATATGTGTGTGTGTGAGTGTTATATTGTTTTTTCTTTCAATTTTATATTTGAGTAAACATATATAGTGACCTTTTGTATTTATTTGTGTAATTACTGTACTTGGTAAAAAAAGAGTTATTATTGAATGTGAAACATGTCAATGGGGGCCGGTATGTTCCATGTAGGCAGACGATACCGTGCTACCTATAATTAAAATCTCAGTGTCCAGAAAGTGAAAAGAAGTGAAGTGTTTTTTATATTATTATTCTAAAGTTGTGTTTGAGAAATGTGCAGACGATAATGCAGCAGTGAGCTGCGAGTGAGTGTTATTCTTTTAATAAAGTGTTTTTTAATATAATCAGTGCCTATGGAATAATTTGTGTAATGTGTGCACTTAATTTTACAGTCATTATTTTTTAAATGGGATCGTTACCTAACGAGATTGATTAAAAGTCGCAGTTTAGAACGTTTTTCGAACGCTTTTGTGCGCTTTTCACCCTTTTTAAAATTCTGTAATTTTTAGTCAATGCTCATAATAATCATTTTTACCTTATAAGTAATTAACATGCCCAATTCCATGTTTCTAGGCTCTTTAGTATCACAAAAATCGTATTTTTACTCCTGGATCCCTTTTGAGTTAGTTGCACGGACATAAGATGCAACCTATGCATGATTCGGGGCGAACACCATCATTTTGGTATAATTATTTTTAAAATCAGTACGGTAGTTCCAGAGTTTACCCCGTACAATTAAACAATATTTGACTCTTTATAATATAGGTATATATTGTACATCATCTGTTTTCATAAGTGTATTCTCATACATATATTAAAAAATAATTGAAGCGATAAATATATTTTTCTGGAGTTTTATCTTTTTCTAATCATAATCTGCAAACCAAATTTATTTTCTATCTATTCTAAATAAAGTATCCTCGCCACTGACAATGAATTTTTTGTGGCGGTGGATCATTCTTTGTCAATATCAAGATAACTGTTGCATATTAAAATTTTAAAATTCGTGGTTTATACGGAAATGTTAAATACATACGCTGATGCAGACAGTTTTTAAATCGAATAGTCATTTTAAGAGATATTTCATGTAAAATTTGGACAAAATCGTTCCACTACAAAAGTTCTATAGGAGCAAAAAGTATACATAGGCATTAAAATTATACAAATGAATTTAAACATTTTCAGATTATTTTAGACATTAGAAGTTTCCTATGTGTAAACTGCATTTTTTTAATTTAATTTTATTATTTGACTCATTTTTTGAAAATTTATTTCAATTTTAAATTCAGATTTATTACAGATATTTTTTTACATACTGCAGAAAGGGGTAATACTTCACATTTTTTCCAATTTTAAAAACAGCTAAAAGAAAAATACTTCTTTCAAATTAAAAAAAAAAATTGCTTACACATGGCTATTAAAGAAAGAAAAAAATCTTTCAAATTAAAATGAAATTATAATGTTAAAAACAGAAAAATATTGAAATTTACTTCACAAAAATAAATTTACACATGAATTTTAAAAGAGACAGAAATTTTTAAATAAAGAATTCTTTAATATGTATTAAAAGTCATACATGGAGACATTTACTCATATTTAAGGTGGCCAAACAATTAGAAGTCGGTAAAAAGTTTTAAAATGTAATTGCGCTAAACATTTATTATATATTTTAAGATGATATTTTTAAAATAGTGTAGTGAATTCTAAGAAAGAACAAATAATATTTCCTTTCTAACAACAAAATTATTTTCACACGAATATTAAAATGAGAAAGAAAACTTTGATGAAAATTACGTCAGATTAAAAAAATGCATTTCAAATGTCTTTTTTAAAGAATAGTTTTAAAGAATTGTTAAAAAATACCGATAAACCAAGACTCTGTTTACTTATTTCATTTTACATCACCTTCTTTTCAAAATTTTAACTTTTTTGTTTTTATCAAAGATGAAAACAGACAGACTTTGTACCTCATAACAGCGTTTGATTTGGCCTTAAAAATGTTTAATCAAGAGAAAATGAAAGGAAATTCATTTATAGGAGAGATCATCACTACTTTTAAAAATTACGATTCAATCTCTTTCAAGCCGACGAAATTTGTGTGATTTTAGATTCTGGGGTAACCGAACAGAGGTTGTCGAGCGTAATTCGTGGTTCTTTAGAGCTGAAAAACCATAAATAATACTTACAGAAAATTCTTGTTTGTTGTGTTTTCTAAACATTATTATTATTATTATTTTGAAATGTTAGAAACTGAGGAGGGGGGGGGGTGTTAATGCTTTTTTTCAGTTATATCATATTTCCTCAATTTACCTATCGTGCGTGCTGTTTTTTATAGTGCTTAAACCATATTTAAGACATAATTCCAATGTATATATAATATTTTCATTCTTCTTACTTAAGAAATTATACCAGAATTGCATCTTATATATTTCCATACGAGCTGCACTATATAAATATTTAATGTCATGCTGTAAAATGAATAGATTTTCTTCGAATATTACTATAATCCGTAAACTGAACCAAAATTAATTCACTTGAAACAAACAAACAAACAAAAATCATGTAACGTTACTAACATCTGTTAATGGCCCACTCAATTTGTGGATAATCTATTTTCCTGAAACTTAATTCCGGAGATACTTTCAAGTTCTTTTCGTGATTCTTTGGAGGAAATGTAACTTGATAACCTTAATTGCAGCAGCCCCTTAAACTCAATACAATATCACAATCATCACTAATGATCAAAGGAAATTTATAGAAATTAGCTCTGAAGAAAATTTTACACCGAGCGTAAAAATAAAAAGTTATTGGATTTTTATAAGAAATGTTTTATTATTTTTTTATTAGCATGTTATTCTTTTTAAGCGTAACCATATCAATAAAAACTTTGTTAAACTTAGATTATTTGTCATGCTATTAATACCTTTTGATATAAAGAATTTTAATTTTGCAAAAATGCATTTTTTAAGTATTTTTTTCTTTTGTTTCTTAATTTATATAATGACATTTTTTTGTTTTTATATATGAAAAATGGAAGTTGTGGTAAATGCACATTAAAAAAAAACTACGCATTATCGCATATAATTAAATATTTGTCCTACCAAACTTAATATTACCTTTCTTTCCAGATCTTCTGGTTTTCGGTTTTTATGATTTTTTTATGTCTTTTCTTGTATTTCTACTTATCAAATAAGTATATTTTCCTAGATTTTTGTCTTTTATTTATCATAATTTGCAAACCAAAATTAAATTAATTTACTGGAAAAAAAAAGAAAGTCATGCTTATATGAATTCCTTCCAATCAATAATGTTTCTAACATCTTTTAATGGCTCACACAATTTGTGGATAATCTATATGTCTGAAAAACTTTCAAGTTCTTTTCATGATATCTTTGATGGAAATGTAACTTGATAGCCTAAACGGCAATAGTCACTGACATTAAATACAATAACGTAATCTTAACTAATGATCAAAGGAAATTTGCGAAAATGATATCTGAAAAAAAATTACACCAAGCGTAAATAACATACAGTTATTTGATTTGCATAAGAAATGTTTCATTTTTTGATTAATTTGTTATTCTTTCTTAAGCCCAATCATATCAATAAAAAGCCTGTTAAACTTAGTATATTTATTATACTACTTGTTCTTTTTGATATAAAGTATCTCACTTTCGTAAAATGTTTGTTTCATGTATATTTTCTTTCATTTATTCATTCAATTAGTTATATTTTTGTTATTTCAGGTAAAAAAAAAGTGTTGATAAATGTGTATTAAAAAATATGAATAATATAATACACTTCAGTATCTAACCTAACCAGGCATTCATTATTTTTTTCAAAATTTTCTTTTCAATTTTGTGAGGGTTTTTTTATATATATAATTTTTAAATGCTTTTTAAATAACTAATAATATTAACCTTTTTTAAGACATACATTTTAAAAATATTATATTTTATTTTACTTCTTCTTAATTGAGAACTTATATCGATATTGTACCTCATATATTTGATAAGTGCGTATTTTTCTAAATATTAACTGTTATACTTTCCTTGAAATTTTCATATTTTTATCATAAACTGCAAGCCAAATCAAATTTAATTTAGTGGAAACAAAAAACAATAAATCATGCTTATAGGAATTCCATCTAATTAGTAACGTTTCAAACATAATTTAATGGCCCACTCAATTTGTGGATAATCCATTTGTCTGAAGTTCAATTCCAGAAATACTTTCAAGTTTCTTTCATGATATCTTTGGAGGAAATATAACTTGATATCCTAGAGATCAGTGGTCAATTAAACTCAATACAATATCAGAATCGTCACTAATGATGAAAAGAAATTTCCAGAAAAGGTTTTTGAAGAAATTTTACACCGAGCGTAAATAATATAAAGTTATTGGATTTTTATAAAAAATGTTTAATTTTTTGATAAACGTTTTATTCTTCTTTAAGCTTAGCCATATGAATAAAAAGTCTGTTAAGCTTAGTTTATTTGTCATGAAACTTATTCTTTTTGATATAAAGTATTTTAATTTTGTAAAAATGCTTATTTAAATTATTTTTATTTTATTTATTTAGTATTTACTTATATTTTTCAAAACTTCTTGTTTTCGACCAATAAAAATATTTAGATATACTTCAGATTTCCCAATTCTCTACCGAGAACAACTATTTTGCAAATAGTGCTACATTAATTTAATTTTTATTTAACTGTGTTTATAGGATATTTGTGTTTTTTTACGGAATTTTTAAATACTAATAATATTATTTTTTACAAGTTTTAGGGAAAATATTTCATTTTACTTCTTCTTAATTAAGAAATTATACATTAATAATTAGATAATTTCTTCTTAGTTAGTCATTGTATATTTCATAGGTGATGACTTATACGCGTATTAAATGTTATGCTATGAAATTTTTCCGATGTTTATGTTGCAGTATTTTATTTGTTTATCATAATCCGCAAACAAATCAAAATTAATTTACGGGAAACAAAAGGCTATAAATCGTACTTATAGGAATTCCTTTTAATTAGTAATGTTTCTAAAATGTTTTAACGACACACTTAGTTTGTGGCTTATCTGTTTGTCTGAAGTTTAATTTCGGAAATTCTTTCAAGTTCATTTCACGATATTTTTGAAGTAAATGTAATTTGATAACTTAGATTGCAGTAGTCAATGAAACTCAATACAATTTCCAAATCTTCAATAATGATCAAACGAAAGTTATATAAAATGGTCCTGAAAACAATGGTTACACCGAGCGTAAATAATAAAAAGTTATTGTATTTTTATGAAAAATGTTTCGCTTTTTGATTAATGTGTTATTCTTTTTTTATTATATTTTTCTCGTGTCAATAAGAACTGTATTGCAGTCTATTTATTTGTTATGTCATTTTTCTTGGTCCAAAGCATTTTATTTTTGTTAAAAATTAATTTTTTGAGTTTTATTATTACTTTTTTGTTGTAGTTATTTTTGCTGAAAAATAGAAGCTGTTATAAAATATATAGCTGTAGAAAATATTAAACTAACTCAGCACCTTTTTATAATAAATGAAAGTTAATGATAAAAAACTATCGTATATTTGCTTTAGGTAATATCTACAAATAAAAACCGGACTAAAGTTATTTCTTTATTACAAAATTAAATGTTGACATCATATTTTAAATATTCGGTTCCAACTATGCTTACAAACGAAATTCCAATTCATTAGTATGATCAATTTTTTAACTGTAAACATTCAAAATTAAAATCGTTTAGTGCTAAAATACACTTTAATATTTTAATTAATATCTCCTTAAATTATAATCCTAGGATAATATTTTTTTTCATGCGGAATATAGTAGTAAAATTCCAAACATAAAAACATTGAATTCGTAATTATTTATTTATGCATTCATTATGAATGACGAAATTAATGTAAAAAAAATATTAGCTTTAACCAAAATTTTTTGACGGATTTATATTTATTATGTCTTGTTTCATCTAAATTCTAAATTTATTTTTTTTCTTTCAAGTAGCTTACAAATTATGATTTTAAAAAATCCAAACTTATAACTTGTATTAGTAACTTTTTACGCCTTTTGTTGTAGTTTTTTCCTTTACAAATATAAAATTGTGGGGGGGGGGAAGTAAACACTTCCCACTTACTACTCAACAAATTATCGTAAAAGAAAATTACTGATACCAAACGATTGGATATGAAGTCTCTTTTAAATGATGTATATGTTACAGGCCAAACCCGATTTTAGGCCAAACTAGATTGGCCTAGGCCAGACTAGTCTATCCTAACGCCCATCGGATAGACTAGTTTTTCCTAGGCCAAACTAGTCTATCCGAAAGCCCATCGGATAGACTAGATTTTCCTAGGCCAAACTAGTTTGGCCGAACGGTCATTCGGATAAACTAGTTTAGCCTGCTATTCATTGGTTTGAACTAGTTTATCCTAGGCCGATCTAGATTGTCCTAGGCCAATTCAATTTGGCGTGATTTTATTGAATCTAAAGAACGCCACGGCGCCAACTTTCTAGTTTTGATCTAATTTATCCTAGGCCGATGCAATTTGATGCGATTTTATCTTACAGACTATCAAAGCCTGAGAGCTAATGTGCTAGCATATTCTGTTAGTGTGTATGTAACCATGTACATATGTATGTACGCACGTTTGTACGTATGTATGTACGTAATGCAGTAATTCCCGATAGAAATATCCGATTTGCTTCAAATTTTAGACATAGATTTATCCTGATAACGAACTTCCCTGATAAGTTTCAGGAGTTCATTGGATAAGAATAAGGGGAGGGGAACAAAAGGCTAATCTGCACCCCCTCCCCTCCTTAATTTAGATAAGTCAGTTTTTCATGAAAATGTATTAGATTTTATTAAAATTTTAGGCATAAGATCATTTTGATTAGGCACCTCAATGATTAGTTGTGGGTGTTCATTGTTTACGTATAAAGAAAAGAGGAGTGGGGGGTAACCCCCTTAATTCATGTAAATAGGTTTTTCACAGAAAATTTACCGATTTGTTTCAAATTTTTTATGTAGGTTCCTTCTGATAAAGCTTTTACCTGATTAATTTGGGGGTTTCAGAGGTTAAAAATAAAGGAATTACGGATTACTTTTTCAATCAGATTAAAACTTTTGGTTTTATGAAAAGATTTTTAATTCGTAACAGACATTGGTTTTTCCACACATCACTTCACTTGAAATTTGTCATATTAAAAAACTAAATAACCGACCCCTTTTAAAAATAAAAATGTATGATGGGGACACCTAAAATGTAGGATGGGGGGGGGGTAGAATAAGGAGACGCTTGAATTTTTTTAAAAAAAGCTCAGCTTTTTTTAAAGTTTTATCTGCTAATTAAATATTACCCTTATTTGAAACTTTTAGAAACATAATAAAACATGATATTAAATATTTAAGAAAAAGGATGCCGCATCAAATTTCATGCATTAGTTCTTCAATTACAACTCCTACAAAATTTAGGGTACAAACAGTCAGACAGAGTCATAGACTCACAATTTGAAGAACATATTTCTTGGAATCTTGAAACACTAAAACGTGTAAATGCGTCAAAAACCGGAATTAAAAAATTTTCACGAATAAAAAACTTATTGTAAAGACAGAAGAAAGTAAAATAAATAAATAAAAGAATGAATTTTAAATAAACTTCGCTTATTTCAATAGATGTGTTTGAGCTGAGCGGATTCGTTTGAAATATTTTGAATTTGACCTTAAACTTGATTAATTTTTGAGAAATTAAATTTGAGTTTGAAATAATTCTTTTCTTTGTGAGCGTGCCAAACAATGGTTGGCATTAATTACAGCATGTCATATTGAATTGGCCTAGGATAAACTAGACTGTCCTAGGATAAACTAGATTGGACTAGGCTAAACCAGAAGATTGGCGCCAAAGCGGTCTTTGGGATCAATAAACACACGCCAAATTCTACTGGCCTAGGACCATCTAGATCGGCCTAGGATAAACTAGTTTAAACCAATGAATAGTAGGCTAAACTAGTTTATCCTAATGACCGTTCGACCAAACTAGTTTGGCCTAGGAAAATCTAGTCTATCCGATGGGCGTTCAGATAGACTAGTTTGGCCTAAGAAAAACTAGTCTATCCGATGAGCGTTAGGATAGACTAGTTTGGCCTAGGAAAAACTAGTTTATCCGATGGGCGTTAGGATAGACTATTTTGGCCTAGGAAAAACTAGTTTATCCGATGGGCGTTAGTACAGACTAGTCTGGCCTAGGCCAATCTCGTTTGGCCTAAAATCGGGTTTGTCCTGTAACATATATAAAACTTGCTTAGAGGGCCATCGATTAATTAAAACCCAAAATTCACTTTATTCAGTGACAATACCCAATTTTAGCAAGGTATTTCAAATCTTCGGTGCAAACTATGCCTAAACACCCAATTTCAAGTAATTCGAATGACACGTTTTTGAATTATTAGCATTCAAAATTTAATGCTTCTAATGTTAAATTACATTTTCATTTTTTTTATTAATATATCCTAAAATTATACACATAATATGCTAATCCTGTATATAGCAATAATATTAAAATACCCAAACATAAATACGTCAGATTTTCAACTTTTATAATTTTATGATATGCATTTTAAATTATAAAATTATTATTGAAAAAAATGTATGAATTGCAATCTACATTTTTTATGGTTTTAGAATTATTAATTCCTACTTTATGGAAATCCAAAAATTCAAATTTTTCTTAGAAGTAGCTTTTAAATTATGTTTACAAAACTACAAAATGGTTTAAGTGACCGTCAGTCATAGAAATAACTTGATATTTTCAAACTTCAAATTTTACCTTTTTATCTAACATTTTTAATGAATGCCTACACTGTAAAAAAAAAAATCAAGAGGTTACTAAAAATTTCTTAGTAAATTTGTATTCCAGAGAATTTTTTAGTAACCGTTACAAACTTTTTTTTTTGCAAGAGAAACAAGCATTTCTTTTGTAAACTGAACAAAAGAATTTTTTGTATAACTAACTTTAAAATTTTTAGTATGAGCCACAAAGCAAATTTTAGTAATAGCTCCAAAATTACTTTTAATAACCATTACGTGCAACCGAAGCGGAGGAGCTTCTTTCGAGCTGCGTCGAAACTTCTGAAGCGGAAGATTTTCAGCAAAACCGCAATAGATGGCAGCACTAAACATTCCTTTCTACTCCGACCGGATTTTCATAATTCCTTTATTAACGAGACACTATAGACATTCGGGGAGTATTTGGCGGTGGCAGCTTTCGAACCCGGGACCTTTCAGCCTGAAGTCCGTTACTATAACCACTATGCTATCAAGGCCACACCAACTGAGTTTTAATAAGAGCTATTAAAAATATAAAACTATTAACTCTATTCGTTGCTAACTTTTTTCTAGTGATTCTTACAGATTTTCTAGTAACCGACTAAGATTACTAAAAATTTTTTAGTAATTACAAGGATCACTAAAGTTTTTTTAGTAGATCGACCTTTTTTTTTACAGTGTATGGTGGCTTGCGGTCAGCAATTGAGTATCGAACTTCAATACTTAAAATGCAATATCTAAAATATGCTGCTTTAAAAAAAATCTCGGAATCTTATGATATGAATTGTATATTTTTTTTAGGTTAATTGAAAAGTATAGAGTTCATTTTGGTGTCAGAATCGCGTACTGCTGTTGTAAAAAAAACAAAGTTACGGTTTTTTTTTAAATGTAGGTGACCCCTTAAGCAAATTTTATATACATCATTTAAAAGTAGACTTTATTTGTTTGGTGCCAGTATCTTTCTTCTACGATAGTGTTTTGCAGAGTTAGTTGGGGTATTTATTATTTTTACCACGACTGTTCATTTACAGAATTTTTATATTTAAGTATTTGAAGTAACCTAACATTAATTACAGTTTCCTCTAAATCCTCACATTTTCTTTATATATATATATATATATATATATATATATATAAATATATATATATAATAGTATTAATGATAAAAATCATTCAAATAAATCTCACGGATTAAACTTTTTATTATTCTGTCTATTAATTTTATTACGAAAAATGAAATATCCGTCTCAACTAATCCTTAACAGAACAGATCTACTTTAGCTGCATTACTAAATTGTTAATTCAATATTTGAATCCCAAGTAGACCTCAATCCCTGAAGTAATCCATGAAGAATTTAAACTAGAAATACCTATTGAATTATGATCGCATAATTGTATTATATTTTGTAAAAATTAAACACGTAAGTATGTTGATTCTTTACACAGCAGGTACGGAATGAAATAAATATTCATGATTCTCCCAAATGGTGTATAGAAATCAGAAAAAAAATTACCTGAATGAAAGGTATGATATTTAGATATGTATAGGGAATTACCTTTTATTGTATAATTCAGTAATTTATTCAATTATTAGAACAATAACTCCATAGCATTAATTAAAATTAGTTATAGAACTCTGAAGTGGATTAATACCTGCATTATAAATGAGAAGGGAGTACACTCATAACAATGGCATAAATGTGATATTGGTGACAGCAGGCGATTAAATCTGCAGTTTACAAACTTACATTGCAATTTTTAAAATTTCTATATATCGCACATTTTTGATTTTTACAGAATTGAATATGGGAAAAATTATTTTTCAAATCCATTACAATTTACCCTATCTAATTGCAAAGACCCTATTGAGTTATCCAACACATAGCGCATTTTTAATATTACTTGCCAGTATGGTCCTTCTTACATTGGACAGATCAAACGCAATTTAAAATTTCGCGATAAAGAACATCAACAATACATTTAAAAAAAGGAAACAAATGAAATATCAACTGCTAAACATTGCTGGGAGACGAACCACTCTTAGCATTTCAATTCAATTAAAATGACTTCTGAACCCACTACTGTACATGAACTGATTATACTTCAGGCATTCATACCTATGAAAACTTAGACAATATTGTTTAAGTCGATTTACTATTCCTAATTTGGCAGATTGTATCAAACATCACTCCCAAATCGTTTTTTTTTCTAATTACTACCAGCTATTTTCATAGTTTTGGCTTCATTACATACCGTATTTTCCTATTTTCTGGTTCTCATATTTTTCCAGATTTCATATTGGTCCATGAAATTCGTAGATGAATCCGCTTTTCTTCCATACAATTGAGAAAATTTCCATTATTCTTTGCATTGAAGGCAGTGTGCTAAAAGCTACCGAAGCTAGTCTGCTCGAAGTTCTCCTATTCTAGCGTTTTTTTTTTTACGCTGTTTTAAAAATTTATTAATATGCGCCAGTTTGCATATCAATATTTAAATTTAATTTTTTAACTGTATAATAAAGAAGAACAAGGGATCTGTATGAGATCCTTGATTCATATGTGTGCCCATATGCCAGTGGTATTGGCAATGGTTACATTCTAATGGATGATAATGCGAGACCACACCGAGCTGCGGTTGTTGAGGATTATCTTGAGAATCGCGGTTTGGACAGAATGGAATGGCTAGCTCACTCTCCACACTTGAACCCGTTAGAACATCTTTGGCAACATCTTGGAAGAGAGATTGCGGCTTTAAGTTCTCCTCCAAGGTTAAATGAACTGAAACAAGGCTTACTCCATGTCTGGTCAGCACTACCTATTTCGGTGTCCGACAATTTAATTGAGAGCATGGAAAGTCGATGCCGCCAATGCATGCACGTCTGGGGTGGACATATTCTGTATTAAAACCAGTTTTTTAATGATTCAGTCACAATTTACTGCATAATTCTGCGATGTACTGATTTCTCCAAGAATGGAATTTTCCACCATGAGTGCTTTTTTTTGTATCTTTATTTATACGTTTAACTTAAGTAAATTTCTATATCGCTTTTAATAAATAACAGTTTAGCGCACATGTCCTATAAATTTGTTGTTTTTATAATCATTCAGTTGCCAATCAGACTAAAAAAAATCTGGCTGTATGTTAACTTTTGGAGGCCAGTGTATTTGCAATTTATAAATTTCCCAGGATTTATATAGCTTGCAAAATATATCATGGAGGGGGCTTATATTTGTACAATACAGAAAAATTAGCAATATGTAAGCACCCGCAGTTTTCCTCAAAATTGCACGTCACTTTAAGTAAATTAAAACAAGCTATAGAATTATTTTTGCAATATTGCTTGCAATTGTCACAGCTGTAAATTTCTAAAAAAAAATTCAGAACTTTTACTGAAGATGTATATGCTTTATTTAAATATAATCTTTTTCTAGTTTATAGAAGCTATTTAAAACGCCATGAAAATCTAATTTTTGTGTACACATTACAAAATATGTGAAATTAATTAAAGTAATTAAAACATCAGTATTCTAGATACATTAATAATTTAAAAATATATTAACGTATATCTTCTGAAAAAGATAATATTTTAACATACACATTTTTAAAATTATAACGAAGCTCTTATAAATGTATATATATTATGTTTACTTATGTATCGTACCATTTGTCACTTCTTGAATTAAATATTTATGTTAATTTAATTTAATTTAAATCACGAGAAAAAAAAAGTCTTACAAAAATAAACATCGAATAGAATACTTTACATTTCTTAGTAAATTTATTAAATTATGTAAAAATAGAAATCCTAATCCCTTTAATGCTCTTTTTAATTTTTCTAAGAAGGCGAATTGCATAATCAGAAAGCAAATGAACAATCATTTTAAGTAAATTAAACTGTTTTATGCAAATTTAGATGTTATCAAATATTTTTAGAAGTTGTTTCTTTTTTATCTTAACAACAAAAAAAAAAAAAATATGTTTGTTTTAAGTGGTTTAAAAAAAAAGTATAAATGTAAAAAGCCAGAAACACATGAAATAAAAAACAAACGAATAAGTAAGAAATGAAGAATAAAGTTAAAGATAAAGTTAACTTATGTGAGTTATTTCAAACATTTCTTCAAACATAAGCATTGAATCTTAGCATCTTAAATTAAATATCATAAAATCATATTAAATTCTGTTTCTATGAAAATACCTTTTTTATGTACATTTCAATCCTTCATATACTATATTAGATAAATTAATGAAATAATGTAGCTGAGGTACTCTGTTTATCACTAGCATTAAGCTTTGACTTAATCTATATGAATCGTCTTATTTAACTGCTATTTTTTAGATTATTTAAAATATATCATAGATATATTAACAAAAGTATTTTGAAAATCTGTGTCAAATTATAATTATTTTATTTCTATTAAGGAGATATAAATATATGTATAAATTTTAAAGCAATTTTTTTTATTACTTCTGAACTCTACAAAACAGCCGTTTATCTATAATTAAGTTTTAAAATGTCTTAATATAATTATAAAATCTGTTTACATATTTAAAACTCTGACTTAATTGGAAAAAAATCATATTTTAAACTAGCCTATTAATGCTTAATTTTCACTACGTATAAATAAGAAATGTTACGCACAAAACCCATACGGTTTTAGTTTATGAACGTATTTATGTGGTGACAGTATATTGTTTTTTTTATGCTGTATTCTTGTTGATTTTTTTCGTATATTGAATAGTAATGGAAATGTATTCGTCCATATACCAAACGATGATATTTTATTAGCTCGTATTCATTTTCTCAGTAACAGAAAAGTCATTTAAATATTCATATTTAAAAAAATAATAGCAAAATCTGTAAGTTTTGTAACATTTTTATAATTGAATGTAGGAGATATATAAATAGACAGAAAATTTAGAATATTTACGCTTTACTTTAATATCTGTTTAGCATATAATGCAATATTAAGCAGATTATACCCGCATACCATACTTTCATGTAATTACTGTGTGGAAAATTTAAGATACTACAATTTAATTAATAAAGAATTTTGATCTATTCAAATTATAGTAGCGGTAATTCTAAATTACATGTAAACAATCATTAACCCGGGAGTACTCGCGCCCTTTTTTAGAACGTTAGTAGTCGCGCTCGGTCTATTCGCCGCCGTTCCTGTTAGACCGAAGAAACAGAGGGAAATTGTCGAAGATCGAAAACGGGGGAAATAAGGCGTAAACATTGCTTGTATGCGAAATAATATATAATATAGCAATTAATACAAATTTACGTTAAGTTTTTATTTATTTAACATTTAAATTTTTTTATATTTTTTTGACAAAATTTGTCAAAAAGATAAAAATTATTATATAATCTCACCGAATTGGTAGAGATATAATAAACAGCAAATAAAAAGATTGTTTTCAGCTACAAATTTGAAACCATAATATATATTTTTTTAAAGAACAGAAAAGTAGTAAGACTAGATTTGATGATGGTCCATCGTTAGTAACCAATTGAACTTAAAAAATACATCTTTAATATTTTTTTCTTGTGATATCTATATAGATAATTAAAGAAATAAATAAAATAGCCCTGCTTTGGAAAAAAGAACTTCTTTCAACGAAGTTATTAATATAAAAGCAGTAGCTAATTTTCATTTCTTTATCATTTCTTTTCGTTGATTCACTTTTGAATGCGTAATTTTAAATGTTTTATAGTTCAGTACTTTTTCTAAAATGAATGCACATATATATGCACAAAGTGGAAACATATGATAATATAAAAATATGATAATATGAAAATATAAAAAAAGAAAAATAAATAATAATTTTTTTTTTTTTTTTTTTTTACAAATTTGGAAAAGCTAATAAATATTTTTTGACAGGATAGGAAATCAGTCAGTTTGGTTTTGAAGGTGGTCTGGCACTAGGAGCCAATTGAACTTAAAAAATACGTACTTTGTTTACCATATCTGTCTAGGTATCAAAAGAAAGAGATAAAAATTAACCATTTCTACGAAATAAATAATATAAAAGCATTTGCTACTTTCGATTTCTTTAACGTATTTGAAGTCTAGTTCTTTTACTTAAATGTATATATATATACATATATGCACCAAAATAAAATATATAAAAAATATAAAATAATAAACAAATAATAAATGTTATAAAAACTTTTTTTTTTTTTTTTTTTTTTTTTACAAAGTTTGCAAAAATGATAAGCATTATTACATAATGTGACTGAATTTGTAACAGCACAATAAATAACGAATTAAAAGAAGTTTTCACTTATAAATACTCATTATATATATATATATATATATATATTTGCAACGCCAGCAACGCAGTCAGGTAAATTTTGTCGGCACTAGGAGCAAATTGAATTTAAAATATACATTCTTTAATATATATGCATTTTTTACCATTTCTATATAGATAATAAAAGATGCAGATAAATCAAGCCTATTTTGAAAAACCTTCTTTCATCGAAATTATTATTATAAAAGCAGCAGTTAGTTTTTATTTCTTTATTTTTTCTTTTCTTTGATGCGTTTTTGAATGTGTAACTTTAGATATTTGATAAATCAGAACTTTTCCGAAATGAATATACATATATATGATCCAAATGAAAAATATGAATAATATAAAGTAAGAAAATTTATAGTAAATATTTTAATACATTATTATTATTATTATTATTATTATTATTATTATTATTTGCAAAATTTTCAAAAATGATCAATATTGGCATATAATTTGACTGAATTTGAAGAGATATAAGGAATAACGAATTAAAAGATATTTCCAATTATAAATTTGAGTCCATGATAAATATTTTTTTTAAAAACAGTAACGTAGCGAAGCTTGTGATGGTGGTCCGGCACTCGGAGCCATTTGAACTTAAAAAAATACATCTTTAATATTTTTTGTTGCCATAAATAATAATGAAAGAAGATAAATTCACCCTGTTTTGAAAAAATCCTTTATTCGAAATTATTAATATAAAAGAAGTAGCTACTTTTAATTTGTGTTTTTTTTCTTTTTGTTGATTTGTTTTTGAACGTGTAACTTTAGATATTTGATAGTTCAGTACTTTTTCACAAAATATATACATATAAATATGCACCAAATAAAAATATATGCATAATATAAAGTAAAAAAAAATGCATAATAAATATTTTAATAAGTTTTTTTTTTCAAAATTTATAAACAATATTATGCAATTTGACTTAATTTGTAAAAATACATTAAATAATAAATTGAAAGATATTTTTAGTTATAAATTTGAAACCATTACGGATATTTTTTCGAAGGACAACAATGTAGTGAAGCTAGTTGCTAGTTTGGACGGTGGTCCGGCACTAGGAGCCATTTAAGCTTAAAAAATACATTTTTTTGCCATATGTATTTTGATATATGAAGCAAATGATAAATAATTTATCTTTTTCTTTTTCTAATTAAATATTTTATTTTAAAAATTTCCATCCTAGATTTTAATCAACAGTTACAGATAATTCTAAAAAACTGAACTGCCGAAAGATTAATTTTAATTATACTTTTTCACTTAATTAATGTAAATATATATTTGCTTATTTACATTTTTTCAAAATTCACTAATATTTGTTTCTTACGATACATATCAAAATATAAAAAAAACAGGAATACAACAAATTTTCTTGAAAATTATAAACATACAGTAATAATGTAATTTGAATGAATTTTCGCATGTAGACATTAAATTTAAATATTGTTATTTTTTTTTATTCCTAACATTGATTTTGATAATGTTTTATATTTAATTCCAACCAAAGTTAAAACGATGCAATTATTTAATTAAAATAAATATTAAATTGTAGTTTTTAATAATATTTATTAAAGTATATTTTAATTTAAATGAATTTTACTTTTGTAATTAAAATTTAAAATAATAAAAAATGGTTTATCCAATTAAATATTATTGACTAAAGTTAATTTTGTTAGATCTCGGCACTAAGAATTCTTTGAAATTTGATTTTAAAAAAAGAATTGCTGCGGCGCTGTTAAATAAAGTATTCAATGTCAATCAAAGTAGACATTTTAAAAGTAAATAAATTTTAGAAAAGTACTTACCCATTTCTTCTAATTACAGTATAAACATCAACTGAATTATCCAAAAAAAAAAAAGATTTTTATTAGCATACGTACTAATCTACATTAGAAACAGCGTATTATTTAGCACATTCGACACACAAATTATAAGTATGTTCTTTGCAGATATAGAGACTACAGTGTCTACAAAATTGTTTTGTTTTTCGATTTTGTTTTGTCGTGCAAAAGCTACATCTTTCTCTTTTGGGAGATCGGACAACTTTTTCTTCTGGTTCTCCACAAAATTCTCTTATCTTCCTTTTTAAAGGATTTGGCAATGATGTTGTTTGTTTCCTTTCATGTATATAGTCCCTTATTAAGTCGAAAGCAAGTTCTTTCAAAAAATATCGACGAACAACCTTTTTTCCCGTATTTTTCTGAAAAATAATTTGCGCGTTTATTCCCGCGATATTCATCAGGGAAAAAAATAAAGTAAGTGGCCATCTGTTGCTTTTTCTTGCCACAGAATATGATCCTTTCATTTCATCAACCACATCAACACCTCCTTTTGTAGCATTATATTGCATTATTATGTCTGGCTTCATTTGTTGTGATTCGTCTATCGCTGTGTCGTGATGCATTGACGAAATCAGTAATACGGATGCATTTTTTTTTTGGCACATATGATACTAGAGTTAAGTCTCCATTAAATCTAAAAGTGCTTGAAAACACTGGTCTGCTTTTAGATGGCAGAAAATCTTTGGGTATTTCTCTTTTATTTTTTCTCAATGTCCCAATCATTGTAAGATTATTATCCTCTAAAAGAGATTTTGCTAGTGGAACTGACGTGAACCAGTTTTCCATAGTGACATTTCTTCCTGTTCCTGATATGGGTGTTACAAGACGTTTTACCACATCATGTGGTGAATTACTTAAATCAAAAACTCCTTTAGGTTGCTGACCAGCATAAATTTCTAATTTCGATACATAAAAGTTAATAGCATCAACCAATGCATACATTTTGATTCCATATTTTGCATGTTTCGATTTCATATATACACGAAATGAACAGCGTCCGCGAAATTGTTCCAGCATTTCATCAATCGTCACGTACTCACTCAAAGTAAAGTGATTTTCAAAAGCAGTATTTATTTCGGAAAATATTTCCCTGATTGGAGCTAACTTATCTAATTCACGCCTTTCTTTTCTGCTGTTCTTGTCATCAAAGCGTAAACATTTTAATAAAAATCTAAACCTTCCTAAAGACATTGTTGTTTTAAAAACATCAACGCCCGTGCCATCTTCGCTCCATAAATCACTTAAATTTTGATGTGAGGATCTTATAACGCCAGCAATATAAAGAAGTCCCAATACTGCTTTCAGTTCCGTCAAGGAAGTTAACTTACAGTCTCTTTCCCTAGAGAAGTTAGGTTGTTGAGTTTCTATATAAATATTTGTATATTTCACAATTTTCTTTAAAACAGAATCATTGAAAAATAATTTCCAAGCATCGAATACCGTTAATGCACCTTTTGCGCTTTCGCGCACTCCTGGTGTTTCAGAAACAATATTGTGTTGCCTCCGACGTACATTTGATCTCGGTGGACTCTTTTCCCATTTCGTAATGTTATCTTTGCCAATAAAAAAATTGGACGGTGATGCAAAACATTCGTTTTCTATATCTTCATTTTCCGATTCTTGGCTATCAATTTCCTCATCTTCATTTAGAACTGCATTATTTTCTTCATCCGATGAACTTGCATCATCACTAATACAGTCTTCTTCTAAATTATCAAAAAGATTCAAAGCTTCTTGAATAGTTAAAAATTTTTTACGCGACATTGTAAAAATAATAAGCACTCTAGCAGCTAAATATCAGAAAGAGAAAAAGAAGCAAGAGAGAGAGAGAGAGAGGAGAAACGGAGAGATCCCTAGAAGAGAGATCACCCCTCCCCCTCTTCTGAGAATTTCGGTGTAGCGGGAAAAAGAAGAATGCTTGGGAGAAAATACTCGAGCGACGTCACTGGTCGCGTCGCGGTCATTCAGACCGAAATTCAACTTTAAAAAGCAATAAAATCATGAGAAAACACAGGAATGACTTGCAATTTCTGTAGACAGAAGGTCGAACAGTGAAGGTCAGTTACACGGCGTTTCACCATGGTATCTTTAAGGGGAGGTGGGTTAATAGGAAGCTAACGAATTTCGGCGGCGAATCGACCGACGCGCGAGTATTCCCGGGTTAACTTTGCTCAAATGTGAACTATTAGAATAATTCTAATAAATCTATAAATAAATTATACTTTCATCTTTTTAAATAAGGCATATGTTTTTAAATCACATATATTTCTTAAGCTGAAAATATTTCAATAATATTGAATATTTATACTCTTATAAATAAATCTCAGATATTACAATGAAAATCAATAAAAATAAATTTTAAACTTATTTAAAAGATAAATTAGATATCATTAATAACAATGTATATATATATGACAGTGTGTGTATCTGTGTGTTTTAAAGTATTATTCTGTGATAAATTTAAACAATTTTTAAATGTATTTCAAAATTTTTCAAATATAATATGTATAGTTTAAACAAGGAATATAGATGTAAAATGAATAAAAAAATACATAAGTTTGTGGAATGTATGCTAGAAAAACATTCGAAATCGCAAATTTATTTATTTTATTTATTCATTTTAATTTAACATTGTCTAACAGAGTAGGCATTTTGAAGGGCTTTCAAATTATCGTCAACATTACCACTTGACAAAAATGGTTGACAGAATTTGTATTGTTATTAATGAATCATAAGTGGAAAAAAGTCTAACTGTAGTATACTAACTATGCAATATAGTTTAAAGATAAAATGAAAATCATATTAAAAAGAAATACTTTGTGAAAAAGATTGTATTAAAGCTATATAAGAGTGCAATTAGAAGTACAGTTTATAAAATGGAAAGTTTATGGTTTATTTAATGCATTAGAATTTTAATAAAAATATTGCTATATTATAAATGGAGTGATTATTTTTTGGAGAAAATAATTTCTATTCAAGTAATTTTATTAGGGATTTCATAAAAAAATTTCACGTTTATAAAGTTGTTTTTAAATGATGTATTTAGATCGTAATTTGTCATACATATTAAAGACATGTGAACAATGTTAATTAATTAAAGAGATTCAGCAAGCCGTCTTTTGTATGGTAATATGTAAACATACATTTGTGTAAACAAACGACATTGAACAAATTATCCTTTTAAAATAAATGTTTTTCACAAATTATAATGAGTGTTTATTTAATTAGATTTTTCTGTAACGTAAGAAGAATTTAATTACTACAGCTGAAACATTCTGATATAATTAAAAAAAGTCACACACAGACAAAAATAAAATAAATAAATAAATTAATAAATGCTACTATCCATAGCTTTATGAGATTGAAGGCAATTAAAATGTTTTGAAATTATATTATGTTTCTTAAACCATCTAAATTTTAATTGAATATCTATCGAAACAGCGATGTTTATATTGTATTTTAAAATGGTTTATATAACCTCCACAATAAAGAAATATTTATATTCGTTTATTGGATCTCTTTACCCAGTTCCTGAAAGTTATTTGTATCTCTGATTGCGCAATTAGCTGCACCTGTCATTTTAATCTGTTAACAGTGCATGAAATGCACAAGGTTTATCTGCAATCAGCCTTCAAAAAAGCAAATCTTATGCTTGACATGGGAAGCGACTAATATAGATGCTATATAGGACTAATTTTGTACATGAAAATTACTTAATTATTGTTTAGAAAGATTTTTTCCCGAAACTTTATAGGGGGATCGTCAACAAATTACAAAAGAATGAATATCTTTTGGATAACCCTGTCAAAACTAATGTAGCAAAAGCACTCAAAATGTAGATTATGATTAAATGGCTTATTGTTATAAACTGTATTCATTTTCATGTCAATTGCATGTATACTCGTAGAAAAATTAAGTTTTTTATAAAACAATCCCAAATTTTTCCAAGATTTTTCCTTATAATTTGCAGAGTTCTTAATATAAATTAATATTCTTTTCTGAAAATGTGACAAACTTTCACAAAAGTAGCACTATACATTTAGCTAATATAATATGCAAATAAAATTCTGATATCGTTGACACATGCGTAGTGAAAAATTATTTTGTAAACCTACTCATTTTTCATACTATTTTTATTATTTTTAATTCTGATTACAGGGTATTATGTGCAATGTTGTTTGTCACAATTTCAGAAAAGAATATTATTTTATATTAAGAACTCTGCAAATTATAAGCAAAAATCTTGGAAAAAATTAGGACTGTTTTTATAAGAACCTTAATTTTTCTACGAGTATACATGTTATCGACATAAAAATGAACACAGTTTATTACAATAAGCCACTTAATCATAATCTACGGTTTAAGCGCTTTTGCTACATTAGTTTTGACAGGGTTATCCAAAAGATATTTATTATTTTTTAATTTGTTGACGGTCCCCTATAAATTTTCTGCAAAAATAATTTCACAGAAATATATGACATATACTATTTTCTTTATACACTGAGAGTTTCAGGATAATTCCTCATGTATTTTTTTTAGATATTTAACAAAATGTCTAAAATCGCAAGTGGACGATCATGAATGGCCACACTGTAAAAATAAAGGGTCGATCTACTAAAAAAACTTTAGTGATCCTTGTAATTACTAAAAAATTTTTAGTTATCTTAGTCGGTTACAAAACAATCTGTAAGAATTACTAGAAAAAAGTTAGCAACGAATAGAGTTAACAGTTTTATATTTTTAATAGCTCTTACTAAAACTCAGTTGGTGCGGCCTTGATAGCATAGTGGTTATAGTAACGGACTCCAGGCTAAAAGGTCCCGGGTTCGAAACTTGCTACCGCCAAATACGCCCCGACTGCATGTAGTGTCTCGTTAATAAAGGGATTATGAAAATCCTGTCGGAGCAAGTAGGAATGTTTTGTGCGGCCATCTATTGCGGTTTTGCCGAAAATCTTCCGCTTCAGAAGTCTGGATGCAGCTCGAAGGAAGCTCCTCCCCTTCGGGCGCCCGTAATGGTTATTGAAAATAATTTTGGAGCTATTACTAAAATTTGCTTGGTGGCTCATACTAAAAATTTTTAAGTTAGTTATACAAAAAATTCTTTTGTTCAGTTTACAAAAGAAATGCTTGTTTCACTTGCAAAGAAAAGTTTGCAATGGTTACTAAAAAATTCTGTGGAATACAAATTTACTAAGAAATTTTTAGTAACCTCTTGAATTTTTTTTTACAGTGCAGGTAGTGTACACACCGAACGATTTTCCCCCATATCCATAATGTTATCTAATTCTTTTAAATGTCCCTGTCAATGAACATCTAATCGTATATACTTTATATGCTTCGGCTTTTTCCAAACATGCTTTGGCGACCTTAAAGAAGCTTTAACAAACGGCATGGAAATCAGAGTATATTTCCATGCCGCTACGGGAGTTAGAGCATGGAAAGTCGGACAAACAAACCGAACGCATAAACACTTTTCATTTTTCTTGAAAAGTACTAAAATATTGGTGTCTAAAATTATACTAGCAATTTTTTTTTTTTTTTTTTTTTTTTTTTTTTTTTTTTGTGAGATTCACATCAACAAAATGAAGAGAAAACCTTGTCTACTATACATGAAGTTTTAAATGATATCTAAATTGCAATTAATTTATCTTTTCGAATTAAATAATGTATACAGGGTGTCCCAGGATTATTGGGACAAACTTTAACCCCTTGGGGAAAAATGACACGTTTACGTTACGCAAAAAGGCTTAAGAGTCCTAGTTTCTCCCCACCAGTAAAAATTTACTGTAAAATTAGTCTCATTTAGTCGGAGCATTTTCTCGATATAAAAAGGCACAAATTTCTGTTTTAAAATTCTGGTGACAAAACATTAAAAATTTAGTAAAAGTCTCCCGCCGAGAAGGGGTTAAGGGGAGGTAGAGGACATCATAAGGATTCATATTTACATAGTAACAAATGGTCGAAAACGCTTCCTTAGATATTGAATTATATTTTCTAGATATTGGATTTCGATCTTTTCAACTTGAAATTCTGAGATTCAGGATAAATTGAAAAACGTTGTACTCTTAAGATAGATATTTAATAAAAGCATATTCTATCAAGAATTTCAACACTCCCTAAAAAATGAAAACGTGTAAACTTCTCTCAGTCAATATGCATTTTTTTCTCCAAGATTTTTGTTAGAAAAACTTATTTTATGTGATATAAATGACTTCAAGTAAAAAAATATCGAAATTTTTTCTCAATTTAGAGATTTTGTTAGATTGTTCAGAAAAAAATTTCTTTGATTTATTATTTTAATTTTTTTTAACTATGAAAACACATAAAGAAACTTATGAATTTTATTCGAAATTTTCCAATTTTTCTATTGATTATGTATTACATGGAAAACAAAATCGTTCAGCAATTTATATTACTAAGTATTTTTAACTTTAGGAAATATTTAGTATTATTAGATGTGTGATTGATTTTAAAGATAACATTTTAAAAACCTTATAATATTAATGTTTTAGCTACTTTACATGAGAAAACAGTATGCAATACAAAGATTTAATAAAAATGAAGATGATATTTAGAAATTATTTAACGATAGTTTTCTATCATTCTAACAAATTATTTATGAGAAAGTTTCAAATGTTTTTGTGCAAAAGTTGTTTCAACGAATTTTACTTTATTACAAGCAAAAATAATGAAATCAAATTTAATGAACTACTCTGACTGAAACGAAATACCCTATTATACTTATCACTTGACGAAGGAGTAATACTGGGATTTAATTGCTGTAGAAACTTTGCTTGTATTATAACGGTGTAAATTTTCCAAGTGGGTGAAAAAGTCCGGAACAGGATTCGAAACAGGGATGCATTGGCTGAATCGCCAATGCTCTTCCAAATGAGCCATCCCGGATGACCTGGAGGACAATTTCGCCCATATGATCTCAGCAATCACAGAATCTGGTCTGATACTTTGAATCAGCTCAACAACTTTCCGGGATGGCTCAGTTGGAAGAGTATTGGCGGTTCAGCCAATGCATCCCTGGTTCGAATCCTGTCCCGAACCTTTTTTCACACACTTGGAAAAATTTACACAGTTATAATTGTTTAACCTATTGAATAATCGTGTTTGAAAGAATCATTTGTCAAAAATGCAAAGATTATTAAAAAGTTATAGTAGAAGATAAATCTTATCGTAATACAATATTTTCTAAACATCTACAAAAATTGTTCCTTACCCTATTGTCATGTGAATATTAATTGAATAGTACGCAAAACAACAACATTTGGTTTCTTTCAGACAATGAAATAAATTACAAATACTAATTAAACTATAAATACTAATTAAACTATTTGGATAGCTTGTATTGACGCTAGTAATGTAAAAATATTTTTTTTTCTAAAAACTGAAAAAAATTATTATTATTATTATTATTATTATTATTATTATTATTATTATTATTATTATTATTATTATTATTATTATTATTATTATTATTATTATTATTATTATTAGAAAGAAAACTTAATTTTTTGAGAACGAATTTTTCTGTTTTTATGAAAAAAAAAAATATTGGAAATGTGTATATCGGTTTAATATTGGGGGAAAAAGTACTGAGAAATTATTACATTTCAAATTTTGAGCTAAAATTTGATATTTTATAACGTGTGCCCTATATACACAATTAGTGTTTTTAAATATTGCAATTAAGTGGGCTTAAATTGAATAACTTTATCAGTTTAATCTTTTCAACATTTTCATTAAGATTTTTATGTATTCAGTAAAAATAATAGGAGTAAAATTTGGTTTAATAGCTTGATCTTTTTTTTATTTTTTTTTTCGAAGAACAAATTCTATTTTTATTTTTTTATTTATTAATATATTTGGTCAAATGCAGCCATCAGATATAGACAAAATAAGGTTTATTCTTTGGTTTGTTCTTGATCATATCATCTTGTCGGCGATCATATTGAAGAAATGAATGGCATATAATGCGAATTATAAAGATTTTAGTTATGTGCCAGGTGTGACACACGGTGCAGTACAGTTTTAAGATTACATTTGGTCATTGAATTCCACAATGTCCTTTTTTTTTCTTCTATGTGTTTAGTCGATGTTATTCAGTAAATTTAATTTATAATGCGAAAATATTAAAGAGATCTTTTCTATAATAATTTCACTCCAAGCTACTTATAACAAAATTTTAACATTGTGCTGCACGGTATTTAATCAGAAACTGAGCTCTTCTAAATAAATTTTTATGTTTTTAAATATAGATGTTAATTATATTTAGAATATTTCTAATTATATACATTCGAATATTTCGATCGTTTCTATAATAAATGTTGTTTAAATATGCACTTGAATATATTTATTTGTTTTAAAATGTTACAGACTTATAAGAAATTAAATTGAGAATAAACGAAAATATGTCAGTGAATAAGTGCATGTAAATATCAGTTTTTTTTCTTCAGAGTTATATTTTTCATTTATTAAAAATGATATGTTTAAATAATTAAGATACTTGCAGTAGATGAAATATCGGAAAGTAATCTAACGTAAATTAAAGAATATATAATATATTTACTATCGAATGCTTAGGAAACATCGTCTTAGTCGTAGCTTTATTTAGCAAAATATTATTACAGACTGTTTTAAAAGCTTATTTATTTATATATTTATTAAAAGAACAAGATAGCATCAGTCATTTATTTACTTGGATATCGTTTGTGAGTTGCATGAAAATCCGTATATACCTAAGGCCGTTACAACGTGGAAAGGCGGCTGGCGGACAGATAAACAGAATGCAAAAAACTTTACAACATTGTTGGAAAGTTTGAAAAATGTATCACACATACTAATGTGTGAATCAAAATAATTCGGTGGTAAAAATATTATCATTAGAAAAACAAAAGATGCGCTTTAATCCTTAAATATAAAATACGTTATACTGATTCATCGAATATATCGGCATATTCATTGATCTTCGTTTGTTCCCCTAACTGAAGTCCCTTTGTCCTTTTTTTATGGGGACAGTTTATGTTTTTAATAATTGATTATTTTTAAAACTAAGGTTCAGATGGTGAACTCACTATGTTTCAACGCTCAACTAAAGAATACATTTTGAAAAAAAAAAAGTTTTCAATAGCGCATTTAATTAATATTTTAAAAAAATATATAAAAATCTGAATTTTTAAAAATCATTACTACTTTTTTTTTAATTGACATTTTTATCCATTTTTTAAGATTTTCAAATGTGTATTACGCAAGACTGTGCATGAATTTTTAGATACATTGAATATTACATTTCATGAAATTGTTTTATTGATATGAGTGGTATAAAACGATGAATTCTAATGCAGAATCATATATTATCATTGCTATAAAATAACTGCAAATTTTTTTTAATAATTATTTATTTATTTCAATGTATTTAATATAAACGCAATACTTTTTTTCTTATAACTTATCAAAGCCTTTTTTTTAATTCCAGAAAATAATATAAAAACCAGCATAGATGATAGATATGAATGTGAAAAATAACACTAGTAAGTCTTGATTTCGTCCATTAATAACTATATCGTAATACTAATAATATATATTCTATATAAAAAATATAAGAATTATAAAAACATTTTGCTTTTAAGACGTTCCATAATAACAAAAAATATAAGTTAATATGTTTTAAATTATTAATTAATAAATTATAAATTAATAAATAAAATAAATTATAAATTAATAATAAATAAAATGATAAATTATAAATTATTATTATTAATTAATTATAAATTAATTAATAATTATAAATTAATATATTTTAAATTATCAATTAATATATTTTAAATGTTTTTGTTATTATGCAACATCTTAGAAGCAAAATGTTTTTTTTAATATAAATTCTTATATTTTTTTATGTAGAATATATATTATTAGTATTACGATGCAATATAGAATCCGTTTCCCGTAAAATAATAATACTATTACTGTTGAAAAAGGTAATATATATTTTTTAACTTGACATTTGAAATTACTTTTAAATTATATGAAATATTTGGATTGAATATCCAGTAATAAATTTTCCTCATAACTATGTAATAATTCGCAAGAAATCAAATCTAAATAATTAACCTATCTTTAATGCTGGTAACGACACTCTCATTATTTTAAATAAATTGCAGAATTTTTCTTTCCTGCCATTAACATAAATTTTCAATTTCAATGGTTTTATTTTTGCAAAGCTCGGTAAAAGTAAATGGATATTTACGTAAATAACGCTGTGAATAGAATTTCAAATGTTATCTATAAATAATTTTTTGACTTTGCGTTTCTGTTTAATATATTTCTATTGAAAAAAAAATTGTTTGCATATTTTAGAGAAAAATTATTTTTCTCAAACTTTTTTTTAAAGAGAAATCTTGCTATTATAGTAAAATAGAAATATAAAATTTATTATTCGCTATAGAAATCATGGCTATTAAAATCACGAATGAGATAGTTTATAAAATATGCGAGAAAATAAACATGTGTAGTTTAGTACAGCAAACAGTATCTGTAATGAACGCAAACAAATCAAGACTAATTAAATTGGAAACTGTTTTTGATAATTTATTATAAAAGAGAAATATGTATTAAAAGGGTCAGGTACCCTTTGAACTAACAAAATATGTGAAAAAGTTACCTCTGTAAGAATTGCTGTCACTCTGTACCTAAAAAACTTTTAAATATATAATTCAAAACACATTATTAAAAATGAATTATTTTATCAATTAAAGTTGTTAAAAAAATATATACTTGTGCATTTTTTTTAAGATAATGAAATTGTTACGAAAGAATAATTCTTGCATGCCTTGTGCAGACGATTTTTCACATTTGAATGGATAAAACAAAACAAGATTTTTTTTAGGAGAACACTGAAAAAAAGTTGCAGCAGAGATTTACTGCAGAGATTCCAGACAATGTCCGTAAAAAACGGACTTTGCCATTACGTTAACGGTTTTGGGCCGTAAAACACAAACAATTACGGGAGTTGTCTGTTTATGTGTATAAAGGGACATATTCGTAAATTTACTGAATAATTTCCGGTAAAGTACCGTAAATTTGCAGGTTTTTTTTTTCTTTTACAGTGTAGAACTATAATATGCTTTCAAAATGATCTACAATGGAAAAAAGTTATAACATTACATTCAGAGAAAAAAAATGTTTTTTTGCAGAAATTCGAAATGTCCAGTTATTTTTTATACAAAAGTAGTCGTCAATTCTAAACTTCAAACTTGGGGAACATAATAATATATCATTTTGTACCTGTATACGTTTAACAAATTCAGCGAAAATTTTGTAGCATTTCTAGGCAACCATTTTTAAGAAATCGTAAGCGCAATCACTGTTTTGAGGAAAATGACTTTTAAAATTAAATAAACCATTCATCATATAGGAAAATCTCATAATGTTTTAGGCATAACTCTCCTCTTCTAATGCACATTTTTGCATGCGGTTTGTGTTTAAAATGTTTCTAACGATTCAAATTTAATTGTAAGCTATTTTTTTGAAAAAAAAAATGATTTTTTGATTTTTAAGGGATATCTGACATCCTAAGAATCATTTGACCTTATGAGATGAAACTGAGCATAAAATATCAGAAAAATATTCTAGATATATGCACTTGAAACTTATTTTTAAACTTATAAGACAAGATACTTGAAATATTATATTTCGATACTGTCGAATTGTGTTAGCTGAGTTGAGTAGCTGTAAATGTTTACTTCATAAATAACTCTTTTATGAAGTAAAAACTATAAAAATTTGCAATATGTGTTCCATCATATAATATTCAGTTAAAAAATTATGCACCCTAACTGATCAAGAATTAGCACTGTAACACACCCTTTTTAAAATTTCTATAGATATTTTAGAAACTGTTTAAATTTCTTCGTCAAAATGTTCTATAACTGTCACCTTTTTTGTTTATAAAAAAGCGCCTTTTTGTGATTTGCTATTATTTAGAATTTTATTTTTATTTTTATTTTAGAATTAAAAAAATGGCTATAATAAATATACATAAATAATGTATCCTAAACTAAAACTAAATAACTATCCGTATTGAAAGATTGAAAGCTTAATAATCTGTGAAAACTTTTTTTTTTCAGTTATATTTAATGCAAAAGTGATATTTTTTGTTCAAATAAACGAAGCATTTCTTGTAATTCAGAAAAGAAAACGGAGTTAGGTTTTCATGGAATAACAATATTTCTGTTGAAAATAGAAGTAGGATTTTTAAAATAATCTCTAAAATTTCTTTTTAATGTATATGAAATATTTGAATCAAATGTTAAATAATAAATTTTCTTCATAACTATGCAATAAAACTTTTCAATTTCGCAAAAAATGAAATCTAAATAATTAACCTACGTTTAATGCTGGTAACGACACTCTCATTACTTTAAATAAATTGCAAAATTTTTCTTTCCTGCCATTAACATAAATTTTCAATTTCAATGGTTCGATTTTTATAAAGCACGGTAAAAATAAATGGCAAATATTTATGTAAATGACCCTAAGAAGAGAGCTTTGAATCTTATCTATAAATGATTTGTTGATTCTGTTTTGTAAGTTATAGTTTTTTATTTAAAAAAATATCATTAATAAAATTAAGTAAAAGGTGTTTGCATATTTTAGAAAATAATAAAAAATTCGAACATTTTTTTTGGAGATAAAGAAGAAATACATTTATTAACGTTTATTTTTCAATTGTAATAATTTTTTAATCTAATCTCTGAAATTTAAACTGATCTTTTTATAATGTATATAAAATATTTGGATTAAACATCAAGTAATAAATCAGCTTCATAACTGTACTATAATAGTTTGTCCTTCTGCTAAAAATGAAGTATAAATAATTAAGGTATCTTTAATGCTGGTAAAGACATTCTCATTATTTTTAATAAATTACTGAATTTTTCTTTTCTGCAGTTAACATAAATTTTCAATTTCAATAGTTCTATTTTTGCAAATCACGGTAAAAGAAAATGGAGAAGATTTGCGTAAATGAGGTTGTGTAAAGATCTTTAATCTTATCTATAAATGAATTTGTGACTCTTCGTTGGAAGTTAATATATTTTTCTTGAAAAAAAAAAGTTTTTGCATATTTTTAAAAGTAATGAATAAACCGAGCACTTTATTTTTTAAAAAAGGAAATATATTTTGTAACATATTAAAAAAATTGAAAATCTAAGTCTATAAAATGTTATGGCAATTAAATTCCAAACTTTTTGAAATATTTTATAAAATATACAGAAAATACCAATCAGTAAAATATACGTAATACAATAGAATAAAGCAGAATCTGTGATGACAGCAAGTAATTCACGACTGTTTAATATGTATGTTACATCGAATACACGCTTTTAAAACTTATAAAACAAGATACTAGAAATTCATTACGGTAAAATAAACAGAAGTATTACATTTATTAATTTAAAATAATATTTTCAATCGAAGTAAAAGTTATTAACAGGAATGTCGGATTTGGTTAGCTAACTCTAACATCTGTAAATGTTTTTAAATAAGTTATTTATGAATTATGAAATTATAAAATTTTGCAGTTTATGTTTGATAATATAATATTAAGTTAAAAGATTATGTACTCTAATTAATATAGAATTAATAATGTAACGCGACCCAATTTTAAATTTGTATAGATATTTTAGCAAATGTTTAATTTTTTTAGTTATTTTTTTTCCATAACTACCACCTATTCTATTTATAAAAAAGCGCCTATTTGTGATTATCTATTATGTAGGATTGTTTTTATTATTTTTTTACATTTCAAATAAAATAATCTAAAAAGTGTATATAAATGTACCATACAGGAAAATTAAATATTTATCCGTTTTGAAAAAATTAGAAACTTAATAATCTGTAAAAACTACTTCAAAAATTATTTATTTCTTTAAATTATATTTGATTCAAAGTTGATATTTTTTGTTTAAATAAACAAAGCATTTTTTTTCATTTGAAAAGAACAACAATACGGAATCAGGTTTTAGCAAAATAACACGACCCTTTTAAAAATTTCTATATATATGTTAGGAACTGTTAAAAGTTTCTATAACTGTCATCTATTTTGTTTATAAAAACGCGTCTTTTTGTGATTAGCTATTATTTATAATTTTTTTTTATTTTTATTTTAGATTGAAAAAAATGGTTATAATAAATGCATATAAATGTATCATAAAAAAATTAAATAACTATCCGTATTTAAAAATTGAAAGCTTAATAATCTGTAAAAACTTTTTTAATAATTGTATATTTCTTAAGGTTATATTTGATGTAAAGTTAATATTTTTCATTTAAGGATTTCTTTTAATTCAGAAAACAACACAGAATCAGGTTTTCACGGAATAACAATAGTTCCATTGAAAACAGAAATAATATTTTCAAACTAATCTTTGAAATTTCATTTGAAAGTATATGAAATATTTGCATTAAATGTCGTGTAATAAATTTTCTTCATAACTATACACTAAAATTTTCCCTTTTGGAAAAAATGAAATCTAAATAATTAACCTAACAATAATTCTGGTAAAGAACTCTCATTATTTTTAATAAATTTCAGAATTTTTGTTTCCTGCCATTAACATAAATTTTCAATTTCAATGGTTCTATTTTTATAGGGCACGGTAAAAATAAACTGCAAAGTTTCATGTAAATGACGCTGGGAAAAGAACTTTAAATCTTACCTATAAATGATTTGTTGACTGTGTTATGTATGTTAATAGATTTTTATTTTTAAAAATATAAATAATAAAATTAAATTAAAGGTGTTTGCATTTTTTAGAAAATAATAAATAACCCGAACAACTTTTTTGAAGATGATGAAGAAATACATTTATTGACTTTTATTTATCAATTGTAATAAATTTTTTAAACTAATCTCTAAATTTCTTAATAATGTATATAAAATATTTGGATTAAATATCGAGTAATAAATCATCTTCATAACTGTTCTATAATAGTTCCCGCTTTCGCGGGAAGTCTAAATAATTAGCCTATCTTTAACGCTGGTAACGAGACTCTCTATATTTTTAATAAATTGCAAAATTTTTCTTTTCTGCCATTAACATAAATTTTCAATTTCAATGGTTTTATTTTTTAAAAGCACGGTAAAAGTAAATGAATTGAATTTACGTGGTTGAGGCAGTATATAGAATTACAAATCTTATCTAGAAAGGAAATTTTGACTCATTGTTGGAGGTTATTTTATTTTTATAAAATAAATTGTTTTTAAGAATAATGAATAACCCGAACATTTTTTTCCATTGAAGAAGAAATATAGTTTGTAATATATTAAAATAAAAAAATTAAATCTAATGCTGTAAAATGTTATGGCGATTAAATTCCAAGTTTTATAAATTATTTTATGAAATCTACAGAGAATGTCAAATAATAAAATACATGTAATACAATAGAATAAAATAGAATCTGTGATGACACCAAGTAATTCACGACTGTTTAATATGTATATATTTTAATAGTAAACATAAAATTGATGCATATATTTTAGGATTTTTTGACTTTGAGTTTTAACTCAGAATAAAATATAAAAGGAGTGTCCCGATCTATTACACACTTTTGAAACTTATAACACAAGATACTAGAAATTTATTAAGGTAAAATACACAGAAGTATTGTACTTAAAAATTAATTTAAAATAACATTTTCTATGAAATTAACAGTTATTAATAAGGATGTCGTATAAGTTAGCTGACTCTAATATCTGTAAATGTTTTTAAAAGTTAAGTCATTTATGAATTATCGAATTATAATTTTTTGCAATCTATGTTTCATCATATAATGTTAAGTTAAAAAATTATGTATTCTAATTGATCTAGAATTAATACTGTAACGCGACCCTCTTTAAAATTTCTATAGACATTTTAGCAAGCGTTTAAATTTCTTAGTTAATTTTTTTCCATAACTGCCATCTATTTTGTTTATAAAAAAAGCGCTTTTTTGTGATTATCTATTATCTAGAATTATTATTTTTTTTTTTAGATTTCAAATAAAAGAATCTAAAAAGTGTATATAAATGTATCATAAAAGAAAACTAAATAATTATCCTTTTTGAAAAATTGGAATCTTAATAATCTATAAAAACTATTTTAATAATTATCAATTTGTTTAAACTATATTCGATGTAAAGTTGTTATTATTTGTTTAAATAAACGAACCATTTATTTCAACTGAAAAAAACAAAAACGAGGAATCAGGTTTTCACATAATAACAATATTTCTTTTGAAAATTATTATATATATCTTTTAACTGATCTCTGAAGTTTCTTTTTAATGCATATGAAATATTTGAATTAAATATCGAATAATAAATTTTCTTCATAACTATACAATAAAAGTTTCTCCTTACGTAAGGAATGAAATCTAAAAAATTAACCTTTTATACTGGTAATGACACTCTAATTATTTTAAATAAATTGCTGAATTTTTCTTTTCTGCCATTAACATAAATGTTCAATTCCAATGGTTCTATTTTTATAAATCACGTTAAAAATAAATGGAGAAGATTTACGTAAATGAGGCTGTGAAAAGAACTTCAAATCTTATCTATAAATGAATTTGTGACTTTGTGAGGTAGGTTAATATATTTTTATTGAAAAAAGTATTTGCATATTTTAGAGGATAAGGAATATTCCGAGCATTTTTTTTTCCTTCGAAGAGATATATTTGTTGATTTAGTAAGATAAAAACAGAAAATCTATTATTCGTTGTAAAAATTAATGTGGGGGATTTTGGCTGTGCGGATTGTGAATCTTATAAAACATGATCCACGAAATATCGTACCGCAGAATACACAGAAATATTATATAATGCTAAAATAAAATTTCTAATAATGTTAAGAAAAATACACTTAAAAATGCATAATATCTTTATTTAGATCAACATATATTTCTTCGCACGAACGGTAACATCATCAAAATTTTTTTCGATAAAAATATTTTCTCAGAAGTTTTCAAAACAAGAATTTGTCAAATACGATCTTCAGCCTTCATGTATTATGACAAACCCGTGGAATCATAAAATAAAACAAGTTGGAAATTGCACGTGAAGTGTAGCAAATGAGGTGCGTTCGTAAGATAACGAAGTGTTTAAAGTATTCAGATCTTGCTGATAAAGTAGAGCGTACTTCGTGGTCGAAATCTTTGTATTCCTGTAAATATGCATGAAGTATTTTTTATTACACCTCAGCAACGATATCTTATTCAAAAAATGTGAAGTAGCTTAATATAATTAAAACATGCCCCAAACAATGTTTCCCCGTATAACATGATGTAGTGGAATACTATTGCTTGGTCCTGTAATTCAATACTACATATTCTTTGCATCACAGATTGTACAGAATATATATTTTAGTATAAGCTTCACAGATTTATGTCAATTCTATTATGTTCGAATGATGTAACACCATTAAAATGCATCTGAATCTTTTTTCCCATTGACCCTAATAAAATGGAATACTTTTGATTGTCCCTGTAAATGATCTATGCATCCGACTTTCATAACATTTGAAATGACTTGATAAAATTACGTAATAATTATGTTTTAAATTTCAAACGATTAAAATGCATTTGAAACTTTTTTTCCCCATTGACCGTAATGAAACGGCATTCTTTGATTGTCCCTGTAATTGATCTATCCATTTGATTTTCATAATATTTGAAATGATTCGACAAAATTATGTGATAATTATGCATTATAAATTTAAAACGATTCGGTTGGGTAGTTTTTGCGTTGTTATATGCGGACAGACAGGCGGACGGACTGAACGACAACAATAGGTGCTACGTATTTACATAATTACGAACGCACCTAAAAATGGATATTTTTGAGCGTGAATTATTTCCTATTATTGTTTCTAAACCTGCAAATCATAACTTTTCAAAGTTTACGCAGTTCAACAGAAACTGAATCATTGCAAAAATCCTCAAGGCGTAAAAATATTTCTATTGATTCCCCTATTATGGATAGTAAATAAAATCCTGATAGATAAATTATTCTACTATTTTCGAAATCAGTCTGCAAGTTCTTTGCTGCATAACCTAGAACAACTTGTAGATATTTTTTAATAAAGGATGTCTACTAGGGCGGAGCATAAAAAACTTTTTTTCTGAAATTCTTTTCTCCCTAGTGCGGAAAAGTTGTCTAGTGCCATGAGTAATATACTCACAAAATTTCAAAACAATCAATAAATATCTTCCGGTTCCACTTTTGGGTCGAAATATGCAATTTTAGCCAAAAATGTTGTAATTTTTCACATTTCTGTAATATTTTTAATTTGCAATTTTTTCGTCACTCTAGTGCGGAAAATTGAAAGAGTACATAAGGAACACACGTCCAGAATATTAGAGTAATTAAAAAAAATATCTTCTAGTTCTACTTTGGGTTCTAAATATGGGAAATTTGTTGAAAATGACACAAATTTTCACATTTTGGTAACTTTTTTATTTTTCGATTTTCTATTCCCGTTGGCATGGAAATGTTCGAAGAATATGCAAGAAACATAAGTAAAAAACTTTAGAACAATAAATAAATATCTTCCGTCTTCCCTTTCGGGGTCTAAAACTGTCAAAGTAGCCCAAAAGTATGTAACGTTTCACATTTCAGAGATTTTTTTTTCTTATCAATTTTCTCTTCTTGCTGAAGCGGAAAGTGTGTAAAATCATATGAAAAACATAGCAGAAGAGGTTATTATTGACACGTACCCTATATAATCGCAGCCAGGTCCTTCTATAAGTGTCAAGTATTCTTCAAGCACTCTTTGTTGATGGAGCGTTTCCACAATATTCCTCTGAATAGAAGTTTGATCTTTCCGACGGTCAAAATACAATATTTTCAAGAAATTAGTGGATATGAAAATTTAATCTTGGACGATAGTTATTTCTTTCTCTTCTTGCGTTATGCCTATGTCTATAATATTGGACATGTCGTCATGTGTCACAACACGTAAGTCTTCAAGAAGTGCGCCTGTTATTGATATTGCAACTCGGTAGTGAAGAATTCAATTGTTCGAAAGTTTATTTTATTAATATTTTACTCAACTCAAAATTAATTACTCATATCTGGTTTTAAACAGTTTATTCTGATGAGTAAACTCAACTCAGGTTCTTTCGAACATTAATAATTTAACAAAACACAACTCCAATAAAAACCGTAACATTTTTACACATATTCTCATAAAAACATTCTTATCAAACTCAAAAACAAAAAGAATATTGTTTCACACAGCTTAGGTAAAAGCTGAAGAAATAAAACAGATAATGTATTTATCACAAAAAATCGTTTGCACAGAAAACTTTTTACATTTTGAAATAATTAGGTATATCTTGGTTGCTAGGTGACAAAGTCAGTAGAAAATTAAATAGCCTTTTATCAAACATACCGCCCCTCTTGAAACCTCTGAGGGGGGTTTCAAACTAAAACACTGCAATTACAACCATTGTAAAAAATATAAAGAACAATACAATTAAATACAATATAAATGAGTCACAGTTAAGTTAAATTTAAGCAAATATTTAAACAATTTTACATAATACATAATAAATAAAGAAATTTTACAATAATGTACACTTTCTTATAAAAACTGAATTACTTTTCAAGAGGTAATACAGCAATTTTGGATACTGCTCCTTTATATATTCCATTTGGGGTTTTTATATTTACAACTCTTATTCTATTATCATTACAAAAAATACTTCTACAATTCTCCCTAATAACCATTTCGACACTGGAAGATCATCTTCCTTTATTACAACCATATCTCTTATTTTGAGGTTGTTTTTTGATATCATCCACTTATGCCTTTGCTGCAATGTACTTAAATAACTATTTTTCCACTTTTTCCAGATGGTCTGAACCATTTTAGTGGTCTTTTGCCATAAGTTTAGTCTATTATCTTCAATATTACTCAGGTCAGATTCAGCAATGGCATTAAGTGGGCAACCAATAAGAAAATGTCCCGGGGTCAAGACCTCCAAGTCATCAATATCTGTACTCAAGGGAGTAAGCGGGCGCGAATTTAAGATACCTTCAATTTGTACAATTATAGTTAACATTTCTTCATAAGTTAATTTAGAATTGCCCACAACACGTTTAAAGTGATACTTGAAGGACTTGACTCCCGATTCCCATAAACCTCCAAAATTTGGAGCTTTAGGGGGGATAAATTCCCAAGCAATACCTTCAGATATCAAGTAATTAGTAAGGTTCTGGTCTGGTTTGTTTACCAATTCATGCAACCTTTTAAGCTCTACATTAGTCTTCACAAAATTGCCTGCATTATCACTGAAAATTTTTCGAGGTTTGCCTCGTCTGGCAAAAAACCTCTTTAATGTTGCAATAAAAGCCTCAGATGTTAAATCATTGACTAATTCCAAATGCACTGCCTTTGTTACCATACAAATAAAAATACAAACATAAACTTTATGATAAATGCCTTTACGTTGACCTCTATATCTAATCAAAAATGGACCACAGAAATCAGTTCCTGTGCAATTAAAAACAAAGTCTACATTTATTCTTTCTTTTGGGAGCTCGCCCATAATTTGCTCTAACAATTTAGGTTTGGCCCTAAAGCATGTAATACATTTATGTACAATTTTTCTACAAATAGCCCTACCGTTTAAAGGCCAAAATTCTCTTCGAACACAATAAAGTAAATTTTATGGCCCTATATGTAGATATTTTTTTGATAAAACTCGATAATTAATTCTGTTAATTTGTGTTTAGAGGGCAGTACAATTGGGTGTTTTTGGGCATAATTTACCGTGCTATTTTGGAGACGACCTCCAACTCTGATTAAATTATTTTTATCCAAGAAAGGATTTAATGAAAGTAATCTACTATTTTTTTTGTAACTCCTTACCCTTAGATAACAATGTGAATTCAGAACTGAACTCTTTTTCTTGAACAGATTTTATGATAAACTGCTCAGCCTTCTTCAATTCAGCAGATGTTAGCTTACCTGAATACCTTTCTTTTGGCTTCTTGACATTCTGAATGAACCTGAAAACATAGCTAAGAATTCTTATTAATTTAGCATAATTATTACTCAATTGCAAAAAATAGTCAATAAAAAATGAACAGTCTGATATTAAAAGTGAAGTCTCTGAAAAAGTCTTTTTAAGTTCACTTCTGTATAGATCCTTATCATTTTGCTCAAGTTCGACAGTATTTAAAGAAGGTTCAGTTTGTTGTGTTAGGAATAGTGGACCCTTCCACCATAAGTTACTCTGGAGAAGTTTGTCTGGATCTACACCTCGTGACACAAGATCAGCAGGATTATCAGAAGAAGCCACATGTCCCCAATGACTGATATCAGAAAGATTCTGAATCGTAGCCACACGTGATGACACAAAGGTTTTTAAGTCACACGGCTGTTTTCGAATCCAACATAATACAATAGTACTATCTGAATAATAGTAAACAGATTCTTTAGGAACTTTTAGGAGGAAGGAGGAACTTTAATTTTTTTTCTTAGGAAGCACGCACCGGAACTTTATTTCCGAATTTATCTCTCATATAAACAATAGCAGTGGAAAGAAGAACTGTTTTAACATTATTCGATCTCACATTTGAAGTACCAATGAAATTTTGAATTTGGTTATTTAACTCAAATGGTATGGCGTCAACATTTAATGTTGGTTTACTTTTATTCGTCGACAATGCATTTGGCACTTCCTTATCACTATAATTTTTTGTGTTTCCCACCGCATTGGAATTTCTCTCACGCCTATCAAAACAAAGAAGTATATTGTTGCGTTTATGGCATTTTGAACACGAGAATGTTGAGTTACATTTTTTGACGCAGTGGAATTCTGAAAGACAGTTAAAGCACATATTGTTTTTTTTCACAAAATCTACTCTTTCCTGTACATTAAATTTTTGAAATTTGGGACATTTAAAAACACTGTGATTTTCCTGGTTACATACAACACATTTGCGCATATTTTTCTCATTTAAACTCGCAACCATGGATGTTACCTTTGAAAAGCTATGCTTTGTTTGGCTTTCGTTTTGAAAATTTCGCTTTGTATTTACTTGTTTGGACGCACTTAGTGTACGAGCGTGGTCTCTCAAGAATTCTAGCAATTCAGTTAAACTCGGTAAATTATCCCGCTTAAGATGTCTTTCCCACCACATTTTTGTATTTACATCTAATTTTTGAGCCAAAATATAAGCAAACATAGTAGTAGAAAACCCCTCAACTTTTTGTTCTAAAATCTCTAACGACCTAATACATTCATTTGTTATATCTATTAGATTTAATAATGCTGCTGGGGACTCATTCTGAATAACAGGAATATTTAAAAAACGTTTTAAATGTGCGTAAACTTGTTCTCTCGAATTTGAAAACCGTTCTTCCAAAAGCCACCATGCAACTTCGTAATTAGAATCCACGATTGAAATAGATTGAATTATACGAAAGGCATCTCCTCTCAATGAAGACTTCAAATATTGTAATTTCATTGCCCCTGACAAATTAGAATTTTCATGTACAGTAGCCTTAAATATATCTTTGAAAGAAAGCCACTCATGCAAATTACCCGTAAATACAGGAAGAGTTAACTTTGGCAATTTAACACTAGAACCGCGGGACTTTCTGTATACCTAGAACCGCGGAGCGGGTCAATTTGACCCAAGATGAAAAAGGATGTATAAATATGCCCAAAAGCTTAATTTGGTTAGCTAAAAGATTAATCTTTTAGCTAAAAATATCTTTTATATAAATATATTTATATTTTTTTTTAATAAAAATCAATATTTCTTAAAATTTACATTATATTTTACACATCAAGTCAGCAAAAATTACCTATATTTAAGAAAATGCTATAGTTCAAAATTTGATTTCATTGAGTATAATGAAAATATATTGAACAAATATTAAACATATATTTTAAACATAAATAAATTGGACTTAATAAACATTAATCACAAATATATTATCCCATTCAAATAAGTTAGGTTATAAAATATAAAAATAATTTTTAAAAATATCAATATTACAAGTTACTTACTAATTTTACGGATTTAAGCAATCCTATTTATTGTATGCATTGCTTGAAAATATGGTTAAAGATTTTGCACAGTAACCAGAAACGTGTGGGTGCATTACATTTTGAATAGTTTATGTCTGGTTTTATTTTCATTTTTTTTAAATGTTGATAACAATCTGTTTTATGCTTAGTATTTTTTCATCTTTTTGGTGTTTCTTCTTGCCCAAGTGACAAGATTTTTTTTTGTTGTAAGTTTTTGTCTGTGAAATAACAATTTTTTTTTGTACGTCTTACACTAAGTCTTGAATAAATTTACGTATATTAATAGATAACAGACGTATATAAATATACGTATATTAAATATATTTCCGGTAACAGATTTGCATAAAACCCAAGAATTGATAGTAGCTAAAAAAAAATATATATATAAATTGTATTCTATTGGCGTCTTATAAGAAGCAGGCTTGACATATGCAGACTTCCTCTCATATGAAAAATCACACATCTACTTTGTACGTATTTAGCTGCGTTGTAGTAAACAAACCTATTTAGTATATTTTAGAATTATCTAAAATTTTAACACTTAGTTGTAGACAGCTAAGCAACAAAACATTTTTATATTTTTCTCCTCGGTAAAAAGTTACGCTGTTTAAATATGTTAGAAGAACAGCCGCATGCAATTCGGATTTTGACATTTTTACATACACTTGTATATCTTGTCTTGGGTATTTTACATTTTCTATAAGGCCAGAGTTTTATCAACATCTGCAAGCCACTAGAAAGCGATACGATGCTTTCTCTAGTTTTGGTAGACATGTACTGAGTAAACCTACATACACATTTTGAAAAAAATAAGTGCTCATCTATGCTTATTTTAGGCCTTTTTATATAGTTAATCTTGCAGTTTTCTTGTTATCTTTATTTCCAGGTGTGGTTGTACAAGTTATTACTTATTTTTGTAGATTTTCATAAGTATAAACTTCTAATTTTATCATTTTTGTTCGACTTTTTAATTCTTTTTTTATTATTATTACACGATATTTTATCTCATAAATATCACAAATTTCCGTTCAATACTGATAAATTTTCATCTATAATCTAATGAAAAAGTCCAGCAATGTTGAGTTTATGGCCAGAGTAGTCGTCACATTCTTTTTTTATCATTCGAATCTAATTTTCTTCTATTACAGCCTCCTCAGCCATTTGCATTTTCAATCATTTTCCAGATAATAGTTGCTAATATTTCAAAGCTTCTTTGACAGTAATTTTTAAGACATTGGAAATCTAATCTATACTTTCAATAAATGTATAATAGAAGCAACTTCAATACTATTTAGAAATATTTGTTGTAACTTTCCACTGCAATCATTCATTATTTATATAAAGAATATAAGAGCTTAGTTGAAAATTTTCACTATTCTCCCATCCAATTCTGCCTATTAGAGGAACTACATGTAAAACAGATGTACTTTCTCATTACTTCTTAAAAATGCATCTCTATTTTGTCATTTATGAGTAAAAACCTATTACGGGTCAAACTGACCCGCTTCGCGGTTCTAGGTATATGTAGTTATAACTCAAAAATTATTTGTGTTATTCACTATTAAATATGGATTGTTGTTGCTTACCTTAAAATATTAAAAGTCAGAAAAGGAAACATTTTTTCAATGAAAACTTTTTGCGCGGCGAGAAATTGAAGATCGATTTGGGTCAAATTGACCCGCTCCGCGGTTCTAGTGTTAATGTTATTATCAGCCTTTGTGGCGTTTTCTAAATTAACCGTTTGCACTTTCATTTTTGATAACTTTTTTGTAAGTTCAAATTCCATTATTTCCAAAATTTCATTAATTTCTTCGTTTTCCTTAATAAAATCCTCAATTTCATCTTCTTTACTTATCTTATAAATAGACTCAAATAACTCAGAAAAGTTTTTCTCTAATTTATTCCGTTTCTCCTTTATGAGAATTAATTCATTTAATTCTAGCTCAGTATTTGATAATTTTTCTTTTAATTTTGTCAAGTTTGTTTTGAAAATTTTCTTTTTTGCTTTTAATTCTTTCATACTCATTTTTAATGAATAAAAATTAAATGGGTGCACTTACCCCTCTTGTCTCTTTAAAAGATGAGTTCTAACATCGAAGAAATAGCAAAACAGCACAAAATATTCACCAGTTATCCTTCAATCATTGACGTAGAACAACTCGCTGATTTTTCTCCGTAGAGACGGACCATATGAAGAATTCAATTGTTCGAAAGTTTATTTTATTAATATTTTACTCAACTCAAAATTAATTACTCATATCTGGTTTTAAACAGTTTATTCTGATGAGTAAACTCAACTCAGGTTCTTTCGAACATTAATAATTTAACAAAACACAACTCCAATAAAAACCGTAACATTTTTACACATATTCTCATAAAAACATTCTTATCAAACTCAAAAACAAAAAGAATATTGTTTCACACAGCTTGGGTAAAAGCTGAAGAAATAAAACAGATAATGTATTTATCACAAAAAATCGTTTGCACAGAAAACTTTTTACATTTTGAAATAATTAGGTATATCTTGGTTGCTAGGTGACAAAGTCAGTAGAAAATTAAATAGCCTTTTATCAAACAGGTAGGACACTCCCATTGTGGCTCAAGTTCTTGCTAGGGCAGGACGACGGGTTTTTCGTGATATATTTATAGTATTTATGTTCGATTGCAATGACACTAAAGGTTTATCACTAAGATCGTGATACAGTAGTTCATCAACAAGACTAAAAAAGATTTAAATAACTCTAAGTCTTCGACAAAGCAGTAGTGATTGTTTTTTCCCTTTTATACCCTTTTCTGAAACAAACTTATTCTTTTTTGAGCCTGCTCGTTCATTTACCCGTTTTGCCTGCTCGTTTTCGTGTTGTGGGCCGTGTTTCCGAATGCATCAATTGGGTCTATCGACAATTTCCTTGAAGTTCTTTAATCCTTAAGAAACTGTCTTCCAATTCCGGAATTTTTATATCACGCGGGCATTTACATCCTTCTAGAGATGTACTCTTGTAAGAAACATTTTTAAACAGACATTCTTTTCCCTTCCAATAAGAAAATTTTCAATTTTGACTTCGTCTGTTCTTTGGCGTGAAGCTTCTTTATACTCTTGTATTTATCATTATATGAACCAATTATTTCGACTATTCTTTGCCTAAAAATCGTTGGAGCTGAGGAGCCTTCCAAATTGCTTCAACCATTTCAACCCATATTCCGCTATCACTCCAAAGGTGGATCCAATTTTTAATTACATTTCGATTCATTTCTCACCAAAAAAAAGTACATTATATCTTCATAAGTTGGTAGAACGCCAGGTCTTAATTCTGTAGGATCCAAAAAAATGGGATGAGACAAATCCCGTGTATACTGCGCCTTAATTGTGATATTTCTGTGTAATATTTTCCATGCTGACTATTAGTCCAACACAATATTAAAAATTAAAATTTTGTAAACACTTTCAGATGTATTATTTTTCAATAAAATATAGAAGCTAAAATTGAATATCCTCATTACAAACCTATCACGAGCAGAGCATTAAACCAACAGTAATACTACAGTAAACGAACAGAAAGCTGAACTTATTAGAGGGATTTTCCTCAGATCGCTTTTAATTCGATTGTTCTAGCATTTTTGTGTACATTAATGCCATGAATTTACCAGTTTAAGTAATAAAAGTCAAATCAGAAGATATTTATTATTTATTTTAAATTTGTACACTTACGTTTGTTATATGAATTTCCAAATTTTCCATGCCAGCGAGAAGTGAAAATTTATAAGACAAATATCCCTGAGAAGAGAAAATTTACATACTTTTTGGCGACTTAGACACTTTTAGATGCCGAAAGGGAAACCGGAAGATATTTATTTATTATTTTAAAGTTTTTTACTTATGTTTCTTGCATATTCTTCGAACATTTAAATGCCAGCGGGAATAGAAAATCGAAAAAAAAATGACTAAAAAGTGAAAATTTGTATCATTTTCGACAAATTTCTCATATTTAGAACCCAAAGTGGAACCAGAAGACATTTTTTAATTACTCTAATGCTGTGGATTTGTATTCCTTATGTACTCTTTCAGTTTTTCCGCACTAGGGCGAAGAAAAAATTTAAAAATTAAAATATTACTGAAATGTGAAAATTTACAACATTTTTGGCTAAATTTGCATATTTCGAGGTAAAAGTGGAACCGGAAGATATTTATTGATTGTTTTGAAATTTTGTGAGTATATTACTGACAGCACTAGACAACTTTTCCGCGCTAGAGAGAAAAGAATTTCAAAAAAAAAAATTTTACACTCCGCCCTAATGTCTACTATGGGTTCTCTGATTCTAGTTTTAATTTATTGATCAAGATGTAACACAAATTATCATAATTACTAGATAAATATTTAATTCATTAAGATTTCATTTATAATTAAATGGGTGAAGACACCGTAATTTTTGGTTTCTTGTTAAAGAACAGTTTTCATTCTTACATATGACTTAAAACATATTTCATTTTATAAATATTATAGAAAACATCGGATTTTTTTTCTGTATTTAACCAACATCTTGGCATTTTATCCTAAGATATGGGTAAAATGGCAGACTGGAATATCCCCGTTCGCCAAATAACGTGAAGAAGCTAGATCCGGCTGTCATGTATGCTTTACAGGAAGGACAGGTACAAATACTCTCAAATAACTTCACATTTATTTATATGGTATTTAAACTAAGACTTACATACGCAAATAGAGAATTTACATGAAATATTCTGCACACTTAGCAGACGTATTAAGGCGAAATAGCAATAAAAGTACAAGTGTTTGTAAGAAGAACGTAAACGGAAATTAAATATCAATAGGCAACATTCTTGATTACAACTGAGCCGCGCTGTGTTTCCTACAGCACCTGCACACACTTTAACAACGTGATACGGCATCTCACCTCAAGTTACCGTATCATTATTCGGGAATCAATAAAGATATTTTTATGAAGTTAGAATTTTTAAAATGATTTAGTCTTTCTTAAATTACCCCAGATTTTAACAAAAAAAAAATGTATAGAGATAGAATCAATAGCAGGTTCACAAATGTCAATTTTTAT